>JAYDZK010000001.1:104807394-104850102 GCA_034509185.1 Euphonia xanthogaster
TTTTTGCCTGAGAGCCCCTTAATTTGAAATTCATAGCAATTCAGAGGGGTGGGGAGGGTTTGCATTCTCCATTTCAGAGGAGGTTCCTGCCCTCCTTAGCAGGCACCTGTCTTTCCAAACTAAGACATTGTGGTAGTCCTCTGTACCAACAAGGTCTTGACTTTCTACCGTGTGTATAATGGATTCTCAGGTTATCCTGGAATATATTTTTATCCTTACCTTGCCTGTTTTTTTACTGATTGAAATTACAGACACAGCTAAATTATTCCCTAGTCCACATGTCTCTATTTGCACTTAGGTGGCAGGTCCTGTTCCAGCTACATGAAAGCAGGAATACTTGTTCCCTGACTTTGCTTTCGAGGATGAAGCACTTCCATCACTTTCCACCAGTGACTTCACCCACAAAAGTCACCACGTATGGGGAGCTACCAGAGCCCAGCATCTTCACTGCTGGTGGCAATTATTTACATTACTCCTTTTAACATTGTAAATTGACTGAGTCTTTCCAGTATCAATGAAAAAAAAAACATTCCTTTCTGATTATCTGGCCACTACAGAAGTCAATAGAACATTCTTTTATTTCTTCTGACAAGATGTCATAAAACCTCTTTAACATTTATTATTTTCAGTTTTTAAACTATTTTATATAAATGTTAATTAACATTTGCAAAAATGAGAATGAATCCAATTTTGAAATGTAATCAAAACCATATTTTTTTCTGTGACACTGTAAATAGGAAGCCTCACATTAGATACTGTTAAATATATTGAGATCTCTAAAATAACTCAATGATTGCTTTCCCAAAAAACCACATACTCTTGGCAGTTTTGGTCAATTAAATGTTTAAAAAAATATTTTAACTTCTTTAATTAAGATGTGAAAGACTCTATACCCTGAGAAGCAATCTCAGTTTATTTCAGATTTGCATATTATTGAATCCTTCAACATTTTTCAGAAGGACATGGTACTAACAATTTCAGAGACCTACATGAGTAGGATCTGCCATTGCATCCTGTGTGGCAGTTTCTTATCTTCCCTTCACATTTTGCTTATAACACTTTTGCAAGTAAATTTGTTTCTTTCTGAAGCTGCTGAGGTGCTACTCTTGCTAAACTAAAAAAAGAGAAAGCTCCATTTAATGGATATATGAATGGAGATTTTTCACAAAGACTAGGAACAAAGGCATGTAGTTACATAAAACCAGTCTGTTAAAATACAACTACTCTGGAGCATACAAGAAAGAAAAGGTGACCCTAACAACAGTGCACAGCACTTACCATAGTAGGGGAACCGACTGCAGTACCTGGAGAAGGAATTTTCCTGCTGACAAGACTTTGTCATTTCATGTCTGCTCATGGTTCTGAGCCACAGTTTCACCTAATTGGTGGCTGGGTAGGTTGAAGGTTGGGGGTGGAGGGTTGAAGATTTATATGTTTAAAATCAATTCTATCAACTCAGTCTCCAAACATTTGAAGAACAGCAGAGTGAATTGCAGAATATTAAATAGACTTAAATTGTCTTAACACTAGAAATTACAAGAACTTCTCTGTCTGTACTCTGACTAACCATCTCTACTAACTCCATCCCTAAGTGGTGACCAACAGGTTAACAACAAGATACAAAGCAGACTCAAAGAGCAGGTCCCCCCCAAATGCTGTACCAAATAATTCCTGAGGCTAAAGAGGAAAGTATGTTCTTCTGTCAGATGAGCGTATTTCCAAATCTTTCAACCAGTTAACTCCATGTACCCATGGCTACATCATAAACACGGTGCAGCCTGTTAATGTGAAACATCTCCCTACCAAATTATGCTGTCCTAATTCTGGGTGGTTTGTTTGTGGCTTTTGTTTATTTGTTCTCACTCTTCTGGGCCAAGCTGAAATTATTTAAAGGCTTTTAAGAAAAGTATTTATTAATACTTTTACTGAAAGGTCTCCTCCTGTAGCACAGCCTTACACTCCTTACTGGACTTTGTCTTTACTTTTCACAAGTTCACAGTTGGGTGAGAACTCACTTTGTGGTCATAATTTTCTCAAGAGAGAGTTGATCAACCATTCTGCTTTTGTAGGACAGAAGACAAATTTTTACTCAGACATAATTTGGACATAATTAAGTGCCTCTATACATCACAGCAATCCAGGGTGCCTGTCTTCCAACACAGACTGATTTCTTGCAGTGTTATGATTATCTATTCTGTTCTTATCTGTGTTTGTTACCTAATTAGAAATATCTGGCCTAGAACTAGACAGTTCCACATGAATTACCAACAACATGAAGTTTTGTAATTATCTTTCTTTACAGGATTAAGGTGTGAGATCCAAGCAAGTCACCAGCAATGATATCACCTAATACACTTAAGACCTCTGGGGCTACCAAAAAATCTGTGCCATTCCTGCTGAAGAATATAACCAGAAGTGAAGAATAGTCACCCTTAGTCTCAAAGCATTTTTAGGAGGACTACAACACCTGAAGCAGGCAGCTGAGATCTTGCCCTTTGTCCACTGAAGCACATTCTAGTATGTATAGCCTGAGAAGCTTTATATAACTAGAGTTCCCCAATCATTCAGATGTTTCTGGGGCATGTTATCACCCATTCTTAAAGGGCAACTCTCCCCAGTGTTCCAAAATAACTTCCTACCCCTTCTTAAGATGTCCCATGACTTTCTTACAGGTCCTACAGCAGCAAACACGCACCAAAAAACGGTTTCAGACTCTATATGCTTCTCAGAATAATTCTACCCCTTTCAGGGCTCTAGTTTTCTCTTGTTGTTGACATTTTTTAAAAAAACTACTGTTTCTCCGTTGTTTATATGGCGCAAAGTTCTCATGGGAAAAATAAGCTGTCAGCTCTGAACTTGTACATCAGGATGATTAATAAACTGCATGTATATGACATAGGAAATTCAAATTCTTGAAATGTTCAAATATGTGGAATTCAGAGAACATACAACTGGGATTTTTTCAGTAATTCAGCTTAAAAATATCAACAAGATAACTGGAAAACTGTATACAAATACAGTTTTCTCTTACAATTTTCTTTTTTGGTCTTGGCAGTTAGGGGGTTTTACTACTGGATGGCAAATCCCAGATTGTATGAATTTATTTTTTCAAGTGGTAAACTCATCATTTGTATTCAATAGCTCTAAGAGAAAATCACATGGATGGCAGTACAGTGGAAATGGCTATTTTATTAAGATGTCGAGAACAACAGTGCAGTTGTAATTCACTGTGGAATTTCTATGTATTCTGTTGTGGAAGTGATGACAAGTTGATGATTTTTGCTGTAAAACTGTCAAATACAGCAAAGTAGTAAATAAAGGCATTTTTATGTTGTGACACAAAGACATTCAGACTCTTTCCAGTTTAGCTCTAATACAGCTCTGCTAACAACCAATTATAGCACACAGGTTTTCTTCAAAAATATCAAAACCAACCAACAACAAAAAACAACCACAAACAAAAAAACAATGAACCACAAAAACAAAATACCTCTTCTAAAGACATTGTCTATAAATGATTCATATACTTGTAAACTTGTTTTCTAAAATTTTCAAAAAAATTCAAAAGGAACCATTTTGTCACAAAGTATAATTCTTTATCAAAATAGTCTTCATTGTAATGCTTGTATTTATTGTTATTATTTACAAATTTAATGTAATAAGAATTAATTAACCTCTCAAGTGATATTTTGTGAGTACAATAAATTTCACAAAATTGCTAAAGAAATATGCTTTACTTTGGTTTACAATCTTGAAAGGGAGATTACTTTGCTACGAAGAGATTATTTCTTCATACTGTTTTATAAATATGAATTTCCATATCTCCTCGATCATGTACACAGCCAGAAAACACATTGCAAAATTGGGATGCAAATTACTAGCAAAGTAAAACCACAGAAGGTTTATGCACTGTTACCTCTTGCACATGTGCGAACACAGCAGCAGGAAGGCCTGCTATTTAACATCTCTTATATTTCCAGAATCTAGCAAGATCTAACACAGTCTTTTTAATTGCTTTGATATTTCTGATTGTAAGATTGTAAATTTATTATCCCCCAGTATTTCTATATTGACTTATTACCAACTTCATATATTCATGCATAGGACTGATTGAAAAGAAGGAATTTTCAAAGTTTAATTACTTTTTAAAATTCAAAATTACTTATAAACCCATTCATTTTAAAGAAGAAACATTTTCAGCAGCAGTAAAGCCAAGTGTTTTGGCGCTGTGATGCATTATAGAGAGAAAAAATGTTATTGTACAGCATATGGTTCTGTTAGAACAGAATGATTCTGCACTAAAAGAGCAGAGAGGTATGTTGCTTTTTCCCACAACTCTTCCTCAAGATTGAATGTAATTATTATTACATATTCTTGAGTGTGTAAGCTGTAAACAAGCTATGATTTAAATAGAATACACAGAAATTTAAATATAACATTATGTAAGCATAACACAAGCTTTACTTTATAGAGCCAAGGTCATTGCATGTAGAATACATCCAGAAGTTTCATGCAGATAATGAAGAGTGGAGGAAAAAAGTTCATAGGAAATAATTCAATTGTATGAGCTTCTCTTTCACCACTGTTTTTACGTAATAAAAGAGACTGAATATATGCAATACTGTGACAACTCTGTTGAAAATAATCTCATGATTATAGACTTCTTTTCCAATTCATCAAAGACATTTTTTAACAAAGGTTTTTTGACTTTTTTAAAATTTTGTATAACATGTTTACCTTATTTTTTAATAAATACTTTAAAAAGGAAATAAGATTTCTAAATATATTTCAAAGTTGAACTTTAATAAACATAACATACATATTTCTTTAAGAAGAGTGACTTAAGAGTTAGCAATGTTAGCACAGAAGCCAGAGCCTTCAGGGTTTATTTTCAGTTGATGACACACCAACCCACCCTGTGATGAAGAATGCAGCTAATCTAATCTTGTAGAGTACCTGAGTCTAATTTAGTATTTATAATATATCTCTTCAGTGATATTGGCCAGGTGATTGAACAACCTATCCATACAAATTAGCTCATCTCATCTTTTTGTTTCCCAAAGTGTGTTCCCAGGCTGTGCTTCAGCCCGGGGAGTGCACTGGATAAAGTCAAATCTATCAGCTCCTGCATGAAGATCAGGGCATTGCAGCTCATCTCTCCCTTTCCTTCCTGATGAGATCTGATACTTTTGGCCCCTGGCAGTGTGACATTACAGAATGGTGAGGGTGGAGCACCAATGTGTCAATACACGGGTCATGAAACAGAATAGATTAAATATGTACTCATAACTGCTCAAACATAGCCATGGTAACCTACTTGTATTTATGAGCAGGGAGAAAAACCCAGGAAATAGGAAAAAAGTCTGTGGATGAGGTAGTAAGGGAGGACTTGCAACAGGACCCTGGTGCAAGGTACAGGTATAAGGGAGTGGACACTCCCTAAGGCTTCAAGGAACACGCAAACCTTAGCAAGTGGAGTAGATTCTCCAATACAGGGTTCAGATCTGGCTGTGAACAAGATTCCCAGGAATGGACTTGGGGACAACACACTGGGTTCAGCAGGCTGAACTCAGTATGTGCTGGAGGACAAGGCAAAACACCTGCAGCAGGTGAGAGCACTGTACAGGACAGGAGTGCAGTAGGTGAGAGCACAGAACTAGAGCCACCCAGATGGGCTGGGAATAAGGAGACTCCCTATTTCAGGACAGGATAGCACTGTGAAGGGGTGGGAAAGGTGAACTACAGAGGTAGCTGCAGCCAGAACAAGTGGATCCTGTCTATACAGGTATTCATCATGCCTAATTCAAACCAAACAGAGCAATCTCCATCTTCTTCATATGACACACAAGGAGAAAAAAAAAATCAAGCAATTAAAAACATAGAAATTACTGTTTATTAGAAGAAGTACTTTAGATGAGAGTATGTTATATGTGGCACATATTCAGAAATACCTTGTATGTCACATTGTAAAGTCCTGGCATTTTTGTGTCCCCAGAAATATCATGATCTCCTTAATATCCCAAAGCAATAAATACCCCCTAGGTGGTGTTTAGTATTACTAGAATTGCCCAGATATAAACTAACTATACATGAAAAGCCTTCATGGATCTAGTCTGCTGCCTCTGAAAACTGGAGCAAAAATGGCTCTGATCATACTCCAAGGTGTGCTTGAAAGTATACAAAGGGACATGACCTGTATCTACTGCACCTTAAGTTGCACTTTTGTAGACAAGGATATTGACAATTTCAGCATAGGAAATTCATTCCTAAATCACAGTGAAACTAATTTTTGGTACTTCAACTTCAAAACTAATGGATAATTTTGGAATTCTTATAGATTAAAACTAAGAAATCATCATGTAAATTGTATTTACCACACTACCAGCCACAGGCACTATATGTAATATGGTTGAGCTACAATATACTCCTTCATGATTTACAGTCTGATAGCTGCTCTCCTTTGCTGTATGAGAAAGAAGCATTTAATCTCTCTTAATCGGCAAATTCACTTAAAGTGAAGTGCAGTTTTCCAACAGAACAAAATTCAGTTGTGCATACAATTCACATGAGGATGTATAGGAATTAAGCTTGAATTTCTTTGAAGTCTACAATTCCTAACTTCAGAAGACTTGTCTCACAATTAAAAATTAAAACATACTACAAAATACTGATGAGAGTACTACATGTGTTGGTTTTGAATAAGCACTGTACAGTTAAAGTATATGTACACAATTAATGAGAATTCAAAACAGTAGGTGATTCTAAAATTAATTTGCATGTCCAACAGGAGTGGGTTCTTATGCAATATATAAGCACTATCCCTTTCTTCTCATATTTTATTTAAAGCATAAAGCTTTTCCTTTTCTATGTAGCATATTTCAATAGCAGTTTAAGAGTGTTATTGCACATAGGATATACTCTAAATAGCATTTATATGTGTGAGTATCAACAATGTGGTCCAAACATACATTTTGATTTGAACATAGTATCAAATGTACATATGGAATGCACTGATGGAATAAAGAGATAATAATTATATAGATATATTAGGTTTGTCATTATGGGGATAGAAAAATTTAGCCTACATTTGCATGCTCAAAGTCATCAGTTTTAGGGAGCAAGCCCCAGTCTCCAGGCCAGGATGTGCAAAACAGTTTGCATCTACCTAAAATGATGCAAATGATGATGATCTACCTCTGTCCACATGCAAAGCACTTGGCCTGGATCTTCTCTAAGCTCCACAGCCGACCTTGAAGACCACAAAAAAATCAATTTTTTCTTAGTTTCTAGCCCTGAGAACTTGAGATAATAACTGAAGATATACAGCAGTGCATCACATGGGCTGCTTCTATAAAATGCCCTTGAGAGTATGTTTCATCCTATAGTGAAGGGTAAAGGGCATGCAAGCTTTCAAGGTAACAACACTATGTCTTCTATAGGCTTCTTCTAAAAGTTAATCTACTAATTTTTCCACCTTAGGCACAGCTAGTTGGTTAAATTTGGAAAAGGAAAACAGAACTGAAGGAATAATACAGAGTAATGCAGAGCATCATCAGACTTGTGCGTCAGCTGAGGGGAGATGAAAGAAGAGCCTGCAGCTGTACTAGGGGGGGATGGAATTGAAAGCTTCTTACAAGCCTGTGGCTATACTCTGTGAATTCTTTGTTTTTTCTCCTTGTGTAAGAAGAAATGTAGTTCTTTATTTTCAGTGCTCACATTCTAAGTTTTGTACAATGTCCTTCCACTATGAAGACAAGCAATATGAAGTTGCAGTGAAAAATATGAAATATGGGATCACTGACTTTCATTGACATTTCTTCGAGACGCAGTTTGGAAAAGTCATATGGGAACTGTCACCTGTTGGAACTCTCCTTCTCCTGGCAAAGGCATAAAGTATCTGCAGAATGCTAAGCTTATCAGACAGGACATTTTCCATGTTTGCTGAAATGCCATAGGGTAGCAGAACCACTACTTACTGCGGTCAGTAATTATTGTCCGGGCCTCTTGATTGCTTGTCTTGTTTTTTAGGTTTTGTGCTGCAGTTATTAGTTCATCCAGCTGGGGACGTCTTTGCTCCAGATCCTGTAGTATTGCCTAGTTGAACACAAATTAAAAAAAAAAAGGCATAAAGAGCTTTTTAGAAGATCACATATAGGGATTTTTTTGGTGCAAACTAGACTTAAAGCAAAAAGATTGCTTGCTGTTTCAAATAATAAAAAGAATTCAGTCTAGACCTTCTAATTATTGTTGTTATTAATTAAAAATACCAAGTATAATTTGCAATAATAATTTTTAAAGAACCTGTATAACTAAATACAAAGTAGCAATCACTCTACATTTTTAACACGTCAAATTATGCAGAAGAAGCTATTCTCCTCTATAAAGCAATATAGAAGGGCACTATTTTTCTATATCATCTTATAATTTACTGTTTATTTTAAAAAGAAGATATAAGGGTTTACATTCTTGCCAGATTAGGCAGGCTTGTCCTATTAGCTCATGAAGTATAATAAATAATGTTTATTTTTTAATATTTTGTGACTGTTTAATTGATATCTATTGATTAAAAGCCATTGTAAGACTGTTAATGTCACTTTTTCAGTCCTCAGTCCTTACCTAGCCAAAAAATAATTAACAATAACAATAATTTATATTCTACTCAAACCAATATATAAAGCCCAGACAATCTGATTAGAAAGTAAGAAGTGGATTTAGAGTTTCTCATGGGGAAAAAGATGAGCTTTGTGGTATTTAGAAGGCAATAAAAACTAAAATACAATAGCTTTTCGATAAAATGAAAATTAAAACTCAAGGAAAGTAAGGCATATAAGACTTATGCACATAAGACTTATTTCAAAGGATTAGGGAAGAGCAAACAAGGAATCAGCACAACAATTTCCCAGATAAGAAGCATCCAAGTATGTCTTTAGAAGACTGACCAAATTCAGACACTTCAGCTACCTATTGTGGAGTTTCTAGAAAAGATATTCATTAGATTTCCCAGTTTTATGAGTTAGAAGTAGCCATACTTATTACATAATTACGAACTATAAATTACTTTTATTCTATGTACAACTTTTAGTCATCAGAACAGAGCAGTGTGCCATCAGACAGTCAGTACGTACACTTCAACAGATATCAAGTTGGCAACAAAGGCCAGAGAAGGATTTCTATTTCTGAGGCCAGTTACAGAGTCACTGTAATCTGCTAGCATTCTCACCTGACTGTTGATAAAGTGTCTGGAGTATTTTACTGTCTTGAAAGTTTCCTCTCCCTAAAATGTTTTTGTTCTAAATAATCATAGTTGACTTTAAAAAGCTGTTATTCATGGACTGTTCTGGATAGAAAAGACCTGTGAGTCTGATCTTAAATTTGACCCTCCAACTTCAGACTACAGTTGCATAATTTCCACCAAGTTGAAGGTTACAAATAAAGACCTAATACCATTTTCTGTTTTTTAATATTAACAAAAGGGCGTAAGAATATAGTTTTCTGTAGCTACAGCATGTACTATAAAAATCAAACTAAAAGCTCTACAGACTTTCATTTTGTTCAGTTACAAACTCTTTAGGAAAAAAAGGGTAATTTTCAAGATACACATCTAGCTACACCATGTGAAATTCTTGCTTTTGACTTCTGCATCAGGTCTTTGAAAATCTATTTTAATTGGCTTTCTAAAGTCATACCCAAAAGCTTGGATGGTATTTTTTTCACTTGTATACTGATTGAATTGCAGAGAGATGCAGTTAAAACAGCAGCTTGCATAATTAAGCAAAGAAGAAATTTCTAATTAGAAGTCTCTCCTTAGTAAGAGAAATAAAATGTACTGATGCCATTACTATCTCTAGATATCTATGTGCCTTCCAAACTCCATTTTATAAGAAGACAAGTTAATGAGGGACATGAATTTCACAATAGGAAAAGCAGTCCCAGTGCAGTCGAACAGCATCTGTATTGCGCATACCGCCAAAATGGACGGCGCAGAGGAACACTAAAACACACACAACAGGCTCAGATAGATCTATGGCTTCCCTTTCTCTCTCCTTCCCTACCTAGAAGATGTTTACAAGAGGAAAAACAAATTAAATAATTCGAAAGTCTTATGCCAAGAGTGACTCTCTTCCCTAGAGTTTCCTAAATATAATGTTATACCAGACTACACAAAGTGATTTATCTGATCCAGCCTGAGTCTCCAGCTAGACATTAAATGCTCTGGTTTTACCACTACCAAAGAAAGCTGCTGTTACATGTTTCATATAGTAAGAAATGAAGCACTAGGTAAGGGCAGCTCAGAAAGGATTTGCTCAGTACCAAAATGAGGAAATGGAAGTGATCTGTGCCCAAGGGCTCACAGAAGGATTTACCCCCAAGACACATCTGCAATTCCTGAACTCGACATTCAGGAAAACTTGAAATGCCTCTTTAAAGTGAGTCTTGCTAGTTCTGCTGTTTCCTTGGGGATATAAAAATCTGATCCCTGTATAGATTATGTGCACAGCCTTCCGTCTACCGTTTCATGTGAATAAAATTATTTTCTTCTGGATGCACAGGAGTGTATTTTTAAAAGTTCAAGAAGGACACTCTTAAACTCTTAAAACTATATACAGATCTGAAGATTCTTAGACCTTTCACAAGACAATAATATAAAATCATAAAACAGACTATTTTTCTTACTCTTAGAAAAATCAGGATTTCTCAAGTAAATATATTTTTTCCTTGGTTTAATACAAAGTGTCTGAGAACTTTACCCAAGCAATACCCTATTTTTTTCAGTAGAATTTTACCAATTACAATTACAAAATTGTTACAATGTTTATTGGTCTAGTTTTACCAGTTTGTACAATCTTAAAGATTTTGCAAATACACGTTTCACATGATACCTATAGTGAATGTACCAAACCCCTCTGGAAACCTGGATAAAAGTAGCTACTAAAACACATAATTTCCTACTCTTCCTGTGATCCTGTAGCATGAAAATAAACCTCAACACTTGAGCTCCACTTCGAGTGTTATCATATTCAGAAAAATATTCTATGACTGGATAAACTGATCATGCAAACTGTATTTGTGGGTTAATAAAAATACAGCTATTTATGCTAGGAAGAGCACTGCTTTGAAGAATACAAACTAAAATATCACTAAATATGATGTTTGGGAAAAATTAAAATTGAAAAGCTTTAAAGTATTAGCTGGATGATCTAAAACAAATGGACAAAACCCCCAAAAACCAAAATCAGAAGAAATTAATAGCTGGAGAGTGTTTTAAATACTTTTACAAATTCAGCCAAGTATTTAAGGTTGTAAAACAATCCTCAGCAGAAAACTAAGTGGAAACTATCAGAAGTTACTGCTACAAAAGCCATAGGAATAAAAACTCATTAATAGTGGCACCCTGGTGGAGACACAGCAGATGCAACAGACCAGATGCCTCTGATTTGGAATGTCAGCACACGGAAACAAATGTGCTATATAAAAATGGGTAATGCAGAAATGAAAGTTATAATTAAACTACTTTCCAAATAAATGAAACAGAATCTATCCAATCCCCATTAGGTCACCAAAAGTACAAGCACAATGACTTAGGAAGTCCGTTGAACTAAAAATTGTGGGCTTTTTAATAAACAAATTCTTTTGCATACTCTACCAACACTTTTCTAGTGCTCTGTAAAGGTACAAAAATGCATTCTCCAGAACATTATAGAAACCATTTCAATAAAGAAATGTTGTTTAATTATAAATGCAACCTCATATGAGTAGGTCAACAGTGAAGGACCACTGACATGCATGGTTGTACAAGCACATCTTTAAACACCAAAAGAGCTTTTCTTTTTCTTCCATATATCTATGAATGGCAACATAATGATGTTTGGTGATAACACAGTAATGCATGATAATGAGTAATGAGATAAAGCCATGCAACCTACCTAGAGTTTGTTAGAAAGTGATGCTATTCACTTTTAACAATCTTTCCACAATTGTGGACGGCAGCTGCTCAAAAGAAAAATCCAATTTTCAGGTTCCTAACTTTTATGATTTTCTTACACAAAATGGGTGTTGAGGTCTGGAACAAATTGTTCAAGTCAGCAACTGAAATAACTTGCATAAAAATTGCTAAAAAATAAACTGGCAAACTGAAACAGGTGAAGAGCGACAAATTCTTGATGCGACTTCAAAGTTTGAGAGTGAGAATTAAAATATTTTATGGCTTTATAATATACAGCCTGCATATTTGACACTCTGGGCATGCTAGTTTCTATATATAACAGGATCTTTAAATCTATTCAATCTTCCCTTTTTTTTTTTTTCCTTTTTTTCTTGACTTTATGGCAAATGTTATCAAAGTGAAGTAGCTGAATTCCAGGATGGTACCAAGACTTACTCATTTGACTAATTTTTTACTAGTGCTCATTATGGGTGTTCACTCTTTAGTATCAGAAGAAATCTTTCCCACACCAAAGCCACAACTTTCCATCTCCCTTTGCTGAACTCAAACATATCAACAAGAGTTAAGGGTGCTGCTTACATGCTCCCAGTCAAATATGTTATCTATTTTATACTAAGTATAGGAATGCTAATAGTGAGTGATCAAAAAAATTATGTTTGGGCAAACCATCAATTTAGATTTTTGCTCTTCTATGTTAAGAGCAAACTAGAAGCATTTTGTATCAGTAACAGCCCATGGCTGAAGACTTAGACTTCACAACAGTTTGGGATGATTTGTTTTGGCCCACCCCCAACCTTGTTTAATGAAACAAACCAGTGAACCACAAGAGCACAAGTGAATGGTTAATGTGAGAATGTAAGGGAAAAGGAAGATACATTTCTTATCCTGTGAAGCTATTTGCTCCTCTGAACTAACTCACCATGATATCCTCAGAAAAAGCATAATTCCATTAATTAGTTGTTACAGAAATTATTTGCTCATCTTTTGTAAAAACTTTGGGCTCTAAACCATAATTTAAACAAAAATGCACTGATAACTTCAAAAATGTATAGTCAAGACAACTTTTACTTAAAACAACTAAGTTCCTTGTGGCTGATTCATTCTTTAAATAAAATGTGTTATATACACACACCTAGAAAGAGAGAAAGCTTTGGAAAAACTTGCTAACAATTTCAGAAAATGAAGATATGCAACACCTACAATTCATTTGCATAATAAAATTGGCTTTGTTAAGATATTCCTCCCAAACACAATTTGAATTTGTTTTCTTGTCACTAAGCAGGAAGAGAATATGAGTGAAAATGGCCATTTACATACTCTCTATATTTAAACATAAAATTATGAAACAATGAAAGCAATATAATGCAGAGGAATTTTCTCTTTTGAAACAACTTTTCTTTTGACTATTATCTGTTTTCTGTTTTCCCTCCTAAGCATGCACAGTTTTAGGAAAATATGAGGATCAAGAGCAACAATTTAGCAATGTTGATAGCTGATTGGTGCCTGCCAGTGAAATCAGAACTTTAACTGACTAGACAATATGAATTTGATTTTTCCTGAGTGCTTTATGCAGTGTAAGTTTTCCTAAGCATGTACTTTTATGTTCACTTAGGGCCACCTCAAGAACTGCCTCAGCAGCTCTCATTGCTGTCTAAGGGAATATCTCAGCCCTATCAGTGATGCTGGGGGGAAGCCACCAGCTGCTGCATGAGATGCATGAAAAAGCATCCTAGAACTTTTTGTGCATTTTTTTTGGTGACAATCACTCATTCAGTTCTGTTGGTGGCATTGTGAATGTTCCTTTACATTTAGGAAGCCTGGTTTATGCCAGGAGGTTATGAAAGCAAGGTGTGCAACGCACTGTTGATGCACACTAATCAAACCAAACAGAACAGGGAGTACTTAGAGTCTCCTTGTGTGGACCAAAGAGGATGGTGATGGTAAGTGAAGGTGATGGAAAAAGGTAAGGTGGTGATGGTGATGGGAGCTGGGATAACTCACATCCTCCCTCTCACCCCGCTCCCCATTTATTTTTCTGTAGGAAAGGACTTTGGAAGCCCATCAAGAGGATTAGATCATCAGCAGCTTGCTTATTACGACTGAGATGCCTTGATGGACAGCACTGGAGTCCATCCAGCATACAGCATGGAGAAGATGGAGAGGTGACCAGAAAAAGAATACAGTTTAACATGGCTTGTGAATGAATCATTCTACGATAAAAGAATTTGCTCTATTTTTGCTATTGCCAGGAAAAAAAGGAATAAAGCTAAAGATGTATCTGTAACAAGTAGAACAACATTTAAAGATTTGGGTGTTTGGCTATAATGAGATCCATTCCACTAGAATGCAGTGATAATTCACATGTAAGAACTGAAGACTGAAACAGGATTAAAGCCCTAACAGTAAATCTGATATACGTGAACTGTGTGTGGAATTACAGCCTCTTGACCCCAAACTATGTGGCCATCCAATATTATTTTTTCTTGCAGTAAAGTATGAGCACTTAAACAACCAGGCAAAGCTATTCCAGGGTTTCTGATGTCCTTTCATCCTACTAAATAACTTAATGAATGGGAACTAGTGTTAGGAGCTGCAGAGCTTCCCCAGTTTCTGTTCCAGTCAGCAGAACTGAAATCTCTCAGCATACAGCTGTCATTTGTGGAATGTGAATTTGCAAAATTTGATACTTTTCTTCTTTTTTATAACTAACAGTTTTTCAAATTAAGGGCTTTTCCAATGCACTTAAAAAATGTCTATTAACCAAGGACACTGAGGGCAGATGCTCTGTTTTTCAAGGCTTCAGCTTTAGTCTTTTCTGTACTGTTTTTTTTCGTTTTTGGATGATATCCTTATCAGTTTGTCACATTTTTAGACAATAGTAAAATAGTACTGAGTAGACACAATTTTATGTTATGAAGATAAGAAACAAACAGATCTTTTTTGCTGTTTTTTTTTTTAATTTAAGAAAAGAACTAATATTTATAGACAAGGAAAGCTAATATCTAGACTAAAGATGTTCTACAAATTCTCCAATTTTATGCTTCAAAAAAACTCCCACAGAATGACTTCATCAGTTTCTACTGGATCTTCTGGAAATTTTTGATTACTTTTATTGGAAGGTTTCTCCAGTAATAGCAAGTGAAAAATAATTAAGGAGAGTAAAATGGATTGGCTCAGCATAAGTTGACAGGTGAGTTTTCTTTAGGACCTTTGGAAACTAGATATTTTTCTCAAGAAAAATATAAAGTGAAGAAAATGAATTTATTCTGGTTTGTTTGGCTTTGCTTTTGAAAAAGAAAACAAAAACTGTTACACAATTTTTTCTTATAGTGACCTTAATATTATTTAACTCTGTCTGTGTAGGTAGGGGGCAGGGGAAAGGAAAGGTGTTTCTTATTTACTCTATCTGATAAGAAATATTGGAATAATTATGAAATAGCTTTAGCTTAACTCTAGTAAGGTAGATCTTTATTCGTATCTTTATTCATATCTCACTTTCATGCCAAAATATGAATTTACAAGCCTAGTTTTGTTACATAAACTTTTCTGGTATATTTTGACAGGTTTTGCTCTCAGAACTACACTATTTTTGTCTCCCTTTTTATTGCTTTCTTTTTGTTGTGCTTGTTTCTTTGTTTGATTTACTTTTAGTTTTCATTTCTCCATAATTCTGTTGCTATGTACTTAATTGCAGTCAACAATAATACAGAAGGTGAAGATGAAAAATTCTGATGTTCACATTTCATTAACAGCAAAGGAAGGAAGGAAATGTATATAGAGCTCTCTCAGCCTTTCTTCATCAGAGGGATGCTCCAGACACTTCCTCTTTCTTGCCTCCCGCTTTACCCACTCCAGGAGCTCCAGGTCTCTCTTGTCCTGAGGAGCCCAGAACTGGATCCAGCACTGCAGATACACTCATCTCACTGGGGCTGAGTGGAGGGGCAGGATCACCTCCCTGACCTGCTGGCACTGCTGTCCCTAAGGCACCCCAGGGTACCCTTGGCCTTCCTGGCCACAAGGGTACTCACTGAGAGCAGCTGTGTCACTGATGCCTTCTCCTCTATAAAATATATAAGGGAACAAGAATAGGCAGCACCTCTCCCTCCTGCATTTCCAGTGAATACCTTTGGGAATGTTGGTGGAGAACACTTGTCTGATTAAAGCACATATTCACAAGAGGAAGGTGAAGGAGGTTTATTGCAAAGATGGGCACTGGATTTTAAATTTCTGCAGAATAGGTTGGAAGGGCTTCTATTCACAGGCAAAAGCCAAAGCAGAGGAGAACAGCAAACAGCACCATTGTAGAGGTGAGCAGCAGCACAGCTGGGCACGAGTGTCAAGGCTGTGCTGCACCTATTTTATGCAATTAGGCTTCATTTTAGACTTTTCTTTCATTAGATGGTGCTGCCCCTTGGTTAATATATCTTGCTGCAGAGGATAAATTTGCTCATGCTAAAAGATACTGAAAATAGTTTCCTGATAATACAATAATTATTAGCTATGGAAACAATAGCATTGAAAAGGTGTATTGGCTGGAAATTGAAGACAATACAGCCCAAACAGAAAAGATGCAAATTCTCAGTAGCCAATATGTTTAAATACAGACCAAATCACTAAAGAATATAAAAGACTATTAGCAGGACTTTTAAATTCAATTTTTTTTTCTTTAATAAGACACAGGTTGGAAGAGTGAGAAGATGAATCTCTATGTAAAATCTCATGGACTGGTTTCACACAGTATGTGAACATACTTGTCCTTTCTTACCTTGAAATCAATGATTCTGTGGGAAATTAAAAAAAACCAAAACCTGAACTCCCCTATAATGCCAATTTGTCGGAGATGAATTTTCAACACTGGTTTCCTCAAATCAGTAACAGTCCTATTTGGTCCCCCTCCCTCACACAGATATAATTTAAATATTTTTAAGCAATTTCTGACTGAGACCAGTGTTTAAGCACAAAGTTAAGCAAAATACTGGAGCTGTTTCTTGTTCAGACAAAAGCTCTTACTATGAACTGTTAATGTATTTCATCTGTAAACATTGCTTGGGGCATAAAGTACAGACACTGATTAAGAGCTGGCAGAGGAGCCACACAATTCTACTCCAGTGGAAGAAAAATTAACATTTTTCTTTTTCAGGAAATACAGTTTTATTATCTGAATGACAGTTTCAGGAATGAATCTGATATAAACACAAAAGAAAGAATCACTGATAAAGTAGATTGACACTACGATAATAAAACCAGGAAAGAACAATTTGCTTTTTCTGTTGATTCATATATACACACATGGCAATACACAAGCAGGTATAGATGTGGATTTTACAGTGGGCCTTTGTAATAACAAAGATGGAACTGAATGAATAAAATTCCAAAATTAAAAACCTTCCTCTGATTTCTATTCTGTAACTGAGGTCAGAGGGACAATAAGCTTGAGTTTCACTATCTGGTCAAAACAGAAGAGGATTTCTTGAGATAATATTACAACACCCTTATAAATATAATAAATGTTCCTGACAATAATAAAGTTCAAAATGAAAATATTCTTTTCTATTATCTTTGTTTGGAAACACTAACATGCTTTCCACAAAGATTATCTGTGCATCGGAAACTACTGTTTTATGGCTGCAATTCCCTTTTTTTGGAGGAACAGAACTTTTTTTTTAGCCACTCAACTTTTTCCTGGGACACTGGAATGAAAATAGGTATAAAACTGTATCTTGCAATGTATTTTTGTTTACACTTAGTTCCTGTTATTTTTGTAAAATATAAACATTTCATAGAGAAGGTATTTCCACAGTTCCAGAAAGACATAAACTCGTTGCCAGGCTTTTGCTAGACAGGTCTCGCGTGCTTGCTCTCCCATGTACTACAAAAGATGAGCCTCAGTTTAACAACAAACTACTTCACACTGCTTTGTGCAAAAAATTCTGACCACTTTCATAAATTCACTATATGTAGTTCCATAATGGTGTCAGTCAGGCTGGAAAATAACTGAAGATGGAATGACTGCACATCATCCAATATTTCTAGTTCTGCTTTTCAACAGGTTAAGTTTTTTTTTTTTTTTTTTAAATTCACAGACCTCAATTCCTAAACTCCTAAACCCAAAGGCTTATGGCACTGGCTGCTAACAATTCACTGGTAAAAAGTGGTCATCTTTATCAGTTAATTCAACTTGATTTTCAGGTTTACACAGAGGAATAATTTTCCAGTGCCAATAAGGTGTTTTTCACACTAGTAGCACTGACACATAATTTGACATGAAGTACAGTACAGAGAAACATATAAAATCCTGGAATAATAATTTTCAAGTTTAACATACCTGACAATTTGGCCTTATCTGATATGTGATTTTTTTCACTTTTTACACACTAAGTTAGCAAGGTACAAGAAAATGTCATCCCAAATAGAGGATTATGTGAGGATTGATGCAGTCAGTTCTCCAGGGTGGAGAACCCAAATTAACTGGAGGCTGCTATGATGCATCTGGACCCTGTCTCCTGCTCTCCCCCTCCCCGTTACCATAACAAAGTCAGTTGCTGAAAGGCCATATTGGGAGGTGGAAACAAGAGCTCTCAAATGTGTTATATTTTTAAAAATTAATGATTTGTATCTCCCTATGGAAATGCTAGATTGTGACAAGCAGTTTTTCAAGAGCTGAATCCTGGAAGGACTCCAGACTGAGGTCACTGGTTTTTACAAATAGCAGCCTGCAAAACTGGGAGCTATTTTACAGTCTATGGAACTGAAAAATGTATCTATCTTGGCAAATTTTTTCTCATTCAACTTTTTGACCTTATTCCTTCTTTTCTCTTGAAAATTATCACATATACATATGCAGACACATTTCTTTCCAGGGACTTTTTCCACCAGACAGTAAAAGTAAGATTTATTTTTTTAGTGACAGCTACATTTGAAAGTATTTTTTTTTCAGCTATTAATTATTAACAAAAGAAAACTGATTTTAGGAATCAACCATTTCTTTTTCTTCTACTTTATCCCTCCAGAGTATCCTTCTAAATACCTTCATTCCAAGCATTATAAAATACAAAGATGTAAATTGTGGCCACATCCAAGGGATTTGGAGAACTCTCTGGAAACATGGGCTGAAACAAGAATAAGCAACTGCACTAAGAAATTAAAGAGAAATATTACACATAAGACTGAACAGATGCCATTATCCTGTAGTGCTGATGAACCAGCTAAAAGCAGCATCAGTTTATTTATCCCTGACAGCATAATATATTCTGGTTAAAAACCAAACAAACCCAACAAGTTTAGGGGATGAGCATTAGCATGTCCTTGTACTCTGTATCAGCTGTTTCCTCAGGAAGGGTCTCAAGGGCTCTGGAGATGCCACTGGCTGGCCATTTCCAGTGGCACTGGTGCCACCATGCCAGCTTGACCTTCCTCCCCCATGACCTTCCTTTTGCTCTCAGCCTCTGCCTTGTGCCAAGAGAGGTCAGAGGACAGGTGTGACAGGGACACAGCTCTGAGGAAAAGGAGCAGAAGCAAGCTGCCAGTGGAAATGCAAAAGGGCTGGGCTGCCTTACTGAAGATGGGCACAGGAGGAATGGAGGATGGCAGTAGGAGTACAGATTCCTGGAGTTACACATTGTCATTTTAATTAAGGTGATATTGAGAGTGAAAGCCAAAGAAATGTAACACCAATAGCAGCGGTGTAGGACATTAAATATGTAGTAATAGAGAAGATGTGTGGTCAGAAATTTCAATTTTGTTTTCCTAAACAGATTCCTGACAGTGGAATAGCTGCTGTGATATCATATTTTCTTAGTCAGTAGCCTTTGGTGGAGATTACTGTGTACAAAAGGATGTTTTAACTTTGAATATAACCCCTATGTTTCTTTAAAACAAAACAAAAATAACCCAAACTCAAATGTAATTACGAAAAACTGCAAAGACTGTAATAACTTTTAAAAATTTAGCTTTCTTTCAAACTTTAATTACTGCTGCAGATGTGCAGGCATTAAGAGATAACAAATAACTATTACAGATTCACCATGTATGCCACGGTTGTTCTCTGGAGGGTTGGTGGTTTATATTTTCTGATGTCACCATAGATCAAAGGAAAATGTTTCACTGTCTTCCACAGTGTAAGACATTGCATATGGAAATCAGATCATACAAGTTACCATCGTGGAGGAATGTTCTCTACCATAAACAACTAAAGTCATGTAAGAGCTGCATTAGGAGAGTTTTCTGTGTTTGCACACAATTGCAGAGAATTCCTGGCTGAGGGCATGCTTATTGAATTAACTCCAAATCAAATCTCTGTCCACAGGTTAAGAATCCCTTAAACCCCAAAAAGCCACAAAGCATGAGCATACTCATTGCTCATACTGAACAAAAAAAAAAAAAAAAAGAGAAAAAAAAAAAAAGAAAAAAAGAAAGAAAAAAAAAAGGCAGCAACTTCCACAGCATCATTAGCCCAAGAGTTTGGGTGCCCAGACTCCAGTGTACTACTGAAAATGGACACACATCATACATTCCCTGGGAGAGTGAACAGTAGTTTCTGGACAGCTGTACCCACCCTGCTTCCTGAATCATTCACCTCTCACCTTGGGAAGGTGAATGCTTCAGACTGAGCACAAGCTCACTGTGTGAAGGCAGATGTATGAAGGGTGGGGCTGGGAGTACAGGAAAAGCAGTGATATGAAAGAGAGGAGCTAAGTGATGTTTGAGGCTCACACTCCAGAAAGGCAGCCAGTCCTCAATCACCTATGGTTGAATAAACCCCAGTTCTGGACTACACTTAACACAGGAAAGCTGTACAGCAGATCCAGTAAAGAACTAGCTTAGGCCAGATAGACCTAAGTAAGGCACACAGAGTGTGGTGCGAGCACAGCTGTGTGATTTCTGGGGCCAGCTCAGCACTACAGAGCCTTTCAGGACTACTCTGAGCTAATGAGATCTGATGAGGCTCACCTGGCTGAATACAAAGCCCCAGCTTTATCTCATTTAAAACAGCTGCAGTGAGCCTGTCTGTGATGGAGACACACCCACAATATTGCAGTACTACAACATCTGTGTGTGTTTGTGTCTGCACTGGAGAGAAGGAGGTCAGAGTCAAGCCTCCATTGCCGCATATTCAGTGTAATTTTCTTGGAAAAAGCACAGTGGGTTTGGAAAAACTTCACAGAGCAGCCTGAGGACATCTGTACTAACTGATCATAATTTAATCTTGCAAGTATTTCCTACTATTGTTGTTGGAAGACTATTTTCAGGTATTTGTTCACTACTTCAACCTCAAAGTCACTGCTTAGTTAAGCTATTGTTCAAAATTTGCTGTTACCAATCCTTCTAACTATCTGATAATTTATTTTGATGGTGGTCTTCATTATTTCTCATACCAGGAGAGAAATATATGTACCTAAAATGTAGATATGTATGCATACATGCTCACACACATATATACATACAAGCAATATAAAACAATAGCCAATATTTGGATAAGGACTATAACCCATCACAGAGTCTAAACATATTTTTTTACTATTATCCACAGTATTTGTTATCCCCTCATGGAAACGAGAGTTTCAAATCTATAGCTCATTTCTCTTCTGTAATGTTATACAAGATTATTCTTGCAGATGCCATAAAGTCTGTAAACTTCTTTTGCTTCAACATTTTTACCCAAAGAGAATAAAGCAGTTACTGAAACTTTTGAAGTGAGATTGAAAAAAAGGTTTGTTCTAGCACTAATACTTATGTTAACAGCTTCAGGGTGGAAGGTCTCTGTGTGAAAGACAATAAACAAACACTGCTAACTTTGTTATTGGTGTGACATCGTTCTTATCTAACTCAATATGAATTCTGATGTGACAGCTCATGAATTTCAGCTATAATACTCAGGAACTGGCTCAGGAAACCTTGTGGGTATTAGTAGTTATATTTAAGGACCTTCAATGGATGAATATACTTCTCTTTTGAAAGAGGCATAGAAAACTACCCAGGAAATTCTAGGTGAATTATTCCTAGCTCATTTTAGAACATATGATTAAACAACCTGTGAGAAGGGAAAATAGTAACAAGTACTACAGCCAACCATTTATCAAGAGTAAATAAGAGAGCCTCTACATTTCTCTTCATCCAGAGCTGTATGATTTATCAGCTGTGAACCACAGGCAGAAGTTGTGCCTGATGCCTACAGCAAGGCTTCCAATACTGCCTGTGTGATATTACCACAAGCAGGAAATTTGTAAATGGAAATGGAACTGATGGGAGAAAAACCCCATAACTTGAATACACTCTATAGGAAGGCAATATCAAGTGAAGCTACACACACACATGTCCTGCCTGATATTATTTACTATTATTGGTTGATGGAAGAGAGCAAAGATTTTTTTATATTCACAATGATGCAAAAAACAACCAGCAGCAAGAATGTGAGAAGAGGAATACAGTTGAAAACAATCTCAAATAAACCTGAGAATCAGTAAGTCCAAGGCATTAAAATAACTAGCTGGAAAACTGGATTAGCATGGGAATGGGTTGCAAATGACTGGACAGATGGTCACTAATCTAAAAACAAGGGTAGAGATTTTAAGGAGCAAGATTTGTTTAGTCTAGAGAAAATTTAACTGAACTACCACCCTTCAAGTATATGAGGTTATTGCTGAGAGAGAGTAAACTGTTCTCAATTTTCATTGTGGTCACATAATTAGCTTAAATTGAAGCAGGGGACATTAAGGTTGGAAACAAACATCTTTTGACTGCCAAGGATTGTTAAGTGGTGAGAAAAAAATCTGCAAAGATACAGAGAACAAAAAATCTTATGGAGCAGGTTAGACAGAAACTGGTCAGAAATTATCTGTCTAGTTGATCCTGACTGATACAAAAATCTGGACTGCAAAGAATTTCAAATCTCCTTCAAGACATTTTCAGTATACTTACCATTCCTTTGTGAAAAAAAAAGCCAACTACAAAACCAGCACAGAGAATAAATAGAACCCTGTGCTGATTTATAGCCTCATTTTCCATAGAACTTTTAATGTTGGTTTGAATAAAAACATGGTCATCTACATTTCTTAGAGCTAATTCTCTTTCAGCTTTTATTTTGATTACTTGATAACAATGAAGAAAGTCAGAATGGGAAGGATGGGAAACAGTACCTGAAGACTGTATAAAATAAGACTGCCAACAATAAGAACAATTACTAAATTATTTATTCCTTAAAGGTGTCTCAGATATTAAAATTGGCCCAGCTTTTCCATTGTAATTTCTTTGTAGTATGATATTTTTTATGGAATGACAGAGCAAAATGGCAGGCTATTTTCTCTATTTTTAATTCTGTTAAAAATGCTGGCCTCAATTTCTTAGCTAAGACATGAAGAGCTAGTTTTACTTTAGCTGAGATATCATTTCTCAGAAGTTTGGTGACAGAATAATAGTAAAGTGTGCACTGTAACATACAGATGCAAATAATACAGGAAAGAAAGGCTGTGTGGGTATTGGAATCCTATTATATACCAAAAAGTACTTCAAAATAAGATTAATTACCTAATCTAAAAAATAACCCAGAAATTATACTCCAGGACTGAAGAATAAGATGGGTCTGTAGTCAGGAGTGACAAAATCTGCCTGCGAGGAGGGAAATCTGAGAGGCTGTGAGGGCAGGAGCTGTGACCACAGTGCACAGCTTCAATCCTACAGCTCCAGCACCAGGATTTGAAACTGGTGTCCCACAGCTGCCATAGCTTTTTGTTAAAGAAACTCCTAGGGTTCTTTATAAATCATACACAAAGGTTTTTTCATAAAATCCTTCAGGAAAAAGTTTTAGGAAACCTGATGGCATTATATAAAATGAAAATTTCACTCCTAAATGTGAATTTAATTTAAAGACAGAAGACAGTGGGCAGGAGTATGCACCATTGTTGTGTTTTTGAATAGAAAAAAAAAAAGTGTTTATTTCCACAGCAGGTACTGGCTATATAGGATATAGGCTCACAGGATATCACAAGGGCCAAAAGAATCAGCAGTTTCAGAGAGGGATTAGGCAACTTCATGAACAATAGGCAGAAAACCAGATGCTCCAAGGACTCCTGATGTCCCAAATCCAAACGCTGTGTATGCTGTGGATGGGGCAGTAGAAGGGTAACACTCAGCAGAAGGCAGCCAGGCTGATACATTCTCCCTGTACCAGCAGAGACATTTTCCTGGGTTAGACAGAAGAATGGTGGTTTGACTCAGTAAAGCATTATGATCTCAAGTGTGATAAAACCCTCTCTTAGTCCCATTTAAAACCTATTTATTCTTGCATTTGTTACAACTCCATAAAATACAAATTCTGTAACCTAAAATACTGAAATATCTATTGCAAATAGAGAGTTATGTGAGATGCAAAATATTTATTAAGAGCAATGCTGTCCTCATTCAAATTTATGCCAAATCCTCTGCAAGATTTTTCTCTTTTTTTTTTTTTCTTCTAAATGATAGGGAAATCTGTCGTGTTATAAATAAATCTTCTTTTAGTGGTAAACAGGAAGAGTTTACGATTTATTACCATGTTGGCATAATATATTATTTATATTACTAATACATATTTTCTAGCTGCTGCTAAGAAGAGTCTCCAAACACTTGACTTTTTAGATAAATCAAGGAATTAAAAAAATAGTAAACACAATACATATTAAAATGCTTTCCATGACTGTATCATATTCCAATTATTTAGTCATCACAAATTTCCACTGAAATGAGAAAGTCTGAAAATATTGGCAAGATTGAGACAACATGAACGGTTCATCTGAGAATTCCACTGCATCTTCCTTTAGGGAGTAAAAGGGCATAAATTCCCCATGTCTGAAGAGATTGCTCCCAACTACAGCAAGGGGGAAAGGAGACCACATCCTGACTCTTTGAACCATGTCACAGTTGCAGCCCTTCTCAGGCAGAGCAATGCAACTCTGCTCCTCAGTCAGGCAGTGTGGCTTGGAACTTTACAACATAGACCAAACCCACTGAATCAAAATCACTGACAATGCACAAGACAAACTTCAAGGACTACAGATTTCATAACGCATGCTTCACAGAAGAAATAAGCATGTAGCAAGTAAGAAAAGGCTGAAAATAGGTAACTCCTTTCACCTGGCTCTCACACAGACTGGCTTATAATCAGCCTTCTCATCTGTATTCTCCTGAAATATTCAATATTGAATGCTTAGTGATGTTTCTTACGAGCAAAATATCACTTCCTTCCTGACCCACTCAAACTAAGATCCCTGTATTGGGAAGGACATGCACATTCTCTTATTAACAAACTTTGTTACTCCTGTTCATCACTCCTGAGCTGTGCAAAGAAGCCATTATCACCAAATTACAGTCTACAAAATGCATGGAATAAAAACTAAGGTGATTTGGATGGAGACAAAACAACACATTATATCCACAATGTATGTTGAAAGCTTTATTAAACAAAGTCGTAGGGAAAGTCACATATCTTCTTCCTCTCTTGGCTGTCACTTTATCTATTTCATATGCTCCATTACCTCTGCACAAGCCCAGGAGGTGTTTGCACGTAATAGCATTTCATTCTTGATTGAATTTACACAGAATGTTGCCTGCCTATTATGCATACATACGATTCTGTATTTTATCACCCCTAAAAACATATTGTGAACCCCATGAAATAATTTGGGAAACATCCCTTACAACCACATCTTTAAAAAGGCTATTTTTAGCTCCCACAGATGCAGAAACACTTTATTACATTCAAGAAACCTTTCTGCAAATGTTATTCCTCAGAGGGACATAATTATGATGCATTGTGCATGTTGTCATTTTGAAACTGTGCACCAAAGTAGCCATTGCAAGTAGATTAATGTCAGAACAGATAACAGTCTGCTCTCTGATGGCCAAATGGTCTGGAAGTCTGAGATAACCCCTCTAACATTTCAGTAGGAAACAAACAACAATTTTTGCTATGATCTGCCCCAATTTTGTGTCTGTGAATAAGAATTACAAATTATTTTTTCATTACTCAGTGAGATATGCCAGGAATTTTTATTGTGGCTAAAATATGATCAAAACAATTAATGCATGTTAGGTATGTTGGGTTTTCTGTAATAGAATCTACAATGTCTAAATATTTAAAGGGATATAAAGATGGGATCCCTGCCCTGCACAAGTTTGCAAGCTTCTTCCTTAAGAACTCATATAAAAAGTGTCCACAGATTATGGCTTATTGACAAGTATCAATGGTAGATAAGAATAAGGCAGAAAGGATGGCAAGGATAATAAAAATCTCTGCGTCTGGGTGATGTAATTTGATGCGTGATTTGTCACACATTATAAACCTAGTTTTTCAGAGGCAGTGGGTATATGAACCAGTGAAATTTCAAGTTTGTTCTGAGGAATCTACTTTCGTTCCTTTTTGTACATATTATGGTCAGCAACACACAGTCCGTAAGAGTGGACAAAAATAACTGGGAACATTTTTTTAACATCCTGCCTCCTCCCCTCTCCTCCTTCTCCTGTAAAATCTTGTACACACAGTCTTGTCTCTTCCATTCACTTATTAAAATAACAAAAAAAAAAAAAAAAAAAAAAGAAAAAAAGGTAAAAAAAAGGAAAAAAAACCTTCTACATCTTCATGGACAATTCCCAAGTAGTGAGTATTTTTCTGAATTGTAAATTGAAATTTAGTTAATATGCTTCAAAATATTAGTCTGTTCTCTACCATAGGAGTAAAAATTCAACCAGACTTCTGTTGTGGATATCTTAATTTTAAATAATGTTTTCAGATTATTTTTTCATCATTATTTTAAGTGATTGAGTAGTTTGAATTAAACCATACCAAATTAAGAAAGTGAAGTTTAAACATTAAGAATTACTATATAGAAAAAGATCACACTTCTAGACGTCCTCATCAAACAAAAATGGAATGACATAAACAGATGTCTGCATTTTTAGAGATATTTAAGACTGATGGAATAATTTAATTGAGAGAACTGGATATTAAAAAATATTAAAACGTACACCAGAGTATTTCAGAATTGTAACAGAGTATTTTCCTGGAACACTGCCCATGTGCCAAAAAGAATTGTGGCTGAATCTGTTAAAAAACTCTCTTATGTTTCTCAATTAATTTCTCATGAAAAGCAGTTTTCCACATTGATGTGGACACTTAACTTTATCTGAAAGCCTCTAAAAATGAAAGTTCTTATCAAACATAATAAAATTGTTCAGAGAAAATATAGTCATAGTATAACTATTTCCATCTCTCATTACCAGAACTTTACTTCAGTGCAGACCATAAAATTAGAACTAAAAACTAGTTTTAACATTTAACCTCTATGCTGCTTAGCAGTTATTTCTGAATTGTTTCGAGGAACCTCTTCCCAATTAGATTTTCTTTTTCTTTCCCTGCCCAGAACACCAGACAAGCAGCAGACGGGAGGAACACCAGCAGACAGAATACTGGCAGCAGGTTGCTGCCCAGGAACAGTTTGTCATGGTCAACCCTTACAGGGACTGGCATCCTCTGTGCTGTGTTACCTTCCTAACAGTGCATCCCTCACAGGCAAAACTCAAATAAATTTGGAAAAAAAAAGGAAAAAAAACCTACAGAGGCAGATTGAAATGAAGTCAGAACGTCTCTAAGGAGAAGCATCAGTAGCAAAGCACTAAAAGACCATAATTTTCTGTTGAGTATTGTGAAAAAGTGCTTGTTTTCACATTATTTTTAATAATCCATTACAATTCTTTTGAAGTACAGGGAACTGGAAATGAGTCCTGCTGTTCATTCTTCTGTGAGATAGTACTAAAACAATAATCTGCTATTTATATGGTTTTTGTGCTGAAAATGACAATTACAGTGAAAAAGTCTTATGCAATGGCAGTAGAAGGAAAGAGGGTTCAAAATTATAATATAAATGGTGATATACCTATAATTCAAAACAGAATGAAGAATCACTTATCCTATATATTGTTTAATAGCATCCCTGAAGATCAACCCTACAGCAAAGTCTAACAATGATCATATATCCCATGGAATTCAGAAATGGGAATAAAATGAAACATGAAGTCAAGACAACACATTTCCTGTGAACCCTAGAGTGAAAAAGTCCCAATTTTCTCATAATAAAAACTAAATGCTTTGTATTCTATGCTAAGAGGTCTCCAAAGGCTGTCCTGTTATTTTAATTAAGATTTGTGATTTTAAGATTGGCTAATGAAAGAATTTCAAAGGAATTGGGTAATGAGGACCCAAGGAAATGAAAAGTCATGTGCACAGTTCCCTTAGATTACACTTACAATTCTGGCTTATGTATAAACCATTCTAATTATTTGAGACATAAAAAAATATTAAATTCATACAAAACCCATCAAAATTAAGTAAAATAGATTAATCACACCTTGATAAGAAATACTGGGAAAAATAATAAAACATAGAACCTAATAACCAAAATGAGCTAACATGACTGAATAGAAGTTTCAATATGAAAGATATTCCTTAATCTCAGCATAAGTGCCTTGAAAGAGTCAAAGAAAGATACTTGTAAGATATCCTTCTCAGAAGGCAGGTGATGTTTGACCTAAATACTTCTGCAGTCTAGCGGGAAGAGGAGGAGATGGGGGAGGGAAATATGGTGATATTAATTTTGCATACAATAATCGAGATAAAAACCAAGAGCATTTCTATGTTACAAATATTTCTCCTTCCCTGAATTTTTGCACTTCATCAAAACAGACCTTTATACATCTATAGAGAGAGACAAACTAAGAGTCTTCTTAGTTTGTCTCTCTTCTATAGCTTCTTAGTTTGTCTTCTTCTTAGAGAAGACAAACTAAGAGTCTTGCAAACTTTTCCAATTCAGCAATTACATTGGCTTTCCTACCCTTTCCTCTCCACCTACATTTAATCCATCTTTCTTGTCTTCTCTTAACCATAATCACAAGACAAGTGAGACAATTTCACCTTTTTTGCTCAGCTCAGAACAGTGATCTAAATCCTGGTTGAAATTACTTGGTAGTAAGTTTTTTCATCCAAGCTGAAATTACCTGGTTGAAATTACCTGGCTGAAAGGTTTTTCATCTACATGCACCTTATCAGGACTATAATTTAAATGCACAAAATGCCACTAATTTTTTTCTGTGAACCCTTCTGTCTCTAAATCAATCATATCAACAATGTCTGTTGTGGATTACATTGCAGGTTTGTGTAGCTCTGGAACATTTAGTACAGGAACACAGAAGTGATATTTTTGGATTCATAACATCAGGCCTGATATACATATTTCAGTCACTGACCAGAAGGGCTGCTTGGCTGTGCTCAGCCCCAATTCAGATTTTGCTGCCTCCAAAGAACTTCCCCCTGACTTGTAAAAAAGTGCATGGGAAATTTTCTTTAGTAAATAAATACTGGATTTTTTTTTTTTTGCCTCTAAATTAGTCAAGGAATACAGAATTCAAATGGCTGAGGGAGTTGATTTTGTCAACTGTCTCACAGTATTTTGATGCCAAGCTTCCACAGTTGTCATCTAGTGAGCACAGATATAATGTAGTTCCCCAGCATCAGTGTTCTTGTTTTTTATCACATGCCTCAATGACAGGTCCAGGTGGGGAGGAAGTCCCACCCAAAATCACACTACCAGCAAAAAAGCTAATAGTTTTTATGTGTGCTGATGCACCATCATTTCATTGCAAAACACATCCACTCTGTCAGAGCTGAGTGCCACATCTGAATGACATTATAGGAGAGTGCCACATATACCAGTTTTCATCAGAAATATTATGCCATATGGACCACATATGAAGGAGTAGAAGGATTTATTATAACATTTTAAAATGTTACCAGTGTTGCTCCCAATGCACAGCAGGAATTTAAGACACACTGATTAAATACCAGAAAGGAAAATGGTCAAACATATGTCAAAAGGTTGGACATTTACCCTGAGACACCATCACACATCATGCCACCTTCAAAACTGTCTGTTTGAATAAAAGATTCCATGACAAATGCAGTGAGACATAACTGGCAACTTGCAATAGCCCAAAAACCATCATTCTTCCCATAAAGAGGAAAATGCTTAAATTCACCTTCTGCTTATTATTTCTTAATTTTAACTTCCTTGCTTTTTGGTCAAAAAGCATAACAGATATTTCTCTGAATATGAGGAAAAAATAAAACAGGGTATTTGTGTTACCTTAGAACGATTTTTTTCTAAAATATCAAAACCAGCTTCTCCTCTAATTAGAAACAACTGCTGATCCTAATTTTTTGTTTCTCACAGAAGGAAAGTGTCAAGCTGTTCTGTTAAAACATCAAAAAGAAGCCACTTTGAGTACCAAAATACAGCTTTTCACTAATTGCTAATATTAGAACTTTTTTTTTTTTTTTTGTAGTTTTGTTTTGGGGGATTGGGTTGTTTTGTTTTTTTTTAATACTAAAATCAAATGAAACTAAAACTTGGAACTGTGCCCTTCAAGGGTGACAAAAGAAATGGATAGAGAAAAGAGAGACAAATTGGAGTTTATCAGTGTCCCAATGGAGTAAAATCAGTGTCTTTGGTCTGGATATCCAGAAGCATATTCGTGCTAACAAATGGTAGGGACTGGCTGTCCCACATTACAGGGAAAGTGCTTGGTTTGCAGGGTTGTGCCAGGAATCCTGCTGGGGACAATCACTGAGTTGCTTCATTCCCAGTGGAATGTCCTGGCTCTGTCATGTTTTCCAGCAGAAAACTTCTCCTCCACAGGGGTGGAGATGAGTGAGACCAAATGGAGGTAGGTATCCACAGCTTGTGTATTGAGAGCAAGAAGCCATGCCAGCAAACAATTCCCCTCACCTCACTGCATGAAACCCAGGGTGAATTACATATTTAACAATTCATCTGGAGAATCTGACAAATCAGAAGCATGAAAAAGGAACTTGGGAACTGGCTGAAGTGACTAAATCTCATGTATGAATCTCATATTGGGCTGGAAAAAATCCTTCCTGTAGGCAGAAAGCACCTGACCATTAGTGGTGCCATGGTGAGCAGTTAAATTGATCTTTAAGCTCAATAAGAAAAATGGTCCACAGAAGCAGCAGAATACAGTTCTGAGATTGATTTGTTACCTTTCTTATTGTATCAGCTGGCAACAGAGACAGATGAGAGCCTGGAGAAATGTGAGATGGCCCACACTTACTACAAAACCAGGGTTTTTTTTAATTAAATGCTCCTTCAGAACTTGATTACATGGAGAGCTGAATTCTCTGTTTCAATTCAGAAAAATACTTCGATGTCTCTTTCTTGAGGAAGACTGTCCTGTTGCTTTTAGTACAAGTACTTTTGTATTTTAAGTTGCATGTGCATTCAGCCATTTTCTAGGATTTCATTGCAGCTGTAACTTGAAATTAATATTCTATTTACACTGTAAATTTTCTGTTGGCTAATATGAATTATTTTATTTTATTTTTGCAGTAATGAAGGATATTGAACAAAACAAATTCTACTTCTATTTGATCTATATCAAACAAAAGAAAAAAATAAATATAAAACCCTATACCCCACCATCCCCAACTAGTGAAAGGAAAAGAGAGTCTTGAAGTGCTAGAATCTAAGGCTTCAACATGTTGCTCATCATTAAGAAATGTTAGATGGGCTAGACAAAATCAGATATTTTCACTTCATCTTCTGCATAAAAAATTCCATGTAGCAGACACAAAGGGAGAATATGTTGAAGAAGAGATGAGCCAAAGGGGACGCCAGACAGCAGAAAACAGGCCATGTTCCACAAAGGCCAAGAAGGTGGGGCAAGAGAAATAAATTCCAAGCACAGTGTTCCTCTCTCCTGAATTCCCCCATGGTGTCTTCACAAGATGCAGTTCTATCCCCCACTATTTCACTGCCTTCCCAGAACCAAAGGAACTTACTGTTTATTTACCTTAAATCTAGTGACAGCACACAGCTAGTGATGGGGCACATGAAAAAAATAAAATGCGTATAATGGTTAGGGAATAGAGGATATTTTTCAAGAACTGGGTGCTCCTGAATAAAAATATGCCTTCAAGCCTCTCTTACAGTGTTTTTAATTTTTTTTCCTGCAGCTCTACATAGCAAAAAATTTAAATGTTGCACTGGAGTGAGTCAAGATGTTTGTCTCCTTACATTTGAGTAAAGTACTTATTTGAGTGGTTTTTATTACTTAATGTGAGTGTTATAAAACAATATGTACATTTAAATCAACTGAGAACTTTCCATGAGAGCTGCTCTAAGTGCAAAAAAATTATTATAGAATTCTACTGGGAAAAGAGAAAACGGAATTCCAAGAATTGTGCTTACTGCAGTGGAGCTAAGTTACTAGAAACTACTTATTATAAAGCTTATACTGCATTTTTTAAAAACTAGTGACATTTTTTTAAACAATCCCTTCATGTAAAAGGATAATAATGACACTGCTGGCTGTTCTGCCTCCAGAGGGAATTGTCCATCTGCTAGCAAAACCCCGAATCTATATCATTACTTGGATGTGTTTATAGAAGTACCAGAATACTCTTAGCACATTGGGAAACCAATAGGGTAAATTTCAAGATCACAGATTTTTTAGTTTAAATTCTGGGGTCATTTTCTTTTCCACATAAAAGAACTGTGTTTCAAGATCAGCTTCATTAGGGAGGTCTGCTGGGATTTGATGTTTTTATTTTCTTACAGAAGAAAACTTATTTCTTGAAGAAGAGCACTATCTCCTCACACATTAAATGAGCAAATATACAACTGTTCCCCCTAGTTTTAATTTGCATTTTATGATTCCAACTAAATTAGAATTTTATACATTGCATCATTATTTAGAAACAAGCTGCTTTTATATTTCCCACAATTTCTGAATAAAACCAAGGCCACTCTTATATTTTCTTGTTACTACTTCTAATAATATATATCAATATTAGTACAAAACTAAAGCCCCCTAAAATCTGTGTAACTGTCTTAGCAGATCCTCACAACTATTTAGAACTAAAAAAAAAGTCTGAATTTTAACAGGACTTCTCCAGTCCTTAAAGCAAATCACAGCTGAGGTAGGAGGGTTACAAAGCAGGAAATAAAGCCATTATTTCCTTCATTTAAAGCATGTTTCATATGCTTTAAATGTCCCAAGGTATAGGACACAGAATCCATATTTGAGAACAGTATTTTTATATAACGACAGAATAATTTTTCTTGGAAGTCACCTTAGCAGATCATCTTGCTCAGCTACTGCTCAGATTTGTCCAAATTCAGAGTCACATCAAGAGGTCACACAAGGCTCTATGCAGCTTTGTGATTAATATCTCCAAGGATGGAGAATCCTTGACATCTCTGAACAGCTTGTTCCAATGTTTCATTATGTTCAACATGCACATTTTTTCTTGTAATATTTCACCAGAATTCCTTTTGCTGCAGCATGTGTCTGTTGACTCTCATCCTTCTGCTGGGAACCTTTGAGAAGAGTCTGGCTCTATCTTCTCTGCAGACCCCCATCTCATGGCTGCAGAGAGCAAGCAGGTGCCTTCTGAGCTCTGTCCAGGCTGAGCAAGCCCAGTTCAGTCCCTCCTTGTTTATCAAGTAATCTCCTGCCCCTGACCACATTGCTGGCTCTTCACTGGACTCCTTGCATGTCTTTCCTGCACACTGGGCAGCCCAAACCAGACACACACCTCCAGATGCTTCCCACAGGTTGATTAAAGGGGAATGATCCCTTCTCTCAGCATGTTGGTGAGGGCCTTATAAAATTGAGCCCAGAATCTAGTTAGGCATTTTTCTGCTGGCTGGGCACACACAGAACTCATGAGGGTTTGGGAGTTTTTACACTTTCCAGCACAGCAGGATTTTCCCATGTCTCTGTGAACAGCACACAGCTGTGAAAGCCTTTCCATACCCATGGAATGCACTTTCCATGGTGTATTTGTAGAGGAGCTCGTGCAGCAGGGTCTCTGAGCTGTGCATACTGGTGGAATGGAAGCACAAAATGAAAGTATGATTTGGATTTAAAAATGTACATCATGTAAGATCCAGCGTTGATGGAACAGATCATTTATACTTATAACACAGGCCAGACTCAGAAATTAAAAAAAAAATTGCTAATGAAAAAATGCAGCCCTAATGAAAAGTTGATACTTCTAATACTCAGCATATTGATGTAAACAAAACTGAGTTGCTACACTCTTATCCTTTCCCTGCTGAACAAGATGACAGTTGTATTCATCAAGATAATCTATCTTTGTCCAGAATTGAAAAAAACAAAAAAACCTCAAATTATTTCAAAGTAGGTCAATAAAAGTAAAAAGAGTAATGTTATCTTTAGGCACAACTGTTATATTGTTTTTTGTTTTGATGGTGATCTACAGCCTGACTGAAAACTAATTGAAAAATGATGAAAGTAACTTTTTTACTTCAATGAGTTTAGAGTCAGATCCTTAGAGGTACAACTTTTATGCATGTTCTAGTAATTAACATACTAGAGAAATAAAGAAATAGCTGTTAATCACACTCCAAAAGACAGTATTTAGACTTTTTTTTACTGTTGCAGAAAACAAATATACTCTGTAACACACACTAATGAGCTGGCCAAGCTAGTTTAAAATATCAGCAGTCTTTTTGTTCAGCAAAGTATTAAAAAAACAGTGTCCTGACAAATATTCTGTATCCCTTGAGGTCCAATTTTCCAACTAATAGATCTTTTTTTCTTCCCTTTCCCTTTAAAGACTGAGATTTCCAGGCCCTCTAGAGCATCCTACTGCATTTTCTAACCTTTAGAAAGAAACTGGAAGGCTGACAGACATTTTTTCATTTTCCTCTATCCTGCAAAAAAGCATAAGCCTTTCAGGACCACAAATCATGTAATTTTAAATTCATAATAATAAATTAATATATTTAGAAAGTTGTTAATTTATTAGCTTTTTTATTCATTTCAAAAACCGAAACCAGATTTCCAGTACTTTTGTAAATTAGAAGTAATTTTCAGAAGTCTAACAGCATGACAGCATAAAAGAAGAATTCCACTAGATATCCCATATTAAATACAACAACAATAACACTCTGAAATACCCATAAAATAATGATAGTGTGTCCTGAGCAGTTATATCCCACAGTGAATTTCATAGAAGTGAGTGAGGTTTTGCATATCATTTAACCCATAAAGTCATCTGTAGGGTTATGGTATCAGAGAAGATGCACAAAAATGCCAGTGAACCATCCAACATGCTGCAGAACCAGTTTCAGCTCCAGCCCTGCTTTACCAGGATAGTTTATCCTGGTCCAACAGTGACACAGGGAATGTCTGCAGTTGTGTATTCATATGAAGAAAGAAGATCCTACAAGATTTGAAAACAACCCTCAAAGCATCATGACAGCACAGAGCGAGGGACGGGGCAAATATGCTCTCAAAGCTTGATTCAGAAAGTTTGAATGTAAATTCCCAACTTACTGGCACCTCACTTGGATTCTGGACTAGCAAAATTTTCCCTTTAAGCACATCACAGGAACTGGAAATGTTCACATCCAAGTGTAAAATCTTCTGTTACGGTCTTTTATAGTACATTATCTGAGGATGTATGGATCTTTTAATGCCTTTGTCACTAAAATGAAACTTCTGCAAAACTCTGTAGATCTTAAAGTACACTAGCCAAAAGGGTGAAGACTCCACCTTGCCTACAGCTCACACTTCTGACTTAATCTATATGGACATAGCAAAAGCCTCTGTCTGTAACTACAACTTCTCATTCCACACAGGCACATCTAGAGTACACTGATTCACACCCAGTAATGCAGAACTGCAAATTTTAATTTGGAACTTACAGTTGCTTCTGTAACAACAGGATATAAGTCTGAAAAACTATATTTTTATTTCCACAAAAAAGGATATTGGAACATAGTTTGGACAGAAAACTTCCCATTCTTCTGATCTATATTGATATTAATTGTAAGGTTGCACATGAAAATGCACATTTAGGTTGTATAGTAAAATGCATGATATGTAATCATGGAAAAGGATAGATTAAAAGATACTCAGACAAAAGGAATGTAAGTTAAGCCCACTCTTTTTTTCTGAAGTTTATAAACAAATATTTTTCCTTAATTGTTATTTTACTATCCATCATCTGGAAAAGATTGTCAACTATAGAAAAATAAATTACAATTAAAAGTGAAAACATTTCCTCATTCTAGTTTTGTTTATTTCTCCAACTGACAGATGATCAAACCCACCTTTTTTTTGAATAGTGACAAATTAATTAGACAGAAATAAATTCTCTACATGTTCTTTGGATGACTGCTCTTGGATGACACAAATCATCCATCCTGAAAGTATCTTTTCCTCCTTGCTTAAAAGTCTCAGTAACTAGGTTGGTCTCATTCTACATAAATACTTTTTTTTCAGATGAGTCCTCTCTACTGCACCTAAAAGTGAAGATTCAACCTATTCAACTCACAGAATCAATGAATAAAGCAGGCATAGAAAATTGTAGTCCCATTCATATAATACTTATTATAATACCTTTTACTAATTAAAATCTGTGTTCATTCAGTGCAATAAAAAAAGCCATGCTTTCAACTACATATGTTTCAAAAAAATTGGATGGACAGCACCTTGGCAAAATCCATGGACAGAATTCAAAATTTAAGGAGATTATAGTACCTGATCTCTTTGAACAGCATTGTTAATTAACTTCAAGTTTTGCACAGCCTCCATGATTCAGTACTTTCAGTAGAAATCTATTCCTGCTGCAAATCTTTCTCAAAATATGATGCCAAAGCAGAGTTTCTGGGTAAAGGCTTGTTGGCATCTTAAGTAAGGTTTCCCTGTTTCTAAAAAGTAGCAAAATGAAGTTTATCATCCTGTTCATCACAATTTTCTCTTTTATGAAGAACCCCCACCTGACCTTCAAATAAAAAGCATGATGATTGCTTTGAAGTAAGGACACTGAATTGAAGCAACTGGGTAAACCATAGTTTGTCGGGTCCCTCACCTCCCTACATCATGGCATTATACAGCCATGGACTTTCCCATGAACTTTATTTGCATAATTTCTTGTCTAAAGAAACAACACGAGCCTCTTGTGTCAGGCTGCCCTACATTTCTTTGTTTAAGGATCAAATCCTAGAAAACATCATTCTTCAAGCTGAAGAGAAAAATAAAATAATTTTCCTTTAATAAAAACACAGATGACACTAATGCTAGTATTAAATATCTTTACTACACCCTTTTTAGCATATTTTAGTTTAATTATACATAGTTTAACAAGATATACACAATCATAGATGACTAAAATATGTAATGCATTTGCTTGAAGTATACCCCTCATTTGAGTGAAAGATTAACTATAGATATTAGAAATGAGCAGTCATTATGCTACTCATTTAGAACACTACTTTTACTATATATTAAGTGCATCACTTAGGAGAATTTAGTTTGTATTTTTTCTTTCATTAAGGGGAAGCTGCCACTAAAATAAGCCCTTTTTAAAAACAGTTGTCTTTTTTGAGTTTTATTGTCCTATAATTAACCTGTGTATGTGCTATTCACACAAGAGTGCCAATTCACTGAGATCAGCTCCAAGCAAAGTTCAAGTGAGGGCTAATGATGTCTTAAACTTTTATGGAGGAAAAATATGGCAAAGTTAGTGGCTGTGATCCTTTATACAATCAGATTGAAGTGAACTTAACCAAAATGCTCTCAGAGATGGAGCTTCAACATTACATGCTGCTGTGAAAGAAAGGACAGCTTAAGGTCACTTATTTTTACCTGGGTGATTTGGAAAACAGCCTGTTACATACACTGCCAGGATATGGGATTTCTTTGCTTTTAAAATGTTTGCTCTGACATTGCAATTTACTATTAGAAATGTGGCTGTCTGCTTTGAATGAAATACGAAATGGAAATAAAACACAAAACCAGTAAGGGTTTGGTAACACAACAACAGGATGAGCAGTTTGAAGCATTCTAAATTCTGGGTGAGCAGCTAGAGATGTTTTATAGTAAAACAGCTTTCTCTAAGCATTTATCTCTGCAATGATGCATTTTTATAAGGGAAGTATTTGGCTTTGTTTAGATGGTATTTTACACCTAAATTCTAAGAACTGACTTTAAAAAAAAACAAAACAGGTCAATCTACAAGGATGGAACTTTCATTAAATCTTACTGAGGTACCTGTAAAGATGCAATAACCTCTCCAAATAAACCACGATGCAGTGTGGTGACTTTCAATGACTTTTAAATTACAACCACAGGAAAAATATCCCTATAATCTTCTATGGAATGTACAGGTTGGGGGAGGTAAGCACTACTTTTGGATTTCCAACTTAGATCATATCTGGCATGACTTTTCAGATTAGTCAAGTACCCACACGTCCAACTTCATCAGCTCACAGACTGCTGCAGACACTCCACACATTACAAAGCAGGGTAGGGTTTTTTGGGTTTTTTTTTGAGAAACCTAAAAATTCTTTGTCAGTTTTGAAAATTTTCCATGCTAATCTCACCTAATAATCCAGTGATAGATTTACAAGAAGAATGAAATATTTCATGGCATTTATTTCCATTTATTAAGTGATATTAAGATGATCATTAGAGAAGAGGGAGACAGCTAACAGAACTGCAGTCTAAATATAGACATTGGTTCTTCCATTTCATCAGAGAATATATTAAATGTCACATTCTGTTGCACAGCAAATTAGAGAGGTAAGCATGACAAAAAAGAGTTTTCCTGCTGGTTTTGTTACCAGCACAGCATGGTATCAAAAAAAGAGACAGGGCTACCCAGCCAGGAACAGACTGCAGTAGTGTTAAAATATTTTAGCCCTGAACTAAGATAAAATGCAAATTCAAAGCAGTTAATTTTAAAGCATACATAATATTAACTGAAATTCTCAAGAGTTAATAATTCGATCTCATATTTAAGTAAAACTCATCTGCAGAAGAAAGCAAACTATGGATTTTGCCTGCCAGAATAATATGCTAAAGTGAGGTATAAGTAAGAAAACTGAATATTGCTGAACCAAGTATTTGACAATATAAAATTTTAAAACCAAAATTATTCTGAAAAACACTAAAAGATAAAGTGTAAGCAAGTCTTCTTTGGCCATCAACCTTTCCAAATGACATAACTATTTTAACCTAATGCCCTGTGCAGATGGCATTGGAATTATCACTTATATCCATTCTGTTTTAAGGATATTTTAATTAATGAAGCAGTATGTAATTCTACTTAGCAAATATAATCATCATTAATCAAGATGAAACTAATATGTTCATCATACAGAAGGTAAAGCCAGCCAAATTTCTCAAAAATAATTTAAGGCACTGGGAGAAAAAGGAAGTAGAAGAAAACTAGCAAAATGAATCCCATGCGACATCAGCATGTTTTCTTTAAAATGTCTCAGTACAGAGTCTCAATAAAATGTATATATTTTTTCTCCTTCTATTTCTAATTTAAGCAAAGAGAAGAATGTCAATATCTTCCTTACAATAAATCATTTTTTTTTATGAGGAGGAAGATGATGAGAAAAAACAACAGAATCTTATAATTGGGAATCCTAAACTCAGTTTAGAACTGAACTGAATTGAACTGAATGGAAATTTAGCACTGAAAAGTTTTGTGCAGGCAAGGCAAATCTTTTATATTGAACAATGCTAAATCTAGAAGGCAGGTAATTACTTTAGAGCTGCATAATACAAAATTACTTTTATTGCTACTGAGTAGCTTAAATTTAGCCTTTTTTCTCCTAAAACATGCTTTTCCTTATTTTTCTGTGTTTTCAAAGGTATGTGATGCAGTGATGCAGTTTTGCTGACAAAACAATTTCATTAATGAGCTGCTCTTTTTGTTAAGACAACTGAGGAGCCTTTGATAAACTGAGAGCAGCAGCACGTAAGGCTCTCAGAAAGTTATTAAGAAGTAACATAAGAAAAGGTGTGAAACAGGGTCGTCTTCTTCCTGGCAACCTGGAGCTTACTATGCAATTCCTTTATTCTCCTGAAGTTTATATTTGAACCATTGGCTTGCATACTCTTGCAGCACAAGCAACAGAAACATAGAGAGATCTGCTTCAAACACCAGCGAAAATAGTAAATACTTTTGCTTTTCTCCTCAATTAATTATCTAAACATTTCATCCAATAATTGTGTTCATGGGATAAAGCAGCTGAAGTGACAACTACATGTATTGCAGCCTATCATCTCTCCTGTGTTCCTTGTGGAAAGGATTTAATATAGAATAAAGATCACAAGGCTTTCAACTTGAAAAATCAGTGTTTCTCATACCTTTTGTTTGATGATCATGTCGTTGATGTCATCAAGATCACCTACTTTCACTCTCTGAGATTTTATCTCTCGATCCAGTCGAGAAAGCCAGTCAGTGAGTTCTGCCCATGCCTTATTGAAGTCAGCCAAGGCTGGAACCTCCAAAAGCACAGAAGATGGCATTTCTGGTTTGAAGGTGGTGGTTTCCTTGGTTACCCTGGTTTGTGTATCCACAGCAACAGTTTCACCAGGAGTTACTGAAAAAAAAAAAAAGAAAAAGGCTTAAGTTACTGAATAAATGAATTATGATAAATGTGTATTTCAGTATTTCAAAATTTATGCCATAGAAGGGATAAGACAGGAATAAGCCTATTTCTTAATATTATCTCTACTGAAAATATGAAAATCAAAACTAAAAGAAAATATGAATTCATTTTTTCCTCAATAGTTCTATTATAGTATCTGCTAACATCCAGCATTATCAGCATATTCTAATTCCATCCTTAGAAAACCAGCTGGACCTAGTAACACTACCAAAATTCACAGTGTAAGAAGAACCCCTTGCTAAAGGTCATTGAAGCATGAGTAATTTTCCAAAAATCTAGTAGTGGTCAAATATCTCTAAGACAGAAGACAGATTGAAAAAAGTTGGTTGGACTATGCAACACATCATAGCATGACCATGTAACTTCATGTATTTAGAACAAGTTTCATTCACTGTGTCCAAGTCACTCTGTAGCTGTGAAACTGTCTGACCAAAAATCTTCTCCCTTACTGTCATCACCAAGTGCTTCCCATAGGCTCTGTGGCCAATATGGAAGTTTATACAACAAGAAATTGAGCCTTGACTAAGTTGTTTACTTTTCCACCGCATAACTTCAAAATATTATGTGCTATTATTTGGATATGTGTGGATTTTTTTTCCCCTTTCTTTTGGAGGAAAACAGACACATCTTCTTCTTACTGTCTTTTCCTGATCTATTAGCTATGGGTTTTAAATAATCTGTAAATTATTCATTGCTTGGAATGGAATGGAATGAAATGGAATTCATCCAAGACTGAAGCACCGTTTCTGTCTCTGCAGCAAAAATGATGAGAGGTGCCACAGACACACACCATTGGACAGAGAAGTTTGGAACATAAAATCATTCAGAATTTCAAGAATGATCTTTTCTCCTTGATTTTTGCTATTTACAAAGAGATGGCTATGAACTGTTGGGCCATTTTTGACCTTCAGTTAATGATGCAAAAGCAATCCCTCATGCATGATATTATTGCAGATGAGGCTACACTAAATTATATTTTTTTCTCATTTTTTAAAAAAAAGATCAATCAAAGAAGAAAAACTAGAACAGAGAAAACAGAAGAACATGTCATTGCTTCACTGAGGTTCCACAGTATTAAAAAAGAAATGAAATACCTAGACTTTGAAATCTCTATCTAAATCAGCTGTTGAAACAGCAATAACTAAACCAGGAATGCTGAAATAAAAGCTCTGTGGAGTATGTTCTACATTTTCTAGCACTGAACCAACAAATAGTATTTTCTAAAGGACTGAAATGGGGCTTTTTGCATTTTTCTCAGCCCTCCTACAGAGTAGAGAAAATCAGTTTCCTGCCCTCTTCCTGTGAGCTAGCTTGTCTTCAACAAAAGCAAACCAAAACACCAAAACAGTGTGACTCCATGCACATTAAGTTGTTTTTTATTTCTTGCTATTACTTTTGAAATTCTGATGGTTTTTCATTGACATTCATGCCTTTGCAGCAAAGTCTGTTTGAAACATGAAAACCCAGGTAGTAAGTCAGGGTTCAACGACTTGTCCATAAAGCCAAGGCCTCATATTTCCTCTGTAACTTCAGAGATTCTCAGACAACAGGAAAACTTGGCATTCACGTAGGTTAAACAGAAGTTGTCTCATCTCAGAGGAAATTTTTGTCCTCATCAGTATTCAGGTAAATTGAAGAACAATTTCCTAAACTGGGACATCCATCAGTAGACATAGGCATCTCTTTGCATCTCATGTATTTTGACCTGAGTACACAATCACGAGTTCACCATTTAATATCTAGTTATTTATTTTTCCCTCAGTTGTAGCCATTTCAGAAAAGGGTGTTTCTAACCTTCCAATGATTATGGGTTTACTGATCTGGATTTTGGCTTATTGATTTGGTTTTTTATTTTTTTTTTTAATCCATTGGGCTGGTATTTGTGTGGTTTTGTTTGATTATTTTTGGTTTTTTTCCTTGATGTAGTTCTTTTGCATCAAGAAACTTCAAATATTACAAAAAAGATTATAAGGTACTAGCAAAGTGCAATAGTCAAGTATAATATCTTTAAAAATGTCAAAATCTACAATTATCTACCATCATCTTCTAAGGATGGCAGTAATCTGTTCCAGTTTGACTGACCATTAGAATATTTAAGTTATCAAATTATTTATAAAAATTATCTTTAGAAAGTATTTGTATGGTTGATCTCCCCTCAGAACAAAAATGCCACTTAGAACAGTAACTATCCCTTATTTTTCTTTGTTTATGCTTGCAAAG
>JAYDZK010000001.1:104850202-104874661 GCA_034509185.1 Euphonia xanthogaster
GTTTATGCTTGCAAAGATATGACACAGTTCATTTAACAGAACTGTACAAAAATAATAGACAAATATAAATCAGCATTATCAACAATATGTAGCAAAAAGATCTCATTCTGAAAAAATTTATCCAGAACTGCACTGACAGTTTCTGTGACTCAAAGGGGAAGGTTGTTTGCTTTTGGTTTTGGTGGGGTCTTTTTATTTTCAGTTTGTTTTGGGATTTTTCTCAGGACAATTAATTTACAAATGCAAAACCTGAATAATTTTTTTCACATATCTGAGTAATAAATGCTATCCTAATGAGACATGTCATAAAAAATAAAGGACTTCATCTTTCAATTTATTTAAGGGTTATAATGGTTCACTTCTGTGATACAATAAGCATGAAAACCAAAAGGAAATTTAGAATTTAAGACATTAAATAAAAAGTTTTTAAGGTGATTTCTCATTAGCTTGTTCTGCTCTTTAACAAAGAAGGAAACAATGCAGAACAATACTAGAAGAAAAATAAACCGCAGAATAATGGGTGTGATTTTCAACTTGTTCTTGAACTTTGAAATACACTGATGCAATTGAGAGTATATTAATACTTTTCCATCTTAAAATTAATCTGTAATGTTAAACTTGAAGAGTTAGAATAATTGGAATGTGACATGAAATTGAAATTCAAATATTGAATGCAAACCCAAGTAAAACAGAATGAAGCCAATTGCAAGGAAAGAATTTCCCCCCCTTTTTACTCTGATTATCTCAGACTTGTGTTTCAAGAGAGGGTCAAACTGACAAGATAAAACAAATAAAACTCCTTATTTAGGTACTGAACAGGAACAGAACAGACAGGAAGAATGACAATGCTTTCAAAAGCTTCAAAGCCCTTCAAACACCCTCTTTTTCAAGCCACAGTCTTTAAGCAGAACTGCCTCAGTTCACATGAATGTTTCTAACCATCCTTCTGAATGCTTTTAGTGCTGGTTAAGTTGTAACTATGTAAGATAACTACATCTACTAGGTAGATGTAAATCTTTTTGACAAACAATTAACACAGCCACTGGATGTACCATTCAATTCAATTTACAGGTCTAGGTCTAGCCTGGGGTTTTAGTTCCATTGTGAGCAGCACCAATAAAAGGAGACTCCAGCCTTAAATCCTTCATACAATGAATAGCAGTAAAATACACCCACTAAACTTCCTTCTTGTTTTAGTCAAGGAAACTCAGCTGCATTTTACTCACTCTGAGCAAGCTGAGAAAGAATACCTGTACCTTGTTCTATACACTCAGATAACATCACTCAGTGAATTTGCTATTTTAACACAGGCAACACTGACTTTAGTGGCAGAACAAGTGACTATTCCCTCTGTGGGCAAAGGAGCACTTCACTGGATGCCACATTGCACACCAGGCAGGTTTGGCCTATTCATGGGAAATCTCCATGTCATTTTACCAGCACTTCTGACCTTGACTTGGAACAACTAAACTCCACCACACCACACAGGTGAAATTCTGTCAGCTACTAAAAGACATTTCCCCCCCCCCCCCCTTGTGCCGTGGCATTGCAAACAGTTTTCTACAGAGTTAGAGCATCCATGAGTGTATCCTTAAAATCCAAGCAGACTTCTTGGAGAGATAGCGGGACAGTTCTGAGACTGATTTATTTGGACTTGTTCCAGTGATAAATGAATCATTCACCATCTCTGTCTGTCCTTCAGTGTTAAGGAAATAAAGTTAAGAGTTCATTAAGTTCTCCCATTCAGTACAGCCCCTCCCTGCAAGGTGCTCACTGCCAGTAACACTTTTTGCAGAGGAGCTACAGCTACCTGCCAGGTGTTCCAGGTCATAAAGGAGTTCTGAAAGGAAAATAATAGTGGCCAACAGAGATCTGGTTAAATATTATTCATAATATAAATTTATTACCTAAAAAACCCCCATCAACTTTGAAGTTTGAAAGCAAAGAATGTTTGGAATGTTTTTTTTTTTTTTTTATAGTGGCCTGAAAAAATAAAGTCTTTATGTTGATCAAAAATTATTGCCAACAAAATTCCACCTACGGCTCTATATGTGGAAAATATGCATCCTTAGAGTATTGTATCTCAAAGTCGACATTTTATTAACATTTTAATCAGCTTTTAAAGACAAAAATAATGTTTCAAAGTGAGTCTTTTCTATTTTAATACAACACCAATGTTTGATTTTCTTAGTCTTGAATATTTAGTAAAAACAATTCCTAGAAAAAGAAGACTTGGTAACTGTATCAGGTATATTTCATGCATAGCAATTTTTATAGACAATAAATGGGTAAAAGTTTTATACCTAATTTCATTAATACTTAGGGAACATTCACATTATATGTTACTGCTATCAGTTTAATACGCAAATTAAATGCCTAGACTACCTTTTAATTCTAGAAGTTCTTTATGACTCTTAACAAGTCATTATGGATTATATATAATTTTAATTATTAAAGGTAAAAGAAAAGAAGCTGATAGTTTATTGGGATTATTAATTAAAGTCTAGACCTAAAATAGTCTGTGCAGTGGGATGAAGGGGCTGAAACTAAAGAATCTTTAGAAGTTCAAAAGAAAGTAAAAAGTCAAGGTTAAAATTCTTATGAGAAAAGAAAAAGATTTACAAGTGAATCTGTACTGCTATTTTTGAAAAATAAATACAAAATTATGTTTTCTAAGATGTTACTTTTACTATTACTAGATTTTTAAATGGCATCAGAACTTTAAATTTAGTAGGAAGATAAGTGTCAGCTTTCTCAGACTTTTCTTTCTTTGTCATAGGATAGATCTGGTAGAATTTTCTTGTCATCCTTCTTTTTATATATGGGAGTGTGACTAAGCCATTTATTGTACAATGCATTTTCCAAGTTCCTCAAACACAAGTGCAAGATATTTTGATATGTTTTTCACTCAATGTAAAGAAAACCTCTTCTATCACAACCACTGAATTACAACAGGAGAAAGAACACAGAAAATAGGTAGACCCTACTAAACACTAAGAATTTCAGTGATATAACCCACTTAAGTTGTCTTGCGTGCATCATAATGTAAATAAAATCTTAGGGTGAGGTTAAATTAGTGCCACATAGCAAAAAGTTCACATTGTGACCTGTTGCTGCAAAGGTCTTCTGGAAATACTTTCTGTGTATGCAAGATACCTAGAAGTGGAATGTTAACAGTTCCCTTGGTCATAGGAGGTACTTCAAGGTCATTTCCATGTACAGAAGATAGAGTTTTAAAAAAACTGCTCTTTGTAGAAGAGAATCAGGTTGGGGAATACTTCAGCAAACCAGACACATATAAAGAAATCCATGGGCTCTGATGGGCTGCACCTGTTGAGTGCTGGTAGCTCTGGCAGCAATCATTGCCAGGATTCTTTTTACAAACTTTGATGCATCAAGGCAAAAGGAAGAAGTATCTGAAGACTCGAGGAAAACAAACACCACTTCTATCTTCAGAAAACAAAGGTCAGTTCTGTCTTCAGAAAGGATAATATGGAGGACCCAGAGAATGACAGCTTCACTCAAACCCTGGGAAAGCGATGGAGCTGTGGGCATCATGGGCTGCACTGGGAGGACCATTGCTAACAGGTGAACAGAGCTGATCCTTGCCCTCTGCTCAGCACCTGGAAAACTGTATCCAGTTCTTGGATCCCTTACACAGGACAGCTATAGAACTACTGAAGACAGACCAGTGAATGGCCACAATGATGATTAAGAGACTGAGACCCCTCTTATATGAGGAAAAGCTTGAGAGAGCAGGAACTGCTCAGCCTAGAAAAGAGAAGACTTGTGGGGACCTCATGAACACATATAAATATCTGAAGGGAGGGTGCACAGAAGGTGGAGCCAGACTCTTTCCAGCAATGCTCACAAGTGAAAAGAAAATGGGCACAACTGAAATACAGGAGGTTCCTCCTGAGTATCAGAACATGCTCTTTGAGTGAGTTCTGTAATGGTTGAACCAGAGAGTTTGCAGAATCTCCACTCATGGAAATACTCTAAAAGCCACAGAAACACCATCCTGGTAGCCTCCTCTAGGTTATCCTGCCTGAGTAGGGGGTTGGACCAGATTGCCTCCAGAGGTCTCTTCCAATCTCAGTCTTTCTGTGGTCCTGTACAGCTATGTTCCCAAACACTCTCTAAAAACCAAATTTGAAATAGTGTAATAACTGAGAATTCTTTGGGAAGGAAGCAGCTAAGAAAGAAGATAATACATGAAAATAATCCTGGCACATTATACATAAAGAATTCAATTGACTGCCCTACATGTGGTGGAAATAACTTTGAATATGCAGCATTTGATTCTAATTAGACTGTGACTCAACCAGGGACAAGTAGTACAAAACCAACTGAAGACTGTAATATATAACTGTAAACAGAGGTAGCATTAATCTGCTTGGACCTATTGTTCCATTCAAACCTTTCTGAAAGACAAACTGCTCTAAAGTTCAGTCTCCTTTTAATAATATAGCATTGTCATGGCATTCCCCAAGAACCTTTCCTTAGGCAAAGTTCAGCATGATTGATGGGGCTGCTAAAAATTGAAAAGCAAAAGGCTATGGTATGAATGGATCCCTTTTAGTGAGTGTGAAAATTAAGCAGACAGAAACTAAAGAAAGGTAGCCCAAGAACCTTTCATACACTTTTTTAAAAAGCAGTATTATTTATACCACAACACAAGACATTTGTCTTTTTCCAAAGGATAAGAGTCTTCTCCAGTGAGCAGTTGTTACAAAAGAGTTTCATGAAAATGATTGTTTTGTACTACAGAAGTTGTGGTGCTGTAAAATCAAATTCTGTCACATACTTGCCTTATAAAGAACGTTGTGACAACATCTGTCACAAATGATGCAAGCACTTCTCAGTATTCCTTTTGTCAGTAAAAGTAACAAGTTCCTTGATTTAGTATGCAGCCTTCAATTGGATGACAATCTATACGACAACAATTTACATTTCCAGTGCACTGCTATTGGCATGTAACTGAATTTTCACAACTAATTCTTTGATACAAGGAAAAAAAAACATACTGCCAGCAGCTCCAGCTTTTACAGTCTCATAAAAATCACCTCTTCTAATTTTTTTAAGTTCTATTTATTGATTTAGCAGGCATAACTTGCTATCTTATCCAAGGGGAACTCTGAAAAAAGGGTGTAAAAAATTGTACACAGATATAAAACAATAAGAAACGAGTTGAATTCTAGGTACCTTGTAGTTAAACAAAATAAACATCATAACAGATTTAAAGAAGCTGTGAAATAACTGGAGCACAGTTATTAGCTAATTTAACAGAATTACAGAATTAATACAAAAATCTCCAAGTCTACCCTTATTCCTCAAGTGGAAAATTTTGCAGGATTAAAACCAGCTGTTCAAAGGCAACATCATCACTGTCACTTTGTTTTGACAAAGGAATTACTGAAATCACTACAAGCACCTTCTGTTCTTTCATCATAATTGTAAAAATATCTTGCCAGGCACTACTTTGTGAAACCTTTGACAAGTTTTCTTGTATTATGCTTACTTTTCAGGTCAAAATAACCTCTATTTTACTTTCTCCCTATGAAGAATTGTCTTTGGGAACTTAAGTGTGGTATGCCCACAAATCTACTGTTAAAAAAACATCAGTAATGCAGTAATCTCTTTTTGCTTATCTCCACCACTGCATGTCCCCTGTTGTTCCAAACTGATACAAAGACAGCAGTCTGATATTTCAGTGATAAACTTCATATGTATCAGACTAAAGAATTTTACAGCTGGAACAGAAGAGGTTTTCATTTGCCATCTTCTTCCTCCTCCAAGGAGCAAGTCCTTCTGTTATTGTCTCATGTCCTCTGACTAGGGCAGAAACCCTAGATGCAATTATGAGCAATTATGAGCTCATTCCCTGTAGCCTCCACTCTGCTCACACTCCTTGGCTGGCTGTTTTTCTCTAGAGCAGACCTAACTCTGAGGCAGCCCCACTCAGGACAGAAATGCGAGGAAGGCTGTCAAAGACTCAGGCAGGGCATGACCAGGATGTCCCTGAGCACTGCTCCTTTCACAAGGAAAAGATGGCTTGCTTCACTCTTTCAAAGAGACAAGTCAACAGAGAGCAGACAGGTCAAGAGAATTGCGTGCAGAACTCCAGCTCCTTTCTACTACTCTAACAAATTAAAGAGATTTTCACACAATGTAATTGTCAATAGGCCTAATTACTATACAAAAAGAAACAGAATAGAGAGATTACCGCTATTTGCAGGCTGATGCTATCTTGATAGTCAAATATCACAGTAATTTGGGATATTGTAACAAAAAGAAATGGGGTGGGTGAGAGAGAGAGGGAGAGAGAGAGAGGGAGAGAGAAAGTAGGTTTAAAACACTATTAAAAAAAAGTGATTTAAAGGTGGAAAGCTAGAAACTTATGCAGAAAAACTGAAAAAGGGCATAAACTACCATTTTGATATGGATACCCTTTTGCTAGGAACTCTACTCCCTTTTTCCATGTCTTCCAGAATAAACTAATCTAAATTTTTGATTCTATCTGTGTTTTAAAAAATGATAGTTGCCAGATATTTTCAAAATTACCAACACTGGATTCTGTTACCAAGATTACTGGACCCATATCAAAAAGTCCAACCATAACTGTAACTTAGTTCTGTGCTCTCACTTGATCTGTGTTATCAATAATAGTCTGAAGAATTCTACAGTATGCTATAATTCACATTTCATTAGATTTAACCAAAATAAATCTGGCATATCCTGCTGCTACTAACTATTGATCAAGACATTAAATGAAAGAAAACAAGCTGCAAACTTGCTCCTCAGAAGAAAATACCAGATTGTATTTTAAAAATTGAGTAGGTAAATGTGGTCGTTTGAAAGACTAATGATAGCATTAATCTTATTTACATCATAAATCTTGACAGCTGTGCTTCAACAACTTGTTACAGAATAGAAAAAGTAGATCTTGGTTCCATATTGTCTTTAATAACAGTAAAGCAGCCAACTCCTGTCTTGACTTTCTGATTTATGTTTCATCATAGGTATGAGTACAATAAAAATTCTTTGTAACCCAGAGTGAGCTATATTTAATCAGCTGAGCCCTGAAAAAGCAAGTAGAAGTTCACATTCCCTTTGTAAACTGCACGGTCACACCTGTTTATTGCAGATCTTTCAAAGGGGAGCCTACTACCAGATCCCTGAAACAGGACATTAAATATAAAGGTGTAACCTTTGGTTTTCTTCAAATTGGGCATTTGTGGCTTAAGTATATTTTGCATATATTTTTCACCTGTCAGAAAAACCAGAAGCAAATCCTCAAATCAAGATATGTTATAAAGATCAAAATAGAAATTCTGAGAATAACAGAGATTTGTGTTTCTAAACTTGCTTATTATGTTTTTATTCATGCAGCTTGGAAGGCAGAGTGTCAGCTTTTTATATAGATGCTTTTCATTACTTCTCCCTGTTGGTGTTACAGCACATGCTGTGAATGACCTCCAGAGATTCCTGAAGCTATATGCAGAGAGAAAATTGAATCTGAAAGCTTTATTAGACAAGTTTGTCTTCAGCTTGTGTCTGATGTCAGCTGTATTGAAAAATAGAACTGCTTGTGAAACTGGGTCCTGACCTTGAAAAATCTCCAATCAAGTGGTAACAGATTCAGTTTTGTGCCATATTGTTATTTGCTGTATGTGTCACATATGTGAGAAGTAAAAAAGCTTCCTAATGGAAATTAGATGGAATAATTAGACACTTATTTCCTGAATATAAAGGGGAAAACAGATATATGGCAATTTACCCATAACGGGGCCATCTCAGGCTGGCATCTCTGAACCTCTTCATTACATGACTCTGTAAAGTAAAATTACTCAAAACCCAATCTACTAAAATTATTTATATAAACCATTATTTATTCCTTTATCCAAAACAAAGGTAAAGAGAGTAATCCGCTCCTTTACTAATCCACTTATACAAGCATGAGCAACCTTTGTTAGGCCAGCTGAAAAAAGGAGGAGTCTACTGTTACTGGATTCTAATGTTTTAAGAGCTCAAGGTGTTCTCTGTGATACTTCCCTACTGCATTTTTACATATTCAGGTTCCCTCTTGCATTTTATTTTGGTAAAAGTTTTTATAGCATTAAACCATAGCTAATATAGCTAATTTTAGAAGTAGATATTTCCTTTAGAGTCAACGCGCACAAGTATCAGAAACAATATGGTTCTAGACACATGATCATTATTGGAAATAGTATTTCTCTCTACTACAGCTCATGAGAGTGATCTTCTTTACTGGTGTTCTATAACCAAAGTGAACCGAAATGATTCACAAGAACTACTTGTCCCAACAGTTGTATGCTGTGGATTTTTACCTGTTCAACTCTTTGGAGAATGGCTCTAGAAAATTGAGTTTTCTACCATATCTCTCATATCAGCTTTTTGATAGCTGATAGCAAACTGCCTTTAAATAGTGAAGACTATGTGCAACAGAAGTTTAATATCAACATTTAATATCAACACAGGTGTCCATTAGTATTGAAAACATTGTAGATGCACACACCCACAGATTGTTCAGTCTTTCCCAGAGAACTATTTTGAGTATTCTTGGTCTCAATTATACTATGCCAGCTGCTATAAACAATATAGACACTCAAATATCTGTTTTTAAAAACATTTGGTTTTAATTTGCCCTTTGAATACACATACTGCAATATTCTCAGGTGCACAAGGAGTTTTAAGACTAGCCTTTGGAAATTCTGAGAAACAGTGCTGAACCACAGCATATGTGTTCACTCAAACAGTGGGTATAATATATAAACAATGACTGCTTGACAGAACATTAGCTCTGAAATACGACAAAAAAGAAAGTGTATCTATTGTGGATTTTTTTGCCCAAAGCTAGTTGCTGTCATTTTGTTTCTTACAGTTTTGTCATTGTCTCCTGATTATCTCTTAAATACAAATGGTTTGCATGTTTTTAAAGAGGCAGTGGAACAGTACACAATCCAGCCCTGAAGTCCATGGAAATGAATATATTTCAATGGTTAGAGTTTCCTAAACAAAGAATCCTTCATTCCCACTGAAAATATTAAACCAAATATCATGTCAGAGATTTAACAGGGCAGCTTCATAATGCAGGATACTGCTATGTCCATCTGTACATCCCTCTACCTTAGAAATAACCAGGACAGAATAATAAAAAACTCAACTATGCATTTTGAAAACAAAAGAAAATTCCAGATGCATACAACACATGCACTAGCACTACAAAAGCCCTTTTAGCTTCTGAGGTAAGTGGATTTTAGTTTTAAACCTTAAGTTACTTTATCAAGGTATGTATTTTCACATACATACTTCTGCCTAGTGCTAAGTTTCCTCAAAAACCTACAGACTCATGAATGGTATGCTTTTAGCAGCACCAGTAGTTGTTTCTTATGTTATATACTACAAGCAGTGAGTATGAATTCCAGCTGCATTAAGCCACAGCAGTGCACACACAGAGGAACTGATATTTTTCCAGAACTGCTGTATATGATCTTACAAGCCTGGAACAAAGCAGCATGCCTAGTCCAGGTGGGGACTTGCTTGACAGAGAAAAAAACAAACAAACTGTATTTCCCAAACAGAAGGAGACACACTATACTCCTGCAAGTAAAATACCAAAGGATAAGCAAATGAAATTCTGTTATCACTACTTTCCCCCGATTCACTGGGGAATATCACTGTATCACCAAATATCATTGTTTTAATTCAAATTTCAAGACTCAAGGTATTATAGACTCTGGAGGTGACTGACTGCTGTGAATATTTTTCCTGTATCCAGTTGAATACCTGGGCTGATAAGTGATGAGTTCTCTCCACCACCACTGCTGCTGGTGAACTTACTGCAGCTCACAGCCTTCCCATTACAGCACGAGTCTAATGGACTCAGCATGATTCCACACTCCTCTCCCATTCTTCCTCGCCCATTCTAAATCCTGAAAAGCCTTCTTCCCCAGTACAGGGAAGCCCAGTCTTTGGCTCTGTGTCTGCAGTGTCTGACTCCTAAAGCAAGCTACACTGAAAGCACAGAAGACAATTGATTGTAGGCATTTAAAGAAAGACACCTAAAGCTGATGGCAAGGGCTAATGGTTAGCTCTGATGATGGAGAATTAGCTTTCCTCTAATTATTTGTACTAAGTCTACAATATCTACCAATGCATATAAAGCCTTTCTGTCAAATGCAGCCCGGCTAAAATCTGTTAAACACAACCAATCATTTTTTATCTTCGTCTTTTTTCAGACCTCCTACAAATGATGCTCCAAAATAAGACTGATAACGTTTAAAGGGACAAATTCTACCTAATTTCAGAAGAAATTACATCATTGTAGTTGATTATAATTGTCACTCTTTTATTCATTTCACAGTCACACGTTGTTCCGTTTCACTTGATTAGGCATTTCATACAAAAGAAAGAGACAAAAAAGGGACAAAAACTTCTGTAAGCAGTCAAGAGAAAAAAAGAAATTGCTTGTACACAACTGTTCACTGAATAAGTTAAACTGCAAGAATATTAAGATAATGTGTCATTCACAGTTTTATTAGATGAATATGTAAAATGTAAAATTAGTTGACAGAGTATTTTCAGGTGGATTCATTTGTAGTTAAAATTTCACTAACTTCAAGTACAGCATAACTGAAAATAAACACACATCAATTTAAAGAAATTGTATTTTCAAGGCAGCCCTAAATAAAAGTGGTCAAAATTTTCCCCTAGCACCTTCCTCGAAAGAAGACAAAATATGGAAAATATCTTCCTCCAGGACAAGTCAGGAGTTCCTCCCACCCCACAATGCATTCAGAGGGGTTTACAAAGCAGTGTGTACCTTTACCTAACTTAGTAAGTAAATAGAATGACAGCACTTCGGTACAAAAGAAGAAAAAGAAGCCATATGAATGCTAATGATGCTATTAAAAACTCTCCCTCCTGCAAAAGCACATTCCAGAACTGCTCTCCTCTCTGTTTAAAATGTTTTCAAACTGCTGGCTAAGCAATGCATCAAGGTACTTGGATAGAGACATTCACACCATTTCAGTTATCCTGTCAAGCACAGATAGCAAGTGTGATTTTCTTCCTGATTCATCTTATCTTGGAAGTCAATCTTTGCTAAGGTTTTAGGCATACCCTTCAGCTAAGTACATTTTTTTTGAGCTGGAAAAGTAATTCTTGTTCCTTATGCCTGAGGGCACACTGGACTGGTGGAATATGAAGAACTATTTTTAATGCTTCCTCTGCTGAAGAATATAATATGCAGATCCAGAAACAATTATAACCAGGGTGCTTTACCTCTGTAACAGCCACAAGATGGAATTTATTAAGATTCTCTGTCTGAGATCCTGTAACTAGACCAGACCAAACGATACCTGACAGGGCACTAGAGATGAGCCAGTTACATCTTCATTCCCTGGTCTCAAATACACATGTCAACATTATTCAGTCCTGATGTCCCTAAAAGTCCCTGTAGGATCAGGAAGTAAATAATTGTCTACAGGAGATACTGCTTCACAAAACCCTTCCAAAACAATTTTGTGTATCTTTCTTTACAAACGACTTTTAATGAGATTGTTTAGCTTTTGGAAGGCTTGGTTAAAGCTAGGTCTCTCATAACCACTTTGACTTCCAATGGTTAAAAAGAGTCAGCAGCACAGAGTAAGTAAGGCCATAAAAATATCTATAATATGAGTGGTTAAAATAACTGCAGAATTTATACCACAGAATTACTAGACCCATGACATTCAATTTCTTCCCTCGTCTCCTCCCATTCTTTCAAATGAAATACAAAAATGCCTTAGTAGCAGATATCTTTTCCTATCTTTGTAGAAAACTGCTCTCTTGGCATGGAGAAGAAAAGGCTCAGGGGGACCATATCCATGTGTTTAGATATCTGATTGGAGGAGTAAAGACAGATCCAGACTGTCTTCAGTGAAGCTCAGAGGCAGGATGAGAAGCACCATGCAAAAACTGAAATACTAGAAATTCTATTTGAATAGAAGAAGAAACATTTTTTACTGTCAGAGTTGCTCAACACTGGAAAAAGTTGCCCAGAGAGGTTGTAGAGTGTCTATCCTTGGAGATATTAAAAACCTGACTGGACGTGACCCCGAGCAACCTGCACTAATTGACTGTGCTTTGAGCAAGGAAAAGATGTCTCCCTGGGTCTCTTTTGAACTCTACAGTTCTATGTCAATACACCTATAATGACCTCATTGATCACAGTAAACTGACTCAAATAAAGAAAAATTATGAATTAGTGTTATAAACACAGGTTCACATTTGAAGTGCTCGTTTCAATAGAAGGGAAATCAATCTTACTTCCTGCTTAATCCTTTATAGAACACCAGTGCTTTCACTTTCTGCAAGTACAATTCCATCTGCTGAGTCTCAGAAACGTTAGCAGTCAGAGACTACATCTTGCATTAAGGTGAGTAATTTTGCAATTCTTCAGCTAGAGATGGTAATATAAAAATATATTGCATTACTACTCTCTGCTCTCACTTTTGTTCCATTATTATAATTTATTTTGTAACAGCAAAGTCACAACTTGCCAACACTCTTTCCTTCTGGAACCTGACAACCTGTTCACACAGAAAACTGACAACAGTTAGCACAGCAAAAAATGATTACACATCTTCATTCCCCCATATGTGAATTCCTATAGAATGCCTTGGAACAAAATCATGCAAAGCAGGAATGCTGTTGTACTACTCATTTAAAAATACAGTAGTGGTATTTGGCTCTTTTTAGAAAATTGAAATAATTGCCACTGGAACCACAGCAGTTTTAAGTGACTAAACCCAAATAATAGCTCCTTTTTAGTAAGATGCAACATGTCATGAGCAAGACAACTCCTTTCCTTGAACTCATACATGCTATTTGGGCAGGAGCTGGACTGTCTTCTGGTACTGAAATTTGTGGATCCTCTCTCTATGGAGCAATTATGTACTTCTCTGAAAAAAGGGATTTTCTTCTTTGCTGTCTTGGAGGACCACTATTAGAAGGTAGAGAATTCTCCAGTTTAAGCTTTTATCGTATGTCACGCCCTAGAACATGTTAAAAACAAGAGGGACCACCAACCCACATGTAATCCAATTCCAAGTGATTACTGCAGCTGTATCACAGTCTGAGTTACAGACAATCTGACAGACGTTGGAGGGACAGATTTCTTTCTGCTCCCACAGATGATGAGCAGCTTTTCAAATGGTATAGGTAACATTCTTCATTCAAGCAATTGAAATGGTTCAATATCGAGTAAAGAATCTTAGAGACTTTAGAAACTCTGATTGAGCACAGTGCTTCCATTAAGCATTTCTTTTTCACCCATGCTTAATCACTACATTTTAAAGGAAAGCACTGGAAATAAAATCCATTTAACAAGGAAAAAAAATGAAGAGTTGGTAATCCTTGTAGGGAACAAGAAGACACAAAGAGATATGAGATAATCCAATATAAATATTGTTAAAATATTTTAAATGAAACAGAGATCAGATGTCTTGTTTTGTGTATTCATGAATGCAAGACATGAAGAAACATAAATCACAGACTTAGTGTTTAACTGCAGAATTGTTCCTACTGTATTGTCATATGACTTTCTCTGTTAATAGGCAAGCTTTGTTTTGAAACAGTCTGACTTTATTGTCCCATCAGTAGTAATAATTTCAGAATTTCATTCTGTGACCAATCTACAGGTACTTGACCTGTAATATTATTATCTTTTAATTTAAACAATTTGTGTCCCTTTGTAGTATTTCTTCCATTAGTATATGCAAAAAGTCAAAATCTCACCTCTTCATGGAATGAAAGAAAAATGACTTTGAAACAGTAATAATTTGAAAAGCATTCTGCAACCTTTTCATCAAATCATAATCTAATTTGTCTTCTGGGAGACATTGCATAAAATAGAAAGGCAATGGTAAAAAAACAAGTTGAATGCACTTTTAATGATGCAGAATTAATTTAGACAGTCTCCAGCCATTTTAATTTTAACTGTGTGATTTGTAATTAATTTTAAAAAATACATATACTGAAGCACTTACGGACACCTGAAGATAGATGGCCAAAGGCTGCTAATGCTGGCTTTTCCTTTAGTTGTTGAATTAAGTGTTGTATTGCCTTCCAGTCAGCATTCAAGTCTTCTAATTTTTTCTAGAATAGAAGATATCAAATATTAAATTACATACATTAATGTATCACAGAATGGCTTGGGTTGGAAGGGACCTTAAAGTTTGTCTAGTTCCAACTCCCCTCCCACCATGGGAAGGGATGCCACCCAATAGATCAGCTTCCTCAGGGCCCCATCCAACCGGGATTTGTAATGTAAACAAATGCAAATGCAATGTAAATACATAAAACATAAAATAAGTGAGTTTTTTTTTCATCCGGAGGATCACATGAATTAAAAAAAAATATGAAACAGAAAGATACAACAATGAATTTTCACAAATGGGGGAGAGGGACAAGTAAAATCCTTTCCAGCAGTCCAGCAAGTTTCCTGGTGTCAGGCCCCTTAAAGCATCTTTTCTCCTCAAAGTTTGGCTGCTGAAGCTCAGAGCCAACTTACAACCAGCACAGGCGCCTGACCCTGACCACAGAGTGACTGCCTGGACCAACCTCAGCCCCTTCCCTTGGCCCTGCCCAGCCACCCAGGTTGTGTTTGATTGCTCTCTCAAGGCCTGGTCCTGACCCTGCCAGGGACAGACCCCCAGCCTGAGAGGCTTGGCTTTTGAGCACTGTGAACATGAAATTTAATTTTTAAACTTAAATTAGAAAGGTGAGTTATGTATTTCAAAAAGCTTTTCAATAAAACTTCTCCAACTTCTAACATCAAATGCAGAATTTATTCTTCTGCACATTAAATTAAAAGAAAAAAGTCTCTGGAGTCTTCAGGGTACCATAAACCTCAGTGTGTGAGCACACAGTCCTGTGCAGTAAACAAAACCTGCAGGAAAGTCTGGAGTATGAATAACATCAGTCCTCAGATAACCCTGAGAGGCATTTAGATTTCAATATGTTGCTTCTACCTCTCTTTTTTTCTTGCAATAATTACTGTAAAGAATGATGAAGCTTTGCTAATTCTGTGCTGACGTGTCTAAACCCTTAAATGAAGACAGCATTTCTCTTTAAGCTGCTCTATGATTCTCTGCTATAAAAAGCAGCACAGAGTACTGATACAGCTCAGGAATGCTTTTAGCATTCTATGGCTTCAATCCACAATTAGATATATAGTTGAAATCACAATCCAGCCGTGATAGAAACAGGATGCCTATTAACAAAGGCACTTTAATTACCTAGAGTCTAAGCTGACAGAGGTCAATAGGAGAAGGATGAAGAACAATGCTCAATAAATTGAAGTATGTGTGTACCTCCACACACACACAGACTCTGAGTCAGTGGGGAAGGTTTAGATATCACGAAAATATTTTTCACCCAAAGGGTGCTTGGGTACTAGACCAGGCTCCCCAGGAAAGTGGTCACAGCTGCAAGACAGTCTGAGTTCAAGAAGAGTTTGGACAACACTCTCAGGCACATGGGGGATTCTGGGACTTTCCCATGCAGGGCTAGGAGTTGGGCTCTATTCCATCATTCTAATATTGATCTTTGTCATGAGTAGCTACTTAATCATTTTTACATACATGAGCCTGAGGTTTCTTGCCAGCAACTAAATAAAAGACATGCCCACCAGACACTTTGGAGCGTTGTCTGGGGCAACAGCTACACCACTAATAAGAGAGCAACCAGTTCTAAACACTTCTATCAAAATTATAGTTTGATCTTGAATTTGGCATAAATTTATAGGCATGCATTAAAATGTTAACTTCTTTGAGCACAACAATTTTGCTGTAATTGCAACTCTAGAGCTCTGGTGACAAGCATGAACATCCAAATATGTTGCACTTAGCACAAAATTTATAGATTTTCTTTAAATGTCAGCACTGGTGCAATTTAAGCAATGTTAACACCCTTATGTGGACTAATCTTACTGACAGCACTGAAATTAGATATGAATATCTAGAGAGAGAAATGTAGTCTTTTAAATGCAAGATTGAGAACAATGAAAATAAATTCCTCACTATTTCTCACCCACCAGAGGAAAAGACAAATTGAGTGCTGTGGCAAAGGAACCACAGCTCTTCCACTGGCTCAGAAATCCTTTCCTGAATAAACTGTTCTGATTAAGTGCTGTTAATCATGAGATTGGGGCTTACATCCTTTCTATTGCCACTGACACCAGCAGTAACCTCTCTCTCCCTCACCTTCAAAAGCTTTACAGAAATGCATTTCAAAAGCATGAAATCCATTTTATAAAAGTGAATAGGTCTGATTATTAAAGTGCTAGTGCTTAAAGGATCACACATCTCATCCCATTCTTGACTCTTGAATCAGCATATACAAGGATTTCATTTGCCAACAAAAATGTTTTTAGAGACTTGTGTTGCAAAATTCTATTTTAGTATGCTTAGTGAAGGTGTGAAAATATACTTATTTCAGTGACATAACTATGAGATAAAATTATGTACGTGCCAATATAAATCCATGGGATTTAATTTACATTCAAAATACTATAATGAGAACATATTATAAAGGTTGCAAAGATAAGCAGCTAAGCATTAGGAAATGCCAGAATAATTTTAACTATGAACATTATTTCAGATAAAATGCACATAAATTGCAGGGATATCTATAATTTTCTGGCACATACGGCTTTTGAGCACAGGAAAGGCTGTGGTGAGAATAAGTCAATAGGACCACTACTTCATTTATCGAAAAGAATGAGATTTGTGGTGAATTAAGGAAATAATGGAGGGGAAAAAAGCAAAGCTGCTCCAGAGAACTAAATAATCTACAAATTTGTCAAGCAATGCTAGACAAATAGTTAATGCTTTTAAAGAGGGCATGTAATTTTATCTTTTTTTCTGTGCCACACACTAAATAAGAACTATGGGTCTAAGTATTGAATTACTGCCTGCACTGTAAGTGATGTTCATATCCTGAACTGAATTAAGCTGGGTTCAGTCTAAACCAAGGGTACCAGAGCAGCTGTAATTAAAAAATTTCTAACATTTTGAGTTCTTAGCTTTGCAAACTTGCTAATATCTTTTCAAAACCATCTTAACATGAGTAAAAGTTATTTTTGCTTCCACAAAATACCTTTCATGTAGAAAATTATTTTGATGTTAATCAAAAAGTTTGTGTTGAAACATATAAATATCAGATTTTGCTGAAAGTAACTCAAGAACAATGATGACTTAAGGAAACCTACCTACAGCATCATGAAAGCAATTCAACAGTCCTGACAGCATATAACCACTGAAACAGAAATTAACCTCACAGGCTGCACAATTAAATGAACTATAGAATGTAAAGAAACAAGTAAAATGCAATCAAAGAGGCACTAAAAGTTAAATATGCACTACTCCACAAGTTACTAATGTCCTCACAGACACCTCTTTTAACATCACTGTCAAATCTATAACTCAAGGAACATTATAATCTTTAAAGAGTCATCTTTTTCCAGTAAATCTGGTAAAAATTGGAGAGTTACAGTCTTTGATGTGAACACTGAAAATACATAGACAGAGTACACTTCTTTGTCAGAATTTTGGGCTAAAGAGAATAATTTCAATATAATTTAAACTTCTGTCATTCTTTTCTAAAACACGTAGTAGCTCTTCCTCTTGAAAATATCAGCAACCATTCTACAATTCTTTATATGCAATTAAAAAATCTAAAAAGCCAAAATCTCTAGCTTTCTGTTGTTTCAAGTGCTCTGCTTGGTTAAATATGGAATAAGATCCCCAAGACTGCAGCTGAAGTCAGACAAAATGAGTAAATTTAGTTATTAGGGAATGATTCTTGTTGCATCATCCATTCAGTGTGTAGGTGACACTTCAGATCCCAACAAAAATAAGGGTTTATTGGCCAAGGAAAACACCCAAGAGAGTCTTGCTCTGCCCACTCAAGTCACCTTGAGTTTACCTCTTCTAGCATTTTATCATGTTTAGGAGAACTGATCATTAAAAATGCACATATACCAAAGGGGATGTTAACTCTTAAGCATTTCTGTTTGGGAAAGAAGATGAGAAACCAAATCATTCTTAAACATGTATTAATTTCTAAAGTGGGTATCAGTTTACTCATGTGTTCTTGTGAATGGAGATCTGATGGTGATCTGTTGACCAGTAATTCAGAGGAAATTTTGTAAAAGTAGGAAAATAATATTCCAACCATAGTGACTAAATAGAGACAGAAAAACAAGAAATTCACTACAGAGATCACCTACAGACATCTGTCTTTGTGAAGAAACCCTTTCTCTGCTAATTGTGTTTTCAGAGTCCTGTACATTTTGAAAAGCTCTAAATACAAGGTTTACTATCTTGGCCCAGTCAGAAGCAATTGTAATGGATACTTAGTGTAATCAATAAGTCACTATTACTGTTTCTGGGAACTCTTAACCATAATGTTTACAGATAGTTAATTAGCAATTATAACACTAGAAATCAGATCAAAGTCTGGCTGTATGGTATTGACCTCACTAGTTTGGTCTCCTCCTTGAAAATCAGCTGAACCAGAATGGGAAGATGCTTTGCTGATGACTTCAAGATTCTACAGGATAGAAAATTACACTCTTGTCTCAATGAAGGTCCTCATGGTCTTTAGAAAAAGCATGCAAAATATCCCCTTATAACTGATTTGTAAGCTGAAGAAAAGGATTCTACAGTACATTTTTCTAAAAGAGAAGTGCTGGGAGGCATAGCCTTCCAAACAATGTGTCCTCTGCTCTAGAACAGAATCAAGTCAGTAATTCTAGATAAAATTTGGCAGAGAAATTGAGTGAGAAAGTTCTATGTTGCCATGTGTTCTTTCCTTCAAAATGAAAAAAAAAAAAAAAAAAAAGAAAGCAAAGTACTCTGTTTATAACTAAACTCTTAACTTTTCTAGAAAATTTGCAATTTTTCTTTTATTTGACAAAATTTCTGAAAGTGAAATTTAAAATAAAGGAATTTAAAAACAAGCAACATGTTGCCATTAATTACACAAAAAAATTACATTTTGTTTCAGTGTGAATTACTCTTGAATGAGTAAAACAACCTTAATGTCATAAACAATATTCCCATCACAATATGCATAAGATTTTTAGCTGGGAGCACTACATTTTCCCTGGGTACGCCATCACAGAATAGAACAAATGCCATTTGCCAGGTTCTTTTATTGATTTTAAACAGAGTACATCAAGGACAAGTGTACAACAGGGGAAGCATAACCTATTACACAGCAATGGATATTGCTACAGGTTGCTTCATTACCTTTACTGGATGAGTAGCTGGTTTTTCCCTGTATAAATGACGCCCTTTAGACAAAACCTCTTCCACATTCGGCTGCTTAGCCTGCACTGCTGCTTCAGTTTCCTGAAAAATAAAAAAAAAAGTCAGTGTAGATTAACCATAGCATAAACAGTAAGACTGAATAGTCCCAAAACTCCATGGGAAGCTGTAAAACACCAGTAGACAAGTTTCTGTTCAGAATTGGTGTGAGGATAAACACAAGGATAATGGCAGCAAGGGACAAAAAGGATCACCAGAAAAATCACAAGCAGAGGGACAGAAAAGAGCAATGTTACCAAAATAAACAATGCTAGGTCACTTCATCTTGAAGGTCTCAATAAAATTAATAAAAAGCTAGCACAAATAGTAAGAAAGACAGGCATGAGAAATCTCATTTAAGAGGCTCTGTTGTTTTGTCTGTTTTACATTACTAGCCAATGAAAAGTGCACTGGTTAACACTTCATACAGTACGTGGCATTAAAACCATCTAATTACATGTGATGATACTGAGTTTAGAAAGATTAAAATTTTTTTAAAAAGACTGCAATTGTGAGTACTAAACTACCACTTAGGTAGTAAAAACACTCACAGAAATTAATTAAAAAGAAAAGCACAGTAGTAGTGACAGTTCCTAAGGTTCAGGGAGGCACCTACCATTAACAACAACACCTGACTGAATTAACAACAGCACATTCTCTAGCAATTTCTTTTTTAATCAGGAAAGGTTTAATCCATGTGATACCATAAGGAAATTCCAAAGAATATCTTCCAACATACAGCAGCTTCATTTTGTCAATCACTGACCAAATAAATAATGGGCAAAACTCTACAATTAAGACAAAAAACTAAACAAACCAACGAACCAAAACAAAAATCAAAACCTACTGAAAATTATAAAAGGAAATATAAACTATGTCTGGAGTTCCAAGATTCGTGGTTTATTTCATTTTGTTCTCTGGTAATATAAGCAAAATAATACCAGAGTTATCAAAATGAATTGGTTGGGGTCTTTTTGTTTTGCTCTCTTCACCCCCCTACAATATAGGCTAGTTACCTTGTCCTAATCAGTATTGCTGACTACCCACTGACTCTCCAAGTCAATTTTCTGTCCACATTCTCAGTTATCATAAACGTGACAGTCGACAAGACTGTGTGCCAGGTATGTCACTATCTGACATACCACAGCATTCCAAAAACTCACTTCCTCTCAATCCAGGACACCGAGCTAACACATTGTTTTATTGGTGAAAATCTGCTCTTCTTTTTACTGCAACCAACCTGCTGAAATCTATGCAATTTTAAGTCCCAAAAAGGGGCCATTTTGCTCCTGTGTTTAAACTCAACATATAAAGTATGTCTACACTGCTCCCTAAAATCTTACTTGCAAAAATTTATGGACAACCACTAAAAATAAAGGCTTAGTAAATTCAATGTCATCTTTAATTTTTCTTTTCAAACACTATCGGTCAACAACAAATTAATTGAATCAAACCTTGCAATGATATTTGAACGCAATGATTTCTTGCAATGATATTTGAAACATGTTTCAGTTCCATTTTTTCTTATTACACATTTCATGGTTAATGAAAAATAACTGTAAGGATTCATAGAGAATGAGCACTGAAAGGCAATGCACTGCAAAACTGGGATATTGAAGCAGGTGAGAGTTTATTAACCTTTTGATAAAACCCTCATTAAAGACTTATTTTCTTTCTGTTTCAATACTATGTTAACTTTTCACTTCCCTACTCAGCACACAAAGAAAAAAAATAATCAAGGAGTGTTAATGAAGAGGTAATTTTCTCCCTATCTTAATGAAAGCTAGGCATTTTAATAATTGTTACTTAGTTTTTGTTTCATTGTTTGTTTTGGGATTTTTTGGTTTTTTTTCTTCAAATTAAGCTCTCTGCAGTATTTGGCCAATATTTCCTCTTCTGTTATTCTACATGTCTCAAATACTCATTTTCCTTTATGATAGCATCAGTTAACATAACAAATTCTGTAGCAGGAAAATCACATTAAAACTCCTTATATAGTCCAAGAATACCAAGAACACAGTGGATATGCCTATGCTGAGGGTTTAACCCGTGGCATGAATGTGCCTTTGAAGTGGATTTCTCAATCCTCTACCCTCACTGGACTTTGTTTTTCACCATGGGCTAGAGTCTAGGAGCACAGACACCATTTTCTTTCAGGCTGTAACCAGTGTGGAAGGTGTAATGTATTGAGTTGTTAAATCACTGATTCCTTATCTCTACAATTTTCTGGAGTTACATGAACTAACCTTATGTAGTCTGATCTTTCAGATTCAGTGGCCTTGACCTTAACCAAAATGCATTGTGCAAGTCTACCCAATACAACATGATGCTTCCTTTGAGATATATGTGGCAATAAGAACAGAGGTAGGAGTACAGGGAAAAAGAAGTTCTCAATATCTTGGCATTTATTTGGACACTGCTGAAATTAACAGGCATCTTATCTGTCAGAGCAGCAAATACTTTGTCTCCCACTAATCCCAACATCAATTAAAAACATAACAAAACTACTTTGAATAAGTAGACATCTGACACAAAATTGTTGTAGTAACTCTTTGCCCAATTCTTTGCTTGATGGGATAGTCCCTTGATGAATCCTGCCCAGTGAACAAGTTTCCAGCAATTTCAAATCCACTTGCTAGGTGACACCCTATTAATAGGGATGGCAGGCAAGAGAGTAGTTACAGGATTCTGCTCCATCATTTAATCCCCTAAAAGAAGAAAATGGTAATGACCACAATATAATCTCTGATAGTTTGCATATAAAAAAGACCACAGTTATTATCTAGGCTGTGCAGGATCCAGGAGAAGAACATATTCCCAGTGCAGAGCCTGACCTCTAATCTTCATCACGCAGGACAGGCTACTGCTAAAGCTAGTAGCAATTGTAGCTGCTCATTTCCATCAGTTTTTAAAGAATACCAAAATCATATTTGTTTTAAAGTCCTGATCAAGTCATCACACTCACTTTGCTGTGGGAGGATGCAGAGCTGTCTCTTGCAGACAGAGCTGACTGCTGGAATTGCACAATTTATGAACTGCCTGGGAAAGCAATCATAGTGCTGCTTCTGGGCTGGGTGATGAATATGTTAATTCAACTTTTCACACATACAGCAAATTAGAATACATCATCACTGGAAACTGCTGTTTCTCAAACATGTATAAACAAGAATCAGAGGCTACCTTTTATCCATGACACACTCTGAATTTTCAGTGGTAAAGTAGTGCATCCAAACTGATGAAAGCCTGCTGCTGAATAAGCCACAGTGGCTTCTGCATTTACAACAACATGCCAATTCAACCTGCTGAACAAAGTTACAGGCTGAAAAAGTGGCAAGGAGTTGTCTATGGCCTCACCTGGACTATGAAAGTCTATTGATATAGCTCTGAATTCAGAAACCAATATATTGACTAAGCCTCTGGTGTGTATGCCAATGGAAGATAAAATTTCATGGCTTGGCATATGTTATCTCAAGGGATGGAATCTATCCTAGCAGACACAGACAGGCTGTTTGACATATGCTGCACATACATTAGGAGGCCCAGTCAACTACGACATTGGTCTATATTAAGAATCACAAGCACCGATTCACCTTCCCTGGTAACCCTGGTAACTTTTGGCATCAATTTCCCCATGAGCTTACATGCTTTGGACATATTCTGCTGGGACAGTAGGAGAAGTTCAGGGTAATTAAACCTGTGTCTTCACAGTGAAATACAATGCAAAAATGGAATCTTATTTACAGCCTTCAAATTAAAAAAAATGCCACTTTGAAATCAGTAGAGTCAGTTGTTTCAAAACCTCTTGTTTCAAGTTGTTTCATGACTGCTTTTTAGCAAGACAGTATGTTAAATGAAAATTAAAGAAGAGAATTTATTCACAGGAAAAGAGAAGCACTAAGCAATTTCCTTTTACTTATAAAGACAAGGCAGTGATGTGTAATAAGCAAATATAATAAATCTAAAATCAAAACTATTTGGCTGCTTTTAATTTCAAACAAACTTTTATGAAATAACCAGATATAAATCTCCGTATACATTAAAAATTATAATGGAAAACTACATTTAAATATGTTTTTAATGTATTTAGATGTAGAAGAGTGTAACTTCTAATGAGAATTCTCAGAGGTGGATCTTCTTATTCATGCACACAGAGTCATTGAGGTTAGAAAAGACCTCCATGATCAAGTCCAACCTTTCGATACCTAAAGATTTGTAGCTTTTTCATTTATTTGTAGCTTTGTAGATTTTTAATATATAGTTTTAGAATTTCTAGAACTGTCTTACGATTTTTCATACTTTAGAACAATAGCTAACTCTTTCTAACACATTATGTTACACTCTTGAAATTCTGTTTAATCTTATTGTCAAGAAAAGAATTTCTAACAAGGACATCTTGTTTTGCACTACCATTTGAGAGACAAAAGAAGCCCCTGGAGACACTCCAAGGTGCCCAAGGATGGCTCACCAGGTCAACTGTTGTTCTAGTGGGTGTACCTGATAGACTAATCAATTAACTTTATAAAAATTGTAGAAATCCTATATTTCTTGCCTGCATAGCTGTATTTGTGCACCTGAAATTAAATAACTGCTTTTTATATTAGCATTTTAACATTGTTTGGAAAAACTTTTCTTCTGATTACAGGCAACACTTCGACCAAACACCACCACTTCAGCTAAACTATAGCATGTAGTGCTTGGAACTTGAACATCTTGAACACTTCCAGGAATGGTGACTCTTCCACTTCCCCAGGCAGCATATTCACCCCAACCATTCTTTTGGTGCAAAAATTCTTCCTCGTGTCCAACCCGAACCTCCCCTGGCTCAGCCTGAGATCATATTCTCTTGTTCTGTCACTGGTTGCCAGGGAGAAGAGACAGACTCTCACATGGCTACCACCTCCTTTCAGGTACTTTGAGATCAAACTGAGCCTCCTTCTCTCCAGGCTAAACCACTGCAGCTCCCTCAGCTGCTCCTCATCAGACCTGTGCTCCAGACCCTTCCTCAGCTCTGCTGCCCTTCTCTGGGCTCACTCCAGCCCCTCAATGCCTTTCCTGTAGTGAGAGGCCCAAAACTGGACAC
>JAYDZK010000001.1:104874669-104889333 GCA_034509185.1 Euphonia xanthogaster
AGGTGTGGCCTCACCAGTGCCGAGTACAGGGGACAATCCCTGCCCTGGTCCTGCTGCCACACTATTGCTGATCCAGGTCAGGTTCCATTGGCCTTCCTGACCACCTGGGCACACCTGGCTCATGTTCAGCTGCTCTTGATCAACATCCCCAGGTCCATTTCCTCCAGGCACATTTCCAGCCACTCTTCCCCCAGCCTGTAGCTCTGCCTGGGGTTGTTGTGACCCAAGGGCAGGACCTGGCACTTGGCTTTGTTGAGACTCTGCCCTCAGCCCATTGCTCCAGCATGTCCAGGTCCCTCTGCTAAACTTTCCTGCCCTCCAGAAGATCAACACTCCTGCAAACTGCAAACATTTTCCCCTTTTAGACAAGTGAATTCCATCTTTCTCCAATAGGGCTGGTGCTGTATAAATGACCCATGATCAGAAAGGCCAATGACAACAACCTTTATGACATGTATGGATCAGGTGTGTTCTCCTGGACCTTACAGAATTCTTCCCTGCTACCAAAGGGATTGAGGAAAATGTTCCTTTTCCTGTCCCTTCAACCAGTCATCTCAGTGCCCTGAAGGCCTTTTTGATTGCTCTAGAACTTTTTGTCCCTGCTTACCTGGACAACCAGAAGTGGGTATTAATCAGAGTCCAGGGAGTGTTTTGATCATGTTTCTTATCTGAACCCCAGGGAGGCAAAACACTTCCCTGCAGGATGGATCCAGTTTGTATACAGGGCCCTCAATTCCCCTGGGAAGGGGTCACCTACAGCATTATCCTTCTTTATTAACAGTTGTAAATGTGAAATTCCAGCAAACATTCACACCTATCTTTCAAGTTACTATTTCCACACATTAAGGAAAAGGCTATAAATAAGTGGTGAGGTTCTGAGTGCCTCATCTTTTCCTCACATAAAAAAAACCCCAAAAAAACCCATGAATATATTCCCATTTTCAAGAATGCTGATTCTAAAAAAGGCTAGAAAAGTGACCTCATTTTTTTCCTTTGACTCAGCCCTGCATATTCTCATTCATGGAGCAGGATAACAAGCTAAACCACCACAAAGAAGAATGGTCAGAGGAGACTTAATTAAAATACATCAAAGTTCAGCTCTACCACAGTAAGCATCAGATCTTGATGGCAGGTCAGACAGTAGAGTCAACAGCATTCTTGGCAGTCACTTTAGATATTTATACAATATTATTAAAATACATCCAAGATATGCTATAAACAGTTCTGTGGCCATCTTGAGTTGGAACCTAATCCACTGGGGGGAAAATGCAGTTGCCATTATTTAAACTTCCTGAATAAAGACTTTAATCAATTTAGATAAAATTCAAGGAAAGGCAAGCTCTTACCACTGTTCTTTTTAGGTAACAGATGAAAAGGTTTGATAACTTTCTGAATATTTTAGTTATCGCCATATAGAAATAAAATGCTCTGTGAACATCTGAATTACAGAATTTAAATACACCCTCCTGTCTTAGGGATTTATGAAAAATAGTACAAGATAAGCCACTGAAGTAATTCAATTTAAAGAGCATTCCATTAGTGGCCTAGGTCAAAGTAGTGTAAAATTAGTTTATCACTAAAATTATTCTGTAACTAGTGGACAAAGTTTTATGGACCTGCCTCTAAAAATGCCATTTTAATGCTTAAATAAAATAATAATTCTTTCCCCTATTACATTAACTGACTGATCTTCTAAATGTGTGAGAATAAAATTTGATCCCAAGTCCATGTTAGAAGTTATCTTAATGTAGAAAAGAATATTATGAGATATATTCAGCTTTTTAGAGTAAAGTATGCAAACAAAAGACACCCAGTTTAATGAGAGTCTGGAAAATTGATACAACTAAAATTCTTGACCTATGTGGAAAATTTTTGAAATATTATGGAGAGAGAGCAATCCTTACACGGAAAAGATCACTACATGAAGGACATCTTTCTTCTAAAAGTGCAATTTTAGAGTTTATAACCACTTTGCAAACCTATGAGTGCAGCCTTTGTGCAGTTTGTAAAATATGCTGACGTATCTTTTAAGACTTGGTGTTTTTCATTATTCTGTTCTCTCCAATATGCCTTATTCCTAGTACTGGAAAATGGAAGGAAAGAGAAGAACAAGGAAATCCTCCACAAAGAAATGGAACTAAGAAGGTCCCAGTATTTAAGCCATGCAAAGTGCCTGAAATTGCAAACCCTACCATTCTGCAGAGCAAAATGTTTTCTCCAAAGCATGTTTTCCTGCTGGCTATCAGAAATTTGTGAGCTTCTTCTGTACTTCTAGAGGAGATGAAATATAGTAATTTTTCCCCACACAGAGAAATCACTATCTATCCATTGCAGCTGTCTATCCTGAAAAGGAAATTTCCTGGAGGTACTGAAGATAGATGAAATTATTAGCTATAGAGACATGACCTGCAGATACAGGATATGAAAAGAATTTGGCTGTGGTGGTCATATACTGATAAAGCACAGTTAATCATCCAGTTGGACTGCGAAAATGTGCAGTCAGAATTCTTTGAGATTGGATGTGATTCAGAATATTTTATTTTGAGACTGGACAGGATGAAATAGCTGCTCTTGTTCCACCAAGACTGCAGATCCTCTCTAATTTACAGTGCATAATAAAAAAGAGATAATAACAAACTCAAGAGAACTGACAAAGAAAATTCGGCAGAAAAACAAAATGAGAAATTCAAGCAAGAAAATAAGGGAAGTCACAATAATTTTACTAGCTCTCCCTTAGTATTCTGTGTTCTTAGGTGCTAAAGAAGAGCAGTTTTGGAGGAAGAAAAGTTATGTAGATCAACACAGTAGCAGATGTGGGGTACACCACAAGAACCTTGACTGGCAAGTGAAATTTGGTGATAATTATAAAAATATTGAGCCATATAATTTCTTCTTGTAAACAGGAAAGAGAAATCAGAATTTAATCTCTCTTATTGCATAAATAATGAAGTTTTATTCAATAAACTGATTTAAAAATAACTTGTGAGAGAAGAATTGACATATTTATTTATTTTACCATGAAATTCTTAGTTTCTTTTTATTCTCTTTTTTAGTCTGGGCTTAGATGCAAATTTTCATTCTCTTTTAAAGTTTAGTAAAAGAATAATTTTCAGAGAAATTTCTGAAAGGCTACAAAAAGGAACTAAGAAAGAAATCAAAATCAAAATCTGTTACTGGTCTAGCACTGACTTGTTGATTGCAACATGTTTTTAAATATGCCCATTTCCTGATATTAGTCTTCCATAAATCATTTTAAAAGAATGTGCATGAGGATTTATTTCTATGATTTATCTTCCAACAGTTTCACTGGAAGGAATGGCAAAGACCTCTCTGGTACATTACTTCAACAGCAGAAGTGGAGGTAGATTCCAGTAAATAGAATTTATAGTATTATTTATAGTATCAGATTTATTATTCTTATTGTATGGAAAGAATGCTGTAGGTTCATTTTCAACTTCCTGGTTTGCAAATGAAAATGGAGAAGTTATATCCACACTCTGAGTGGTGGCACCTTTTGTTTTAATTTCTATAAATAAGTATGTTCTCAGAAGTTGATCTTAATAGAATCATAACCATTGATTTCATCTGGAAAAAGGAAAATTCTTATTACAAAGAATGGAAAGAATTAGTAAGCAAATGCTATTCAACTGAGCCTAGGCTGACATGGATGTATTGGGCATAGCTGGGATGATCCTAACTTTCCTCACAGCAGCCTGGATGGCACTAGGTTTTTCATTTACAATGAAAACAGTGTTGATAACACAGGCATCTTTTAGCTGTTGCTGAGTAGCACTGACACAAACCCAAGAAACTCTGCTTCTCATGCTGCTCCACCAGCAAACAGGCTGGAGGTGCACAGCAAACTGGGAGGCGACACAGTGGCAACAGCCAACCCCAACTGACCAAAGGGATATCCCAGCCCACACAACCTAATGCTCAGCAACAAAGGCCGTGGGGAAGGATGAAAGGGGGACATTTGGAGCAGAAGAGCTTGTCTTTCCAAGTAACTGTTTCTCGTGAATGAGCCCAGCTTTCCTGGAGATAGTTGAACATCTGCCTGCCCTTGGGAACTGGTGAATGAATTCCTTCTTTGCTTTGCTTGCATGGGCAGATTTGTTTTACCTGTTAAACTGTCTTTATCTCAACCCCCCAGTCTTCTCATCTTTGCTCTTATGGTTCTTTTACCCATCCCACTGGGAAGGTAGGGATGGGAGGGGGGCAGGTGGTGAGCAAGCAGCTGTGTGGGGCTGAGCTGCCTGTCATCATTAACCCACAACAACTGTTTAGAAAGTATTCCCACCTGCCCTGCCAAGCATCTTTAAATGCAAAATTTTTCCACTGAAAAGCACTGACTCTCTTAACAAGAGCATCTCACAAGAGTAAAGCTTTACAGCATATACTCAATGTCATATCTGCCTTTACTTGGAAGTTTAGCACAAAATCTGCAACAGGATTGAGTGATTTCCACATTATCACTAACTTTAGTGTGAGAAAGAACTAATGTTACTTTAGGCATAAATTTTTATTTTAACTTAAATCAGCAAGTAAAAAATAAACCAATTTATTCTCAAATATTGTCCAAAATAATATCAGCCAAATCAAACATTCAAATATCTATCAAGTACAAAAACTTTGTATCATTTCCAATGTACAAAAAACTGTGAAGACATACAGTGCCTGTTTCTAATATTTATTACATAGCAATCAATTCAAAGCCAATGAAACCAAAGCTAATAGGACCTTGTGCAGCTGTAAGTGTTCATTTGAATGAGCTCCTCTCCAGATTCTAGTAATTTAAATTGCTTGTGATCAGTAGAGAAAAAAAAATAACCTTACAAAAGAAGAGTTACTGTTTCATAAATAATATGCTATTATCAAGAATATATCCAAGGCATTTCAAGAACTGTGTTTTGAAGAGATAGAATATTTTCTGTTAAGAATAGAACATTTGAAAAAGATAGTGAGAATGTTAGAAAACTGTGTTTTGTTGAATAGGAGAGGAAATTTCCTGTCTTAGAAAATATAACTACACTGAAGCAATCTACAGTTTTGGTATTAACTTCACTAGAGCCTTGGTAAACTGCCCTGTCATTTTTCTAAGTTTGCTTTTGTATTTATCTGTTTGCTTATATTAAGGACACCTTGAATGGTACCTGAGCTGTTATCAGTAGTACAAGGAGGAAGCCAAAAGCCAAAGCTGAGGTTCTAGCTCACTAACTTCAAACCAACTCACCCATACTTCTAAAAAGCTTATGCTTTCAACAATGAAATCACATCTTGATTTATTATCCATTAATTCCAATTAAAAAAATACTACTACACATCAAATACTTGATCACATTTCAAAAATCTTTCACTTCCTGGGATGCTGGGACACAGTGTTTGCAATCCATCCTTATAGCTGCAAAGTCTGTCATAAATTAAATTTAAAAGGATTACTCATTGGGAAAGTTGTGCCGTATTTTCACAAGCCACCTGCAGCTAATATTGTATAATATTCTTGTGATTGGATTAGATTTCTTCAGAAGAGATTTGGACACACTGTTTAAAGGCTCAAAGCTCACAAGCAAAACATGGATTGGGTTGCTCCTCGAAGTCCCATAAGAAAATTTCAAGGAAGAGCCATAAATGATTTAGGCACAGAATATCAAGATATTTTAAATTTCATCATCAGAAGTCTTCCCAGTTCAGCCTTTTGCCAAATCAGGCATTGATGCCAGAATATGAGACAGATCTCTGAGGTACATAATCCTAATGTGCTCTTATAGGCAAACTACACTACCTCTTATTGTATTTAAAACTATTCCTTTGAAAGTATGTTAGCAAAATAAAAAGTTAAAAGAATCAGTAAAGTGTAAAAATCTGACTTATCTGGGCCTAGATTTTCAAGAAAAAACTGACAAATGATGACTGATGGAGGAAAAATACAGCAATGTCCATTTGGCATTTTCATTCTCTCCTGTGGAGTAATTTTCTTTTATTTACCTAGAATTAGGTTTGCTACTCCTCAGCCTTGCTCTTCTCTTCTGTTCTAACTTAAGGTTGTCAGGTATATAATGAAGTGATTGACAAGAGCTGACAGCCTTCTTATTGTCATTGAAAGTTATCAAGGACAAAATCCAAATACATCTTAGTTTTTAAAAATAAAGAATTATTCACTTTTTGTTAAGGACGGTCAGTTTTTATCTGAAAATAAAATAAACTCATTATGCTATTTAAAATATATGACAAGTGACCACCAGAGAGAGTAAACAGATATTCTACACTCAGAAAGAGTTTGAAGCAGTACAAGCAAAAATCAAGGCTGTATATGCCTTGGAAAAGGACTCAAGTGTAGAGGAGCATGAGAGGAGTGAGTGATGACCCAGAGGTAAGGAGGGAGTAAAGGGAAAAGATTGAGAAACTGAGTAAGCAGGGAGAAAGAACCATTGAGATTGCAAGAGGATTTGGAGTCAAAGGTGGCTGGAAAATAAAAAGTGGCTTGTTATATTGTCTGGAGAAGATTATTTGAAAGGGTCAGCAGGGTTTTCAGTGAGCTAGCAGTAGAAAAACGAATTTCTGCATTCTGCCAACTCACTTCCTATCCAGAAGTGTCATTTCTCCATCCATTCCTTAAATGGAACTTGCATTTTTGTCCATCTTTTCCATGTCCTCAACATCTATAATAACCTAAATCTGTCACAATCATCCTGGAAAGCTGTTTTCCAGGGGAAATGGCAGTGCTGAAGACCAGAAAGAATTCCCAGAAAGTTCAGCTTTAACCTTTTCCCTCCTTAGAAGGAGGGATGATGACTCCTAAGGCTTTCAGCAGGTAGGAGGAGGAGGAGCAGGCACTGCCACCTTTCTCTCCTCCATGCCCTGTCCCCGTACCCTTCCTTCCATCCCACACATCCTGAGCTCTCCTGCAGAGGAAAGGAGCACTGGCTGCAGACATTTGTAGAACATGAAGGATGGGGTTGTCTCCTCAGGTTGGAATAGAGCAGCTTCAGTTCCTCTTTTAACAGCAGGGGAACTGGAATCAAGCTGAGCATCCCAGGCCAATTGGTCCTAAAAAGAGTAAATCATTGCAATGGCAAAGAATTTGTGAAAGTATTAAATGTAAATGGACTCCATGTACGTGCATACAATGGTAACATGCAACTTATTAAAATAAAGTCCAGAAATGCAAAAGAAGAAAATCTAAACACTGTTTACTTGATGTGTATCTTTACTACACTGTGCAGTGTGTTCAACCAGACAGAGAGGAATATGGAATAAGGCTGGCTAAATATCTGTATTTTAATTTCCTTATAAGAAGTTTTGTGTGTACTTTCTACATTTGCTGCCACTGCCCCCCCTAAAAAAAAACAAAAACAAAAACAAAAAAAAAAAAAACAAACAAACAAAAAAAAAGAAAAGAAAAGTCAGAGAAAAAAAAGCTTCTGTTTAACATACACTTTGACCCAAATTAGTTAATGGACTTTTTCCACTAATTTAAGATTATTTCTACAATCTAAAAGTACTGATTTTAAGAATATAGTAGATAACTAAAAAGATGAAATGGCATTTAAAATATAGAATGTACAGAATATAGAATTCATCCTTTGTTTTCTGGACTACACTAGTCAAACCTCAAAATTAAAGTACACAAATCCTTGGCAAGTTTAGAGTATGTTCCAGGGCTCCTTTAAGCACTAAAATATTATTGTTCAATTTCTTCTGAAGCATTTTTATTCTTTCAAAATTTTGTATTTGAAGTAGGAATTCAGTAAATAAAATCTCACTGCCTCAGAAACTTAGAATGTTTTAGATGGAAAAAAAAATTGAAAATGTTATTAAATGAAGATTGCTATCAGTAATAATAGATATCAGAGGTTCTAGATACTTCTTTTCTAGGTTAACTAAGGTGTTTCTGGACTGCACAACCAGGAAGCAAAAGAAAACAAGTTTTATTATGCTAATTGAGCAGGGCTGAAGAAATCTGTGAATTAAATTTTTTCAGAAGACTTCGACTGTTTGACTTTATAAAAATACTGACCCATAGATTTCAAACACCAAATAAGAAAGTAAATAATCCACAGTAATAGCTAAAATTTATGAGCAACTAAAATTATATAAGCATTAGCCAATTTGTAAGCTTTTCTTAGCTTACTAGACAACATACTTTCCATTTTTTACATATTTGGGTTTCTAAAATTGTTTTTGGCTAATAGTATCTTGTTGACTACATCACAACACAATAAAGCAGCTTTACTATGTACATATTAGAAAGAAGTTAGATTTTTTTTTGGCTGTAAAAAAGCTTTTAACTCCCATTTAAAGTATTTTTCTAAAGTCTTAGCACACCACAAATGTTACATGGACTACATTTAAAAAGTGCAATCTGACTGTAACAGATTGCAAAATGTTAATTTTATCTTAGTCACAGTTGCAGTAGGTTGTAATAAGAAAGCTTTTACTTCTGGTATGTCTTATCCAGTCATTTTGTTTTTTATATACTTAAGAAAACACTATTATTCTTTCTCTGCTCTTCAAAATACAGCATGAATTTAACCATGCTTTGAAACCTTCTAGGATCCTTCCTATAAGCAAGACATCTGGGAATCTCTAATCAAAATGTTCAATGACTTGGTGTCCTGTCATACACAGAATTGGGATTGAACAGGACTATCAGGAAATAAATATTTAGAGGAAAAGAAAACTGGGATAAATCAAGACAAAAAGTTGGTTGGATTTTCTGAAGGTATTTTCTTATGCTGTCAACTAAAGCAGCATCACTTCCAAGATGCCCCTTTTTTTCTTGTAACTGAGGAAAACAAATCTCAACAGAACAGCCAGTAAGATGATTTAAAGGTCAGTATTTGCACAACTTCCTTGAGCCATAACTTTGGAGCTCCAGAGATTGTTGATGCCGTAGGCAAAGCTGTTTCAAAGTGTAAAGTATAGGTCTATATCCACATGTTCAGAATAACGTATCCCTAAAAGGTTTAAGTATATTAAATCTGGATGACTGGATCAGAATAAACAGATTCAAAGTGCTCATGTATGTCCTTAAATGTTCCATTAAAGAGACAATGAAGAAGCAACTATAACTTCCATTATAGAAACATTTGCGACCTACTTGGACTTTGATTATCTGACTTTGCCAAAAAAAGCTTGTGATTAAAGATAACCACATTATTATCAGGACCAAAAAACAATTGCTTTGACCACTACAATAATTGTTTTTTGAACTAATACTAATTAGATACTCCATATTTTCTTTCTTGTCTGAATTAGAACAACAGTACTGATGGTGAATAAACAGGGTTTAGTAATTACTGTCTATTAATACAGTATTGGGCCTCTCTCTAGTTTGGCAAACAAAGCAGTGACAGAAAGATGGAGTTAAATAAACTCAGCCAAGGAAAAATGTGCAGGTTTTTAACTCAACCATTGAAGTAATTTAGCAGGAGATGTGGATGACTGTTCATATGTGGAAATTAGAAACAGTCTTGGTTGGTTTGGTTTCATCTGGGATTTTTTAATTATTATTTTTGAGAGAGGCGTGTTGCAGTTCAAGCAGAAAATAAGCCAGAAAATGGAAAGGATGACTTTATAAACCAGGTCTGAGTGGATGATCAGAGTAGTATCTTCTGACCTTTCACTGAACCAACTATACTAATGCTATACATATCTCAGAGACAGCAAATTGTTGACTGTTCAAAGTCAGCTGCAGGGTTGCCATACTGTATGGAGGAGTTGTAACTATTTCTGCATAAATGTTTCATATAATATCTTAATAGCCCAGCAATGTTTGTGGGCTTGTTTCAGGGGCTCTTTTTAATATTAACATTTTTGGGGAAAAAAAAAAAACAAAACCAAAACCCTGGCACAATGTTTGTCACTGATGTCTAGGTTAAAAGGGAAACCATCCTATTAGAAGTTTGTAGATGTCCACACTTCAGTAATTGCTACACAGCTTTCTCTGCTGTTAAATCTACTATCTCCTGCTGTTAGATGGATATCCCACACATTTCTAGGCCAAAATACTGCCAAAGTACCCTGGGAAATGTATATCAAAATACTATGAAATTGCCACAGACTTGAAAGAAGCAAGGCTATCCTTAGAGAGCCCAAGAAGCAAGGAAAATTTTGAGATAGTGCTGTTAGAGTCAGGAACCAGACAGATCTAAAAATGCTAAATAAAACTTCCTCATGTCAAAATTCCTTCACTGACAGACAGTATTTCATATCACCCATGTTATCCTGTAGGGCTTCAGCTTTACACTGAGGGGATATGGTTGCATTAAGAGTTGAAAAGTAGCCATCACTTCCTAGGACTCAGGTTTATTTACATGAATAAAAATTGTGGTAATACAACCAGTAAAAGCATGGTATTTGAATGTGCAGGAGTTAGAAAATGCACATCTTTAGCTGTGGATTTTTTACTGACAGAGGAAGAAAAATAGCTAAGAAAAATAAAGTTGATCAACATAAATTGAAAGCAGGACCAGGAAAATCAAGGCATTGCATAGTCAATAGTATTGAGAGAAGTTACTGATTGAATAAAAAAGTACCAGCATGTAAAAAACAATGACATAGTAAGAGCTGAGCTTCAGCATGCCATTGGTGAAAGGTTCTCCTGCCATGGCTGCATCCACTGACTGTGGCTGTAGCACCCACAGCTTAGACACCAATGCTGGCAGAAGCTGTACTGTAAACAGAGCTGTTCTCTTAACTACTCCAGTATTCTTCCATGCTGTAATGCAAACAACTGTTGTACTATTTCCTTGGCACCATTTTATAAATTTGGAAATTCATGATGATACATCTAAGTTTGTGAAGTATGAATACTAAATCATGCAAAGTAGCTATCAGAATGAGGGTAAGCCCAGGTCAAAGAACAAACCCAGACAGAGTCATTCTGTCAAGCTTAGGAAACCAGTTATAAAAGACACAATAGGAAATATATTCTACATGCATGAGAAGCTGGTACACTGCAAACCTGGAAGTGTTCCAGTGCTCACAAGTAGCAGAGGAGTCAAGTCTCTCTTATAGATGTAGATTTCATGCTTTCCCCATGAATATACATCAGTATTTCACAGGTGTTGGCTACATATAATGCTATTATTGGAAATGATCATGTCAATGTGGTAAAAAAAAAAAAATTCAACACAAAGAACAAAGATCTATCCTAATACTTTACATGTGTAGCCTGCAAATATGCATTTCAATGTTGATTTATTTGGATAGTTTCTTTAATTAAAAAAATATTTATTTGACAGTTTATAGAAGAAAATCCTGTAATTAAGGATGAAAATATTGAGTGAAGCAAACCCTGGTACAGAGGCTTTCTACATCCTGAGAATGAAGAATCCTTTCTCTACTCTTACTCAATACATGCATTTCTTACGTATTGAGAAATGAGTTATTAAAGCTCAAGTGTGGTTTTTGACACCACTGCTAAAAATTATCTTAACTGAGGATGTGGATCCTAATTGTGGCACTACAGCCTCTAAATTGTGGCCAAGAAAATTATGAAGACAAATCATAATGGCATAAAATATATTAAGAGTTTACTGAGCCATACTGTAATTCTGTAAGGTAAGTGTAGATTTATGTTAGCAGAATGAGTTGAAAGGAAAAGAAAATCAGCAGGAGATATATTTTACAGTAAATGCTGTTGCAAAGTACATTATGCTTTCTGGGACTGAATATCTAAAAAGTTTGTTTCTACAATTTAATAATATTCACATTTTTCTTAACATTTTTTGCTGCTTTTAAAACTGACATTTGTACACACTTTAGAAGCTAAGATGTTGCCCAAAACCTCAAATGACAGAACGTTCCAGGGATTGTAGGACTACAAAGTCACCTGGCATGTACCTTGGTCACCACAAGGTCTTACTTCACATGGTTGACCAAGGAACGTGCTGGACTTGTCCTATCTCTTTATGTCTGCATCTTCTATTCTGTTTTCTAATTGCATTGCTGTGAAGTAGGAAAGATCCTGCCTGTCTATGTATGTTTTTACTAAACTTGGCATTCAAGTGTAGGAAGCAACAGGTATTAAGCATCTGGAACCATGAACTATTTAGCCAATGAACATTAATTCCTTTTGTTACAAGAGTCTTTAAACATTGAATAGTTTTAAAGGAACTTGGGGCCCCCAAGTTCCATCGAGATGCCCATGGTGAAGGAAGACCAACAGCACACCCATGTTGGATCGAAGGGTGGTGGTATCTTCTGCTCAACCCATCTCTGTCTCTTCCTCTTGCACATTCTCTCCCTCCCCTCTCTTTTCTATTTCATTCTATCTCTCTACCTCACATTTTACAGTTAAATAAAATCTGTATTTTTGACTTCAGCATATGATCCTCTTTGCACCTTAATTTGGGTAAAGGCATCTCAATAATTGGATCTTAACAACTCTTATTTTCGTATAACTAATTTTCATCCTTCCCTGATTTTTTATGTGGTGACAGAAATAAGGAACTCAAAAGGGAGAGGGCATATGCTCAAGTTATTCAGCATAACTACCCACTCCATTAAATTGTGAGCTTTGCTTCCAGCATGGGACAAACTGCAAAGTCTGAGGCAATGCCCAGGCATGGTTGAGGATTAGCACCAGCCACACATGCAGCAACAGGAGCTTTGGATGCAATGTGTTCTTGGGGGAGTGGGGATTATTGCTGAAAGGATGCAAGCTGTGCTGCACCAGGTAACCTCTAGGCCAATAAGTGGTCCTGGGAACTTCATAATCACTAACACAGAGGTATTTTTAAGATCTATAGGAAGGATTTAAATTGCTCTACCTGTCGCCAAGCCCAATTATGTATTGTGTCTTCAAAGACTTTTTCAAGTTCTCTGTAACAACATGTAATAGTTTTGCCTTTGGTTGCACCTTTTTTACTCTTACTGAATTACTTTTGTGCCACCGCTAAAGGATAACACTGCTGGAGATTTTATTTAACTTTTCTTCTAAGTAAATTTAAGGGACTTCTCATCTCTTTTAAATAGCTGATTTTTGCAGGTGGAAAAAAGTTATGAACTTTTAAACTGGTATTAATTCAGAGAAATTAAAAGTTATCACTGTGAGTTGTGAAAGTGAAATTCCCAGATATTCTCCTTTATGTACTTATGCATGTATTATATGGATCAACATTATTTAAAAGGTTAAATCAGATTATCTGATAAGGACCTGCATTTATTTTACCCCTTGATTCAAGGAAGAAAATTCAATGATAGTTATCAGATTATAGTTGCATGTCAGAAGGAAAGGTTGATATGGTTTTGAGGGAAAGAAATCACTGTATTTTGGAAAATTCTTTCAGAATATTGATAATTTGTATTTTAGATGCACTTTTGTATCAATTTTGAATTTCAGCTACCACAAATCTCTGCAATTGAAATTTGCTAAACATAAGTAAAAATGCAAGAAACTTGCTTTAAAATAGGTATATTACTTCAACATAATATTGCTAACAAGCTAAAGATGCACCAGACACACATTTAAAATAAACGCATATCCACGTTCTCTTTCTCTTCTACCCATCCAACCCCACATGTTCTTATAATTTATTTCAACCCTCTTCTGAGGTCAGAAAATTTCCAACACTCAATATTTTGTGTCTCATAGAAATTAACCTTACAATAGTTAATGTTTATACGTAGTCATGCTAATTTTGGAACTATTTTTCTGAAAAAACAACATAGAAAACAAAAGAGTTGGGAGAGAACTTAACGGCTGAGGAGAAAGGACAACTTTACCTTGCAGGCTTAGTAAGAGTATGAAGAACATTGACAGAAACTTCATAGAAGACAATGTCTCAAATGAAATTAAAACTAAAATTTGCAAGCCATTACATCAAATTCTTTAATCAAAATAGTCTACTTTTCCTGAGGACTTACATAAACCTGGTCTTTTTCACTCCAGTGCTACATTTAGAAGTGGGATGGCCAGTTTTAAACTTCTGCTTCATAGATTCCAAGCTTTTAGAATGTCCAAAAAGATTATTTGTAAAATTTTGTATCCAATCTCTTTTCTAAAAATATTATGACTATGTTCTTCATTCTACTAGATGATCATAAGTGTCACTCTTGTTTCTGAGAAAAGGAGTTATGAAATCCTATAGGAGATACTTCAATGTTCTTTGGATATTGGTGAAGGCATTAAAATTCTTGTAGAACAAATGTTGAATATTTATACAGCATCTGGGAATTCCAGAGCAAAAGACACATCTTTTGCACAGGTAGGATACACACCCTTACTTTTTTAAAGGTACACATTAGCCATAGCAATTTAAATTAATTTAAATTGTAATTATGATAGCAATTTAAAAACACACATAAATATAAACATTTCATCAATTATTTGGGAGGGTATGTACGTCCAGGTTTGACCCAGTGTAGGGCAGACAGCATGTTAGCATGGGTCTGAATGTTTGAAGTTGAGTGTAAAGTTGAACAGTCATTAATAGGCTACTTTGCTAAATTAATCATTCTTATTCTCACAAGTTTTGTAGTTATTAATGGTCTTACTCTGCTGAATCTTAAAAAAAAGGTTCTGAGGATATAATCTGCCTTCAGAGATAACCAATAAATTGTCTGTCGTTGTTTGAGAGGGAGTGAGTTTTTTGGGATGCTGTGGTCAAACCAATAGGTGCTCAGATTTGAATATTGGCACCTGGTGTGGCCACTGAG
>JAYDZK010000001.1:104889433-104910793 GCA_034509185.1 Euphonia xanthogaster
ATTCTGCTAGTGTTAACATATTCTGTTTTGACCTTATGAAACACTCAGTTCAACAAAGTCAAAATGTGAAAATTTTAATGCTAATTTAATGTACTGTAATGGTTAAACCACATCAACTGTGCATTATGTCAAGTCAAAGTAATATAATGAAATAAAATATGACACTTTTAGTCACAATATTATCTGGTATTTTTTACATATTTTTACATCACATTCCCCAAATTAAATAAATTGAAGTAACATTGTTCTTTTACAATATAAATATTTCAATTTCTAATCCAATTACTAATATAACTATTTCATCGATTACTTACTATCACAATAAAAATTTCAACACTTTCAACAGAATAGAATTTTCATATTTTCCAGATTTTCTCATACATGATGATAATGTTTAGATGATCAAATTCTTCCAAGGTAAGTATAACACAATATCATAAAAAAATAGAAAAACATTCACCATCTCTATTGTAAATAAGCTTATCTATTTGGAATGACTGTCAATGTCCAATCCTTCAAAGATGTTCAGGTGCTAACAAATATTTATAAAAGCAAACAAACCATGAAAATATTCTGCACACACAGGAAATTAGCAATTTTCCCTCTGTAGTTTAAAGGCATATGTCTCTGAATTTTCTCCCTTTACAACATGCAGAGGATGAAAAATAGCCTTATCACCCTGAATGATTTTAGGTATTCATCATTAAGTCTGTATTTATTATGCATAGAATCCATTAAGGAGGATGATGGTCTCTGTGGTAAAGGCCTGGGTTTTGTAGGGGTTGCAGGAACAGCTGTGTAGTCATCCTGATACTCCCTTTACAGTGTGACACAAGGCTGCATGGTAGAATGTTGTGAAGCACTAGGAATTTCAAACAAGGCCTGCAGTAGTAGGTAACTGATGTATATAAAAGCTTTGTCTGATCCACTGTCATTTACAGCAGTAACTTGTTCTTAATGCTTTCCATGAATTAGGGAACACCAGGGAGAGTCACACTCTTAGATTCTGGTTAATCAAAAGGCTCTGTTGAAATGAATAGCTCAAAGCACATAATGAGCTGGATTTGCAATTGAAGTCAATGTAAGCAGTTCAGAAAAGACATCAAAGGCAGGAGCTTATGGAGGCTGGAGGAAGAAATTTGCCTCTTCTCTGAGACTTTATCAGCAGTTTCACTCACAGGAAAAACTGATGCTCTTATGTTCTGCATAGTGTAATATTCCAAAGGTGTTACATTTAAATCCCTGTCTTACAAGCCCTAGTATCCTTTGAGGGAGCAGAGGGCATTCATAGCTTTAGTGCTATGTGACTTTATACAGAATTAAGCAATATCTCAGGGATAACTTGTTTAAGATACGGAGCTTCTTGCAAACCCTGGTTGAGGAACAAAGTTCAATACTCTAGTCAAATAGACAAATGTCTTTTTGGATCAGAGTATAGGAGTCAGTGAATCACAGGGTAGCAAGAAACCTCATGGTTCAGGAAACAGTAATTTGCTATCATATAAGCCAATTCTTTTCTTAAATACAACCTCCCTGATAGCAAAAATAGAATAACCACCTGACACAGTTGCACAGCAAAAAAAGGATAGGAATATTAATCATAATCTGAAAATTTAATAAATACCTATAATCTGTTATACTCTGAATATCTTGATACTGGTGACAAAATAAAGTTCTTACAGCATCTTTTCAAGAAAGAATGAAAAGACTCAAAGACTACACCTTGGATTGCTCCCAGGATGAGCCATTATCCAGTAATTTGAAGCAAACTTTCTATTTGGTATTACCTGAAGTTGCTAAAGTGGTAAACAATTTTCATGTTTGACTGTTCATCAGTCAAACAATTTTCATGTTTGACTGATGATAAGAAACAGGTGAAAATTTTGTAACACATGAAGATATCCTTTATTGTACAAATTACTTCCATGGGAAGAACAGACAGGACTTAATGCAAAAAACCTTGTTCACCTACCTGTTCGCATCTTGAAAACCTGTGAGAATATTCAAAGGAGACAGAGGAAAAATTTCTCATTGACTTTACTGAAAGATGTCAAAAACATAAGTGGTATCTCCAAGTTCTCTTTAGTGATAAAGCCTTTTCCTTTCCTATGGCTGCAGCACACATGATAAAAATAATCTCAGCCTTAAGCTATACACTTAAGGGTTTGGGCTGCTTTTGGGTGAGGATTGAGAGGGTAAGAAAGAGACAAGAAGCAGATGCTCTGTAACTTAAATTTTCACAGAGCCCTGCAGATGAGAGAGAGCTATGTTTGGTGCTTTGGGCCACATGTGACTTGTTCAGGCTCTATAGCTTCTTCTCTTAGAAGAGTTTCTTTTTGAAATACCTGAAAAAAGGTTCATTTTAACTTGTTTTTCACTTTTTATAGTGACATATGAGATCAATATTATGAAAATTGAAAATAAAGGTAAGAAAAAGTGTTAAGTTTTTATGTGGATGGAAGACTGCCTACAACAACCAAAACTTTACAGGGCAAAAGAACTAGTATTAAGGTATGTATTTTCTGCTATTCTCACTAAGAGGTTTGGGTTTGGATTTTTTGGGTGGGGTTTTGATGTGGAGAGGAGGCTTGGATATTTTTGTGGGATTGTTCTTGTTTTGTTTTGTTCAGCTAACAAAGATGCCAAAAGTGACAGTGCGAATTTTAGTACAAGGACCATACTCTTCACAGCTTCACTAATTGTTGGTTGTCTAACTTCATTGAACATCTTTAACCACTTAACTGATAAAACACTTTGCAGATTTTCCTAGCCATGAGGCAGTCTGTAGGTTTAACAGTTCACTCCACAATTAGTCTATTCAATGGGTTTCCTAACAAACTGAACTTCTTCTAAAGAAACAATCAACATCTGTGAATACACTTCTCCAGAGAGATTACTACTAGGATCACTCAGAACACTTTTATCTGTGCAATGTATTTTCTAGTTATCAAAACTAAAGTAAAAATTGTGCCTTACCACTCTATTCACTGTTTTCCTGTGGAAAAATGTCTGGTTTACAGAGTGCCTCAGTAATCTAAAATCTAAATAATTTCTATCTAAAAGTAGTCTAAAAGATCACTAATGCCCTGTCATGAAATCTGTAATCGGTAATCTTTCTAATGAGGAACAGAGGAAAAAATCCTGAAGTCCATTGTTGCAGAAAACAATTTTATCAGGGTCCCTCAGGTGGAGGTAAGAGGAGGCTCAAAAGCTATTGATAGGATCAAAATTCTCTAACACAAGTATCAGGTGAATTTCTGTGATTTTACTTCTTTTAATAAAAAATCCACTTAGTCCTGCATCCATAAAAAATTCTCTGTGAACATATAAACCGAAAGAAATACCAAGATTCTGTCCCACAGCCATAATTCTCCTTTATGGAGAAATAAAGAGGAAAAGACTAAATGATGGGAACCAGTAATGTTATTTAATTTACTAGTTTAAGGTACTCACAGTCACCACCAAGAAATCAACAGCATACGAGCTAAGACAGATCAGGAAAGTCCTTCCCACTTGATCAGCTTTCACAGTTACCTCCCTTAACCATGCAAGTCTTTCTGACAGACTTCTATGCTTGCTATTACTATCTCATGCAGGCTCAAGAGTCTTGTCCTGAAAAGTTCATAATATAATTAGAAATAAGAAGGAAAAAAAGATATATGTGTATGTATATGATTACAGAATTATTATTACTGCATTATATTACAGAAAGGAAAGAGATCCAGAAGGAGACACAAGAGTTTTAAAGTGAAATTTAAACATCTAAGTCTGAAAAGTAAAGAACACTTAAAATCTGTAGAATACAGATTTTAGCGATTTTATTACTTATTTATGTGCTCTAAATATACAGAAGCATCTTAGGAGCTCTGCAAAAACTTAACCCATCCATGCCAGGGTTTTACGGTTTGTTTTCTCACTGTATGTTCTGAAAGGACTGATCCAACAGATGTGCTTTAAAGATTTCTGTTTCTTCCCCATACAAATAAATTCTTAAATATAAAAAAACCACAATGGTGATTTTCTTCAAAAATCTGTGTTGGTGTCATCACCCCAAGGAGGTGAAGCAGTTAAAATTAAAAGGTTTAGATGGGGGTCAAAATGATACCTTTGGGGAAGGAGACTCTTGGCTTACAGGCAAGCAAAATGCTCTGGACCATGAGGTATAGCAGGCAGAAGTCACAGCAAGTCTGAAATGTAAGAAATTCTGAAGAGACAGCAGTAAAGAAGGCACACTTATTACAATGAAATCCCCAGATTTGATTCATTTAGAAGTCTAAATCCATATTCAGCACCCAGACATATGCTGGGAATATAAGGTGTTTGAATGCTTCCAGGTGTAAACCCCACAGCAAGGGTAGCCAAGGAGAGTTTGTGCCACCTGCACCTGTTGTCATCTTATTGCAGGGATTCCATACTGTTGTCTCCTTATCACAAAAGTTTCACGCCTTCTTGGGGTTTGTTTTGTTTTGTTTTGTTTTTTTTTCATGAGCTGCTCCTCCAAGCACTGACTCTTTCTTCTTCACAAAAGTAGCCAACCCACTCTTTCATAACACTCTTCTTCTCCTTGGTTACAGCTGTGGCCTGTTAAAGTCAGGGCAGTTCCTAATCTTTGATAATTGGCCCAGCTGCAACTCCTCAGGGGTAAGATTACTTTCTACACTACCTTTATTTTCTTATCTTCTAACCCCCAACAATACTATTGGAGGTATTAAAACCCTCAAGCCCCAGCTGTACAGAGCCCTGGCAGCCTGCTCCAGGATATCCTGCCAGAACAAGAAGTTTGGATGTAGTGACCTCCCCTGGCCCCACCACCAGCAGCTGTTCTGTGACCCTCAGGCAGTGCCTGCTGTTTGGGATGACCAGGGCCAGGCCAGGGATTGGGAGCCGCCACCCCAGGGGCCCCGGGGCAGGGCCCACCACACCTGGCAGGGCCATCGGGGCAGAAGGAGAAAGCTGGGATGGGACAGAGACAGACAGAGGCCAGGTCAGGCCCATAGTGATGGCCCACAGTGATAGGGCAGGCAAGAGTCTCGGCTGGAAGTGTCCCCACTGGGAAGGGGGACAGCCCTGGCCATGGCCAGCTCATGGTGTCCAGGAGCATGTCCCAGGGTCACAGCGGGGAAGGCGCCACCCTCAGCAGCACCAGCTCTCAGCTGGTCCTGAGTCCCAGCAGCCAAAACTCCTTCCACCTGTGAGGTAAGGGAGGTCTCCTGGTGTGCCCTGGGCTGGCAGTAGAAGCAGTAATAAAGCAATACTTTAATTTTCCCAGTAGTTAAGTGACATTAAATCTGATATTGCACTCTTCAATGCCTCTCCCTGCAGTGTCTGAGAAACTGCAGATCTCAGCCAAGAACAGTAATGGGAATTCACAGGCAATACAACGGTGCTGTGGAAATGAAGAAAAGAGATGGGCTGAAACAGGGTGAGAGACAGTTCAAGGGTATTATTGTACTCGATAGGCAGGTCAGGCTGAGACAGAGGAGGTCCCTTAAGTAAAAAAAAACCCCAAATATAAAGTGTTTCTTTTCAGTGATAAAGGGCATTTGAATGAGTTTCTTGGGGACACTGAGTGAGCCTGCCTAAAGACACTTTGGGAAAGGGAAACTGTGGTGAAATTAATTCAAATTCACTGTGCTTTATACTCAAAGGTCATTGAAGTCAATGCTATGGTGTGGCTGCATTTTCTGACCAGAGAAACCATTTCAACATGGATTTTGCTCAGCTTCAAAGAGGACCTACATAATATCAAATGTCAAACTGATATGTATAATGTCAAATGGTAGCAGTGGGCTACACTTCTCAATTCCAGGTCTAGATTTTTTACTTTTACCTTTGGAGAATACTGGCTGCAAAAATAAAAATAAACAACAGCAACTAAGAGATTTATATACATTTGAAAGCAGTTGCATAGCAACATCTTCAGAGCTATCTTCCTCCTTCTTGGAAATTTATTACTGTCAGAGGGACTGGTAGAATTAATTACCTGTTTTGCTACCTCTTCTCTCTCATGTACTTCAGAATTCATATCTAGAAAAAATGGGATTTTTCAGAAAATATTTTCAATTTCTCTAAAAACCCAAACTCTTATCACACTAAATACAAAGTAAAGCACATAAGAAATGCAGAGGCTACATCCATCACACTCTGTTGGTGGTTATAACGGTAAAGGGGAAACATACAAGGCTGGTCTCCAGTCCCTGCCATAATCCTGAACATGAATTTTCCAAATCAGAGGTAATAAATTCAATGGACTATTGAATAAGGAAAATTAGTCATATAATTTCCCACATATTATGTGTAAGCTACTCATTATTGATTACATTATTATGCCACTGTATTTCTGAGTAATATGGAACAGATGTCTCTCACTAGGATTTTCAGCCAAGAAAGCAGCCTATCAAAACTGGGAAACAGATTCTATGAACAGCTTCAGTTTTAACAACCTTACAGTTTTTGTAGAAAAATAACATAATTGTTCATTAAAAATTCTTGTCTACTTATTACTGAAGATTTATTCCCAGACTATGACAGATACCAAACTTCAGTAAACAAAGCTTCTATGTGCCTAGCATGAAAAATAAAGATCTTGTTTCTTAATCGTTCCAGATCAGAACACCAAACAAGCAAAGGATGTGGACCTGTTAGAGTGAGTCCAGAGAAGAGCCACTAAAATCAGAAGGCTGGAGCATGTCTCCTATGATGACAGGCTGAGAAAGTTGTGGCTGTTCAGCCTGAAGAAGAGAAGGCTCTGGGGAGAGCTGAGAACAGCCTGCCAGCACCTAAAGCGCCTACAAGGGAGATAGAGAGGGACATTTCACAACTCCATGTAGTGATAGGACAAGGAAGAATGGCTTCAAACTGAAAGAGGGTAAGTTTAGATTCTATATTAGGAGGAAATACTTTACTGTGAGGGTGATGAGAAACCAGCAGAAGACCCAGAGAAGTTGTGGATGTCCCTTCCATGGAAGTGTTCAGGGCCAAATTGAACCAGGCTATGAGCAACATCTTCTAATGAAAAACATCCCTGCCCATGGCAGGGTTTAGAACTAGATGGTTTCTACGGTCCCTTCCAACCAGACCTATGATTCTATGATTCCATGATCGTGTTTCACAGATTCTGTTGCAACCACCATCAGCAGATGATCTGTGCTGGAGTTTGGGGACTTTGGATCTCTGTTCATATACTGTTCGCACACTGGCATCAGTTACATCTTGTTCATTGGCTACATGAGTAACTGAGAGATCTTAAGTCACCAAAGGAAATAACCTTCTTAGGTGTTGTTAGCAAAACTCAGCTTCATCATTCTCAGACATTAACATTTGTGCATGTTTCGTTGTAAAATGCAGAGACTCCTGTACTAGGCAAAGACTAATGTGCTAAGTTTCTCTATGAACTATTCTTCATGACAGGAAGTCCTGAGCACAGTGGACAACCATCAATGCACAGGAGATTTTGCCTTTGGTGCTACACTTCATTGGTTTGAAAATACAACAGACACAGAAATTAATTTGGATCTTCATTATCCCTTTTGTTTAATTTTTTTAAAATATTGGATGAAATAATAATATTATAATTAATTCATTTTTAAAGACAGAATAAAATATGAAGAGAAACAAAATAAAAAATGAAGGTTTAAATCATATTTATTAAAAGATAGCATTTCACATCTATCCAAGTAACTATTTTTTTATGAACTAAAATTTGTTGATGGTTAAAAAAGAGCTTTACATAAAGAAGATTTGGTCTGTCCCATGAAAATAAAATATTCCTGACGTAAAGAACCAGGACATACTATTAGTCTCTCTTGCTGCTGAATTTTATATTTTCTTCTGTAGATTGCTAAAGTGTGAAAGACAAGCCAATCTCTATCATTTACTTGGAATATTTCTTCCTACGTTCATAAGATAAACAATATCATCTATCCATGTCCCAGCTGGTCAGCTACTTGATCCTTGGGTTAGTCAAACATATATATTTTTGTTTGACTGTTCTTGTTTTTGTAATTTTTCAAACCAAGCTCCAACACATAGGTTTGCCTTAACAAGCCTTTCAATTTCATTTCTTAGCCAAGTGTTATCTTGCTTCTGACTCCATTCAACAGATCTCCCAGGATATTATTTTCATGTTAAAAAGTTCTTTCTGAAGTAACTTTACAGTTTATTTTTATATTGTTTTCAGCTAAATACAACTGTGCTCTAATATAGGGCAGTACTGTGTATCTGTAACTGCACAGAAATACATCAAACCCACAAATTCAATAGATATTTCCTAACATAATTTTCAAGCAGAGAAAAAGTCTAAGTAATTAAAAAGAACTACATATATCTGGAAAGAACCGGGCAAAGATATAAGTTCTACTTAGTTTCAAAAAATAACATAATGAACTGCTTAGCTCCAAATCTCTTTGAAATTGTGTTAAATGAATACTGACAACTTAAAACACTCTTTAGATTTACCAATTCTTAATCAGTTTGCATGCAACACATTTTGTTACTACTTATATCTGTATGGCTATTGCTTCTGTTCCTGTAGATCTGCAAGGTTTTACCAGTTAAATAAATTGTATTTGCTCTCCACAAATGACCTGGAACACTCAGATGAGTTCTCCAAATTTAAATGCAAAGCCCTATATTTAAACTTCAGAATATGACAAATCTTTCTGATGCATGTCAGTGCTCAGGGTCTGGTGGAATTCCTCAGACCAGGCTTTCAGAGTGAGGTTAGTTCTATCACCTGCACATCATCTGCACATTCTGATAGAAAAGCCTCACAAGCACTCTATACTATCCCAACAGGTCAGAACACTGGGATTCAAAAACAAACAGACAAACAAAACCCACAAAAAAAGAAAAAAAATCAAAAAAACAGTAAAAATGGTCTTGTGCAATGAAAGCAGTTAGTGGACAAACTGTAAAATGGTTCATAAGCTTTCAAACTTTCAACTCTTCTAAGTTTAACTATGGGGAAAAAAAACCTTAGCAAAACATTTGCACAATGAGGTCTAAAATACTCTTCCAATGGGAGCTTTGAGCACTCGCACTGTTCCTTTGTATTCAGAGTGGCCTGTGAAATGCTGAGAATGCAGGAAAATATCTGAACCAAAACACACTGTGGGATAAGTAAGATGACACTGTGAGAAGTGAATAATGGAATATCATTTCTTGCCTGGCATGCAGTAAAAGGCAAATGCCATTGGTGAAATAAGGTATGAAATAATACTTCATATTTCACACACGGGAGTGTCTTGTTACAATTACAATTTTGTTGTAAAGTGTGATTTTAAAAAAGAGTTTGTATATGTTAAGAAATAGGGTTCATAAATCACAACCAATTGGGTTCATAAATTACAACCAATTGTTTTTTGTGATAAGGTTTAATTTCTACTGTCTATTTTTAATGAGTTCAGCATGTCTTTGAATAAAATAAGGCATAGACAGTTATGACATAGGCAGTGACTATGACTTCTAAAATTCTCTTTCCCTCTCAATAGCCATTTTTCCCTTCCTTAAAGTGTTTCTTTTTTCCTTTTCAATATTTTTTAAAATAATCTCTGGTTGTGTTATTGAGACAGACCATGTCTCCAAGAGCAAGAGGAGAACCAATGGATTAAGCAGCTACCAGGGGTGTCCTGGTTTGAGAGGAAGTGAGTTTTTTAAGATGCTGTGGTCAAACCAATAGGTGCTCAGATTTGAATATTGGCACCTGGTGTGGCCACTGAGGACATGGATACACCTCTGAGAACACAGGAGGGTTAAAAGCTGAGAACTCCCAGGGGAAGCTCTCTTGGGTTCCATCTGGGAAGGAGGTCAGAGCTCCCGTGCCCGGCTCCCGTGCCCGGCTCCCCGGCCAGGTGAGGTAGGCTGGGGCCTGGGACAGAGAAGGGAGGTGAAGGCCTTTGCAAAATAGAGGAGTGGGAGACTCCTCTAGAGCACTGAGAGACATTGGGCAGCCCCCCCCAGCCCCCAAAGGAGAGAGAGAGGGAGCCTGTGCCTGTGCTGGTGCCACCTGGAAATGTGATAGCACGGCCTGGCCGAGAAGGAGAAAGGGGGGGGCAGCGAGAAGGTGCCCAGCTGGAAAGCGTGGGAGTTCTGGACAGGCAGAGCATGAGATTTTAACCCTTTTCTTAGAAGATAGAAACCTTACAAATGCTGATCTTCTTAGCGTTGAATGAGAAGAGAGATAGAGGTGAGATAAGAAATGAGCCACGAGAGAAATTAAGAAGAATCTTCAGTGGGAGGAGATGATAGAGTGGCCTTTGGCTAGACTTTTCTTGTATAGCCATGGGCAGAACCATTTTTTCCTGTGACACAAAGACTGACTGCATTTAAAGAAGAAGCAATAGCTTGGAGCCAAGAGAGTGCAGTGATGATATGCAAAAGAATGGCATAAACAGAGACAATGACTGAGGAGGGTAGTGGTAGTGCCCTCCATCTTCAAGGAAAAAGAAAAAAATCTCTGTTCTCGAGACCCCTCAGCCCCAGGGGTGAAATCTGGGGAAAGACAAGTGTCTCAGAAGTAAGAGACCGTGCTTTTTTAGAACTAAACAAAGCACCCTTAAAAGGAAAACTCTAGAAGCAGCTCTGGTCCATGTGCAGTGGTGAGAGCACTGAGTGTAAAAAGAAGATATCACAATGGCAGATGATCTCCCAGCGGTGCCATGTGTGACATGGAAACACAAGAGTTTTCAACTGTGTTTCCTGGGGAAGCCCATGGTACAAGAGGGGACTCCTCTCTCCTTGATGAACTGAGAATTGATTATCTAAAAGGTAGTAATAGACTGAGAGCTAATGATCTGAGGGGTGGATGTATTAGGAATTTAGTAGAAGAGAAGAGAAATATTTTTAGAAAGTTTTCATTCTAAGTTCTATGTGTATTTCTTTTTAAATATAGTTATTAGTTAATAATTTTTTTTCCCCTTTAGTCCAAAGCTAGAGCCTGCTTTACTCTATTCCTAGTCACATCTCACAGTAGACACTAAGAAGAATGTATTTTCATAAAGACACTAGCATTGCACCAAGGTCAAACCATGACAGTGTCTTAAATGTAAAAGTTTCTCTCTGTCAAAAGAAACCTAAAGTCTGAATAAACCTAATTCAACATCTTAAAGAAGTTAAATCTATGGATTTTAAAAGCAATCCACATAGATAACATGCAGATAAGAAGCAAATACACTTCATATGATTACAGCCCTTATAATAGTAGTAGTTCTTATTATCCTTAAAATCCTTATAATCACAGCTGTCTAAAACCAAAACTAGTCAATCTTTAAAAAAGTGATATAAAGAAAAAGAAAAAAAAGTGATAGGAAGGAAAGTGATATAAATTTATCTGTGAAAGAAATAGGGTGGAGTCTTTCACAGAGAGAAAGGGTATTTGAGTTTCTTTGGAGCTCTTCATTGTTCCTCCACCTCTCAGGGCATACATGACTTCCTCCCTCCATTTCAGGACTACAGATTTTTAATTTTTTTTGTGTGTTTTTTTTTTCCTGTTATTTCAACCATTTTTCAGAAATATTCTAGTCACATCACCGCAAGATGGAAGAGCCAAAAGCAGAACATTTCACTCACAATAACTATGGAAAACTATAGTCCTATATTTTGTAGAAATTTAGCCCTATTTTCATTTTATATAAAATTCAATGGTGGAATCATTCTAGAAATACAGGAACAAAATACAAAAATATTTGAATCACCTAAAATTTTTGTTAAGCTACACGAGATAAGGAGTTAGTTTTCTTGAAATTCTTGAAATCAAAATTCCATCAGTCATTCAGTACATACAATGACATTTGCAAAAAGCTACACTAATTTTATCCTTTAGAAAGGGAACAAATGCTATTGCTGAACTTATTCTGTCAATTATAGGACTCAACAGGACTTGAGATTCAGCGTTTTATATAAAGTGATTGCATGGCTTAAAAAGTGTTTGGGCATTAAACCAGTTCCTTAGCAGAAACTAAGTTAAAGTAAACTTAATAAACATGCTCTGCAAAACTATGCATCTTCAGGAGCAGATATCATTCCATTTCTTGCAAGACAAGAAAATTTTCAGTATTTATATTTTTTTCATTTTCCACTGAAAATTGCACCATCAAATTCATACAAAACAAAACTCAGTGTCTACTGTTTAATCTTCACCTATGTGAACAAGATGCTGAGCTACTATAAACTATAACCTCAGAGATTTTGATGTTATATTGTAGTTTAACTATTTCCTCAGTTTATTTGAAGACCATGTATGCATAGATAAAGAGCAAAGCCAAAAGATCTAAGTGTACACCCAGCAGGACAGTTGATTCTAGACAGTATTTTTCAGCCTTCATTCCTCTAGCCTCAGTCAATCCATACACAGCCATTTTTTTATACTTAAATATATTTCAAAGATCAGATTGCAAATATTTTTCTCACAGTTATTAGATAATCTCCTTTATTGATTGTGGAGTGTTACCTGTGCAGTTAAATATCTTTCCTTGCAATATCAGAACTGCATTATGGTCCTTAATGTTCTGATTTTCATATAGTCATAATAGCTTTAATGAAATGGCTTTAATGGTTCAACACTGATATAATGAATTTTAGTTCACTTTATATTAAAATTTGATGCATTGACTTTTGGGGCTATTTTTTCATGTATATAATATGGCAAAAATAATAGGTTATACTCATACATCATCTTGGAACCATTAGGTCTAATCAGCCCTCTCACTAGAAACCATTCAGCAGAAAAGAATAAAAGGTTTTCTTAATTCACAGAGTTTTGAACTTCTGGGAACTATTGCTGACTTCTGCCTCAAAGTTACATCATTAATAAACACTATAGCTGATGTTGCAACAGAATTTTTGACCACTAAGTACTCCAATGCTTCTTTAAATTGGAAGAAAATTTACCTTAATATCAAAGGCTCCTGGCTGACCCACTTTGTTGTAAAGCTCTAGCTGGTTCTTGACAGGTGTTACCCACAGTATCACCTGATTTAGTTGTTGATCAAGTTCAACAAAATCCTTTAGCAGAATCTCTATTTCTTTCTGTTTTTCTGGAAGATCTTTGGACACCTGAAAAAATACCAGAAGCTATTGTATTAGTGAGAAAACCACAAACAAACTACAAAACAATTTAATACTACACATATATACATTTATATAAAATGTTAAAATACAAGTTTTATATACTTGACAAAGAGAATGAGAGGGTAGACCCAACAATCAAATTATTATGGCAGGTATCTTGCAATTAAGTTGAAACACAGTCTGTCCTAAAAAAACCTAGCAAAAAAACTACAGCACACATACAAAAACTTAAAAGAAAATGCTTAAAAAATCAAACCTTACCATCAGGCTTTTCAGTATTTTTAGTTAAAAAAATGTTTCAGTATAGTAATTGTTTTAAATCTTAATCAGGAAAAAAAAATTGAAAACATGAAATTGATCACTTGAATTATAGCTAAGCTTTCTTGACATCTTAAATGTAGATATTTATGTTTTCGTATAAGGTGTCTAGAGTTGCCAACTGGATCCATAGATGCATAAGCAGATGCACACAGTGAAGAAAAATAATGAAGAAATAAATCATCAATTCAGATCAGTCAACTTGGTTCTCTGATTTGTATTCAAAGTAGTCAGATTTTTAACTAAGCACATTCTTCTATGCCAACAATATTCAAAATAAAGAATCAGTGAATGGGACAGTTCAAATCCATCTCTGAAGCACTTGGAGTAAAAGTAGGAACAGGCTGGCAATAAATAAGCCAACACAAAGCTCCATGCTGTCCTTCTCAGACTGTTTTCTATGGCTAGAGAGGTGAGGTGTCACAACGCTACACCATGGGCAACATTGCAAACATACCCTAGGGGAGAAACCATCTGTACTTTTCAAAGAACAAAAAAAGCAGCAAATATAGGGCACGGGCAGATACAGAACTATAGTGGTTCATCAGTAAAATCAGCCAAGAAATGTGGTTAGCTTTCCATATCATGAAAAGTAAGGTTTCCTAATGTTCATTTTTTTAAAGCATATTTTTTACCAAAGTGACCCTCTTAAAAGTGGCAAAACATGAGATTTCTGTGACACACAATATAAAATACATCCCCTGTAAAGTTAAGCAGCTTTAATGGTAGCACTACTATCATATTGCCCAGCTACAGAAGTATTAGTGCCCTGTACTTCTAATGCCTGAAATTTTTCAGAAGACAATAAATCCAAACTCAGAGTCATGTATACAATGAGTGACACTAAAACCAAACCACCGGCTGCTGGGAGAACACAAGGAACACAACTGTCTCATGACATGTACGTTTCTTTGAAAATTTGATGTGAGAATATTAATTTGTAGGTACTAAAATAATTCCTCTACCTAATCCCTGGATGTGATTTTTAAGACTGTGTGTGAGGGGTATTTGTAATTCAAGAAGTTGGTTTGCCATATATTACATTGCCTCCACTGTTCGTTATAAACACCTCTTAACATCCTATTTAATGAAGACTAAACCATAAAGCAAATTACTTTTACTATCTTCCTAATATTTTAAAATGCAATTTAAAAATATAATTTATTATATATATTATATATCATTTAAAAATCTGTTTTTCCAGAATGGCCCCAGAAAAGAAATAAAACAATTAAAAATGCATTCATTTCCCTTATGTGTAAACTCAAAATTTATGCAGACCTTGGCCTAATTTCATACAAGATTGGTTTCATCTTTCTTACAACTTTTGAACGTTAATCTCTAATGTTTACTAGCTTTAATATTAATGTAAATAAGTTCCATAGAAATACAATTGAAAGCAGATAGGTAATCATAGGCAGATAAAAATCCAAACTGACTTCTGAAGTTCTGAAATTTAAATGAATCTGCTTCCAATCAATATTAATCAAGTATTTTAGGTGTAATACAGGAGAGAGAAAGAAAAATTTGTAGAGGTTTCGAGGAGAGGAAGAGAAAGGGGGGAGTAACCAATTATATACTAAGGCATAGTCCATCCAGAGCAGCAGTAGATGAATAATTAAGTTTTGGTAACAGGCTGTACTTCAGCCACTGTTTTCAAAATATTTATTTATCCCACCTATGATGAGAGGTAAACTGTAATTTAAATAAATGCAGCCTCTTCTTAGAAATTGTCTCCTGCTTTAAAATTATAGCACAAATAAAGGATTATAATATTTTTAATATAAAAATAAAGAAATCTTTTGATCAGTTAATTATATATGGTGGTGTCATCTAATTTTACCAGAGATAAAAAGAACAACAGCAAATAAATAGAAAACTTCCACCAGCTCAGGTTAGGGCTACAAGTAGGTGTTTAACAAGGCAATTCCTTGTAAAATCCAAGTAACGTGTCACATACCATTGTGTGGGAATCAGAGCCTTAGATTCTGGTTATCAGGATTTCATTTGCCAGCTCATTGTGGTTTGTTTGGGGTTTTTTGTAAGCTCTGGCATAAAGCCATCAAGCTGGCTAATCAAATTAGAGCCTGATGAGTTTAAGGTAATTACAAGTCTGCCTATCAAGCCAAGGTACTGTTGCAGACTGTCTCCTGGGGGACAGCTTGTTTCCTGAGCTAATTCTGCAGCTCACCAGAAGCATAAATTGGAAAATCTCCACGGAGTAATGGACATGGACAGGATGACTGGCTGTTCAGATTTATGCCCTTTCTGTGGCAGAGATGGGGCCCTCCAGAATCTTCCCTACTGTTTTACTAACAGTCCTTCCAGCCTGCTCTTTACAACTCCAAGAGATGCACCCCTGAGGTGGGATTCCAGTGCTGGTGGGAGCTATAACAGTCCCACAGCTGTTGTTTCTGGGCTTTCTGAATGAGTTGGTAGAAGTTCTTGGATGCCTCCAGGGAGGAATGAGCAGCAGCTAGTGTCCCACTTCAATACTCTCTTTTATGTTTTTGCTTTTGCCTCATCCTCCTTTTATTCACTTGTTGTCTTGGGGTAACAATCCAGTGTTTACTTACTTTCATTCCCATTGGTATCTTATGTCTTTCCCTCCTATTTAAGAAAGAGTTCTAAGTTTTATCAGATGATGGCTGAAGTTCTTTTCTAAGAGTGGCAACCAATAGGAACAGTGGCCATAAGGCAAAACCAGCAGCAGAGTGAAAACAGGGCAAACATGAAATGCTTTCCCCAGGGTCTGCCTAGGACTGACACAGGCCCGATGAAGCAGTGCTACAACCTGGCAAGGAAGACAGGGTGCAAATAAAAACATGAATTGAATAAATGTAACCTCAGTTGGAACATCTTTCTAAAAATCTGGGTTATGCCTTTCAGTACAAATTAAACATTTTCAACTTTGCCTTATTTCACAACAGATGAACATTGACAATACCCCTTGGTTTGCAACCAAAGATGTGAAATAAATTTGCAAGTGGAAACACCAAAAGTATGGATTATACTTTCAAAGAAAACAAATCTGAGTTCAACATCAAAGGACAATATAATTTCAATGTTACATGTCAAAACATCATTAATCTCAAAGCATGTGATACATCTAAAATTTTGTACTTTAGTTCAAGTGCTAATTAAATAGGATTAATTGGAAGCTTAGTGGCAGAATAATGGAAAAGATTTAAGCTCTAAATGGTGAAACAGCAGAAGAGCTTAATTTTACCAACTGACACTGGTCTTCAAAATATTCAATTTTATTCTAACCTGAAACTATCAGACAATTTTCCACATATTAAATTTTACTTATTCTAAATTTTGCTCTTTTCATTAAAACACACATACACAAAAAATCACAAAAAAACTGCCAGCACAAAAAATCTCTTAAAACATGAGAATATCTGGAATTTGAGTGATTGCATGCTTTCAAAACCTAGGTCTTACTCTAAGTATTTTAATTTCTCCTCCTAATGAATTTTAAAATTACTTGCATTGCTTGCTTCTGTTGCATCTGAACCTGATGTCTTACATGATTTTACCCCACAAGGGTCCTAAACAACACAGTACTATGCTGATTCTACCCCTACCCCAAATTGATTACTTTGGTGCAAAACCTTACCTATGCTCATATTGGCAGTATAGATCTCCTTGATAATTTCCCTTGCTCCAATTTTCCACTGCTATTTCTCACTTGAGCTGTAGATTGTTATTTTTTCAATTTACATACAGTTGTGTGCATGCAGTATAGGAAGAATTAGAGCTCTGCAGATGGAAAGGAATATCAGTTCTTATGATAACAGGTATAAAGGGAGGAAAGATTTTTTGAAGTATGTCAACTGATGTGAAATCATATTCTGTTTGCTCATTGTGTTTAATTCTTATGAATATCCAGAAAGCAGATTCAATTAACGCAGTATCAATTAAAATAACGATTGTAGAGTTACAGCTCAATCTTTTACTCAAGGACAATGCTCAAAATGAAAAAGTTGAAACTAATTAGGTAGAGACAATAAGTAAGAAATATCAAATATGGAGGAATAGTTTTGCAGAAGTCAGAAATGCTATTGTAAATTAATTAACTTGATGAGCTATATTACTAGTAAGGCATCATTATAAATAAAAGTAAGGAAAGCCACTGAAATGACTTGGACATACTACATTTTGAGTGACTGAGGCCTGATTTCAAACATCACTTCTCTCTCACACATCAACCTCTTTCTCTGTTTGCCTGAAATGACTAAAGAGAAAATAATGCAGGTATTACCCATGTATTTGAGAATATAGATGAGGGCATGCATCTCTCCAACATGTAATTTTTTAAAAAAGAATATGAAGAATTTTTTCAGTGGTAAGTGGAGAGCAAAGAAATCCCAAATCCTGTCATTTTTACAGCTGTGATAATGTGTCAGTTTCTTCCTCCAGTACTAAAGTATCCCTTTTTCTTGCCATCTGCCTCACCAAACTCAAAGAGGACAGCACTTATAAACAGACCTTATTTTGAGGAATCAAAGAGTGGATTAAAATTTAGCTATCCTGATATGCATAACAAGATAAGCTGCAATAAACAGGAGCAAAAGTCTGTTGGGGGATATCTGTGAAGAATTTCAAAGATGTTATTTTTGTAGGGCCCCCTTGGGAGGGTCACTTAGATATACAAAGCACTTCATGAAAACAGGCTTCAAATCTAGGATAACTGATAGTGTCAGGTTTTATAAAAAACTGAATTGCTTGCATAGAGAAAAATGAAGTATTCTGTATGAAGAACTGAGGAAGTATGAATTTCTTTTTTTACTAAGTGTAAATCAAGCAGCAGCTTCTTCTTAATCATTCAATTTCTGAAAAAAATGCAAATATTAGGAGAAGCAACAGTGACTGACTACATTGCAATCAGCCCAGTGCATAACTGGACTGGGTTTGATATCATCCAAGGAAGGACTTGAATAATAAAGTAATAAGTGAAGTCATAACAACTATTAAATGCAAACTTCAATCCAGATTTATTGATAAATCGTAACTGACACTTCCATAGCACTTGTGAGATGATTACATGAAAGAGAAATTCTTACAGGCACTGTTCAGAAAGTTTGATCTGCTCAAAATCACCATCCCTAGAGCATGTACTAAAGAATGATTTAAAATGGAAGAAGGAAAAGTTGATTTATACGCATCATTTCTTCATGAAAAACCATCAGTGTACAAGAGAGTTTCATATAAGTTCAGTTTAGGATGCCATTTAGTTAATTAACTGAGCCATTTGCATTAGCAAACTCAATATTGACTTTAAAACAAAATCCATGTAATTCCTTTAAACTCATGAATATTTATGAGCCATAGTGTCTCTGACAAAGTTGGAGTAAAGATTTTATTATTAGAGGAAGATTAAAGCAGTCTACTAAAAATATGTATAGAAGATTTTATTTGCTAAATATAGAAGAGTTTTATTTGCTTTTTATCTACCATTTCATATTGCCTTGCAAGGCTCCCAGGATCTGACCTTGGCAGGTGCTTATTTGGTGTTGTTTTTTCAAAAACTTCTCAATGTTATATTTGTAATATTGTCTACTTTCATTTTTATTAAAAAATCTTTTATTTCCCCATGAATGCAGAAAACCAAAGCAGTCCAAAAAACCAATGCCCCGAACAATTTTCTGCTTCATCTGGCTGTCTAGATTTTTAAAAAGTAACCAAACATATTCCCCCATCCCAAAGACTTGTTTTGTTTTTATTCCATGGTAATATGATCATATATATCACAGTCTTCTGAATATCTTTATGTTTTTGTAATACTTGTAACTAATTGTCATTCATTCTGCTCTCCACTCTCAGAAATTCTTTGTCAAGGACATTTTTGAGCATGAGTCCCTCCACCTTAAATCTCTGCTAAATAATCTAGTCCAGGAATATTTTTATCTTTTTTTTTCTTACTCAGTTCCTGAAATCCAAAAGCAGCCACAAAGGCTTTAGAGTCTAGCTCTTTCAGTAATTCTTAATGAAGGATATTCTGACAGGAAAATTATTTTAAAATGAATGCAATATGCCCTGAAGGTTCTTTCCCTGATTTACAGCAGAAAGCACTATATATATATCCCTCAGGCTACACACAGTTCTGGGAGAGACTGCAGTGGTTAATGACTTAAATTTAGGATTTTGCCCATTATGGCAAAATTGTATAAAGAAACTGTGACCACCAAAGCCCACTGCCCACGTGAATGTGCTTCCTGATGGGACTGTGAGCTAAGCCACTTGATGGGAGCTGGAGGTAAGGTAAAGGTGATACTATTGTCCAATTATCTCAGGTCTAGGGAGAGGTAAACAAGGCTGGAGGGAGAAGAATATGTCCACAAAGAAAGCCAAACTCAGCAGCTGTGCTGAGAATCAGCTCTGGATCGGTTTGGGATGGGAGGACGAGAGTTTTTGGGTGTGTGACAAGACTCTATCTTCTCTCACACAAACTGGCTCAGTTGTAAGAGAAGATGGATGCCAAGCAGGCCACATACATGGGACATTCATGTGAGAGGCAGCTGAGGAGGTGTCATAAACTGTCAAAGAACCCCAAAGTGTCCCTCATATTCATTTCTAAGGCCTTTCACCAGAGGCCTGCATGTGAGGCAAAGTGATGCAACAGATCCAGAGTCTGTTGCATGAGACTGTGTCAAACTTCTCCTCTGGGGGAGGTACCTGAGCATTCCTACCTGGCCTGAACATATATTAATCCATTGAACTCTATGTTTTGTGGTTCCTTCACCACTGAGAGGACCAGGAGAAAAGGATCAACAGGACACCATCAGGATTCATGAGGAAGTTGAAACTGCAGTGAGGTCTCCCCTGTCTCCTCCAGGCTGAACAGAACAAGTGCCCTCAGCTGCTCCTCACACAGCTTCACCTCCAGACACTTCACCATCCTCACTGCCCTCCTTTAGATGCTCTCTAACAGCTGAATGCCTTTTTCATAGTGTGGTACCCAAAACTGCCCCCAGCACTTGAGGTGAGGATACCCCAGAGCAGAGCAGAGCAGAGCAGAGCAGAGCAGGACAATCCCCTCCTTGCCCAGCTGGCCATGCTGTCCCTGATGCCCCCAGGACAGGGATGTCCCTCCTGGCTGCCAGGGCACTACTGGCTCACATCCAACTTTCCATCAACCAGGACCTCCAGGTCCATTCTAACAGTGATGGTTTCCAGCATCCCATTCCTCAGTCAGTCTGTACATCCAGGGTTGAGGAAAAGTTTACCTTTATTTTAGACTATTGCATTTGTGGCAATTTTAATTACATAGGCATGTTACTATAAAGACAGGTCTATATAGTTAAAGTATAATCTTTATCTTGTAAACAGCAAAGAGTAAAACATTGATTTTAAGCCTCTATGGTCTTCCTTAATAGAGATGGATGAAAAACCTGACAGACAATGGCAGTGTCTGTCTTGGAACTGAAGTTTTAGAAAGCCCAAGTCGTTGCAATTGATTGGTGTGCAGTAGTACCTGAGCATTGCTCATTACAAGTGAAATGTCTCTCAGATACACAGAACTTTGCTGTAAAAAAAAGTGTAATGATTTGCCTGAAGTTACTTATTTGATATCTAGTATTTCAGCATCAATATTCACTCAATGTAACTCATATGTCAGCGCATATGTATTGAAAATTCATACTTCTTACATTCAAAGTCTTGGCATAAATTCTTAAATATATGGTTAATATATTCTGGATTTGTATGGCAAACAAGAATAATAAAAAATATTAAGATGGTTGGCAAGATAATATGATATATATTGTGTATATACACACATGCATGTATTTAATCATGCTTTTATGGCTTCAATGACTAATACAGACTTTTTAGCCCTGCATGACTTGACTGTATTCCATATTTTTCTTTGCTTAGCTTTTAAAATTTTAATTAATACTGGCTGTTAGCAATATGCAAATTAAAAAAAAAAAAAGCCTATATATATTTGTTTTTTAGGGCTTGTGACAG
>JAYDZK010000001.1:104910893-104920986 GCA_034509185.1 Euphonia xanthogaster
CTTGTGACACTCCCATATTTGTCCAAAGAACATTTACATCAAATTTCTTTTTGCTATACATGAGGCCATTTTTGAGTATGGCTGATGATAACATGAATGTGAACTACACTTAATTAGCCATCTATGACAAGCTGTCAGAGGAAATTCAGCATAACAAAAGACTTTATTATATTTAATGGAATCAGGTCACTCATTAAATGAAAGTAAATCCAGAAAAATATCAACCTTCTGATCCCCAAAATGTCTGTTACACTATTCTTATTTCAAATTGAAAGAACAGAAATCAAACTGTAGCATTCATTTTCCAACAAATTTTCCTCTCCATACCACAAATAATAACAGTTATTTGTAGTAGTTCCAACTGTGAGCTCGAATTAAGTTGCATTCACATGCTGGAAATTTTATGTCATTGCAGGTAATCTATAAATAATTTCTACTCAAGGCAAGTTATAATGCATGAACTATAACCTTGTTACGACTTTGTGTTTCTGCATTTTTGGGCCCATCTGTTTTTCTCTACACTTGATCAACCAAGCTAAGACAACCTACGCCTGTTCTGGTGGTACAGAAAATGTTCACAAATTATAGCCATGTCACTCCACTCTAATTTTTATCTTGTCCACATAGCACAACAAATTGATTTCCTGTGGCAATAAACAGTGAAATAGTCTCTTCAGTGTCTAGTAATTAGAACTAATACTAGTAGACAAATTAAAAGGCAGCAAAACAAATGTCTCCATCAGGCACTTATAATAACCTTCATAATACATACAGTAGATGTTGAGAAGACTAAGGTGGATAAATGAGGAGAATGCTGATTTTGGCATCCAGCTTACTTTCAGATAATTTAGCTCATCGCTCTTGGCTGACACCAGACCAAGAATAATATTAAAGAGTAATAAACTCCTTCCAGCAAACCTCTGATTCCATGGTTCACTGGTCTCAGACCTAATCTATCAATCCATTTACTGCACAGTAAAAGGTAAGAAACCCATTACAGATCTGTTACATGCCATGGCAGGTGGTATATGACAAGAACTGAATTCATCACGAACTCCAGTGCCACGTACCCTTTTGTGTGCTTTGAAGCACTAGGTGGTTACCTTACTTGGCTATCACAGCAGAAGATACTTTAAGCTTTGAAAATAAATGAAAAATTCTTGATGTGAAGGCATAAAAATGGTCATAAACCACTTCATTTTTCATAGTATTAAGACTCCACAAAGATAGTGCTATTTTTATTTTTACAAGAAATACTGGCTTTGGAGAGGGTACAATAAGTAAAACCAGGATAGAATTTAAAAGTCATGCCTTTCAAATCTGGGCTACAATCTTCATTCTCTGCTTAAACTATACTGTATTAGGTAACAGCCTATTAGTATCACTATTTAATAACGTTGTATAAGGAAATGTGGTGTTAAAATTATTACTATCCAAAGGAAGAAAAACTTGGCATATCTACTCTCAAGGTCATCAGCACGTAATATAAACACCCAAAAGCAAAGACAATTCTGAAGTAAAAGCTAAAAAGATACTTTAATGTGACTGCAATTCCCTTCATACTAAATTTCTTTTCTAGGTTATTTCTATTGCTGTAGGGCAACAGTTTCTGTGACTGTAAAGAAGGTTTGAACATGACTTATTTCAAATACGTCACCTTGAAGGTTAAGACTCACAGGTGTTGTCCCTTATTCCCCTGCTTGGCAGATCAAGGCAGAACAAAAATTTGTGATAACTTTAGGAGATATTTGGCCACAGCCTCAGCTGATATAAATTTTCCCAGCTTCTCTGAAGTAAGCAGAATTACTCTAGTGTACACCAGATAAGATCTATCTAACATTATTTATGTAACTGTCATGTATGTTTAATATCTTGAAAATAGTATCATCCTGCCAAATGAGATAATCATAAACAGTAGATTGTTACATGTTCATTTCTAGCAGAGATGACACAAAAAAAACCCCCATACAGTTTGAAACAAAGGATTAAAGTATAGGGTGCACTCTTAAGAGGGGGTGGAGAGACAGAAAAGCCCCAGAGAAATCTCTGTGTGATGATGTTTGTCTATTGTGCTTTGAGGAATACAAAAAATATATCCTCATCAAAACCACTGACTACAGAATCCTCCTCAGGTGACCTAAGAATTTTGCTTGATATAAAAAGTGCCCATCCTGTGAGCTTTGGCTCAGAGCAAACATCTGTGGGGTTTTTCCAGTGCTTACATATCCATATCTACAGCTGAACAAACAGAACATTAAGTTCCCCTGTCAGGCTCGCAGAGTTTCTTTCCATGACTTCTAGTTTTAATTCAGGTCCTAGATTTTCAGGGCAGAAAGTGAAACAAATAATTGAGGTTTCCTAAAAAAATCATGAGTAACAGCAAAAAATATGAAAATGAAAAGTAATTATTTTTCCCTTCAGTATCATTGGGAAAATATTACTGAACCCCAAAATAAGTGTCTAACCTTTTGTTTTGTTTTGTTTTGCTTTCTACATCTGCCAAGATCACAGAGAAAACAGAAAACCTGAGAAGGAGAGCACCTTCAGAGAAGATGTATGGATTTGAGTATTGGAATTTTCAAATTCAATTTCTGTTTAAAAAAAAAAATGGACAAAAAACAAGAAAACCAAACCACTGCATTTTGCAGATTCTTTACATTCAGAGACCAAGGGACAATGAGCACTCAGTTTTATACATCTCCATGGGTAGATAACAGAGATAAAAATTATGTGGCAAGTAGTCTCTAATGGAAGATTCCTTTCCTTGGTTTATACTCTTTTAGTAGTAAATGAAATTTTTCAAGTAAGAAATTCAAAGAGTAATTATCTTGCCAGGCACATTAGATCTAGGAGACATAAAATTATAAAAATTCAGTAAATTGTAATGATTCACTAAACAGTAGTTTTTGTCTCACATATTCCACCCAAACCTAAGTACTTTCAGCAACATTTGTGAGTGCTCTGACTGTGACAGGAGACCTGAAACATTTTTGCATCAACCAGCAGAAAATTAAAATTCCAAGTTTTTAGGTATATGACTAATCAGTAAAATGCTACATTCAGCGACAAATTGCAGATTTTCTTAAAATATATATATATGTGATCTGACTCCAAGTTAATTAGTTTCTCCTGAAAAATAATGCTGTCTTTTTAAAATGACAGCTTAGGTATTAGCACGGTCCCTGAACTCAGCTATGTATGTGCTTCCTTCAGCCAGTAGATAACATTGTTTTGATCTTGAAGTATTCTGAATTCTTCTATATACATTGATTTCAGAAGCCCATTTATAGAGAAAAGATACTTCTGTCCAACCATTGAAATAATGATTTATGTGTTCAATCTGGAGATTGTGGATGTGATCAATATTTATTATCCACTTTTGCCTGAGTCATTAGCTAATATTCTGAACTTTGCCAGACTGCTCCTGTTAGGAGGAAACTAGCCACATCAAATTCCTTTTTATTTCTCAGATCTGTGCTTGAAATTCAATGCATTCATAGAAATGGTAACAGAGTACCCGGGATGTATTCTTGACCAGAAATTCTTTTCAGTAAGGTACTCAGAAGATTATTTTCTCACTTCCCACCACCCCACCCCCCCCACCCATAGAAGTAAACACAATTAATTATTCCTTTTTTGCCCCAGCATCCTGATAACTTTAAAAAACAGATACCACAGGTTAATGCCCCTGACTGACTTCGCAGTCAGTCTCAACAGAAGTCCTTCAACTGATTCTACCTTGATTGTTTCCAGGTAGGCTAATCCATACCTTGGGCAGCAGTTCTCTGGACAATGCTTTCTATCATTTCTACCATGACAACACTCAAATTATCTACCTCTCTTTACAAGATTTGCTACTAATTTTCACCATTTTTCAACACAAAAATATGCTATTTCCACAATAAAACAGAGCAAAGTCCTCCCTTACTTCTTTCTATCAGATTGGAGATCCCAGAAAGCAAAATATTTGGTACTTTGCTACACAAAAAATGGAAGTGAATACTTAAGGTTGGGAGAAGTGTGGTGGAAGGTGAAACAGTGGTTGCAGTGTTCACCTTGGGATTGGGAACAGGAGAGATTTGGGAAGCATTTCCATAAAGAAAATCAAACATTTGCCTCTCACACACCTGAGTCACAGAGCCTGGAATATTTGCTGTTTCAGCAAAAGCAACAGGCTTCAAAAATGATGCTATGCATTCCACCCTTAAATAGAAGAACTGTAATTTAGTGACTATGTTTGAGTGTAATATCATCACTCTAGTCACTAATGGTCTTGGTTTGCTATCACTGTTTCTCACAGCAGTGTATTGTATCCATTTTTCTTCCTCAGGTTCATTATGCGCACAAATATCTCTTCATACAGTGAAAAATTATACATACCAGAAAATATATAATGCAAATATTCACTGCAGATTAAAATTTTATATCACAGTTATATCAGTAATATGTCTAACCTTTAACAAACGATGGTTAGCCTCCTTCAGTGTACTCTCAAGCTTATGTTTTTTGTCTGGGTTCAGTGATGCACTTCCAAGTGCTATTCCTCCAGTTTCATTTAATCGTTTCAGTATTCCCTTGTGGGGCGGCAGCTCTCCAACTCTTAACTGGAACAGACAAATACAGCAGTTAAGATGAACTGTGGTAGGATTTTCAGCTCTCTTTACTTGACCTTTATTGATTTGTGTATCAGCCAAAGGAATAAACTCAATTCAAGACAAAATAACTGTTGCTTTCTGAATGTAGAATGCTGAAAAAAAACAAAAAACAACCCAAAAGAGACTGTATTAGTCAATCAAGTCTAAAGGTCTAAAGAGAGTTCTACGTGACATAATACAGGGCTTCTCAGGATATTAATCACTATTACATTATAAATTCCAGACCTGGATACTCAATACTTCATGTATATCAGTTTTAAAAATCTTGTAATATGGTATGGAGCGAGCACTTTGGAGAAATGTTTTAGTATGTTCCGGGCTGTGAACATCCACCCAGATGGCATGTGGTGAAAAGCCCTCCACTCCTGTTTCATATCTTAATTAAGAATGTTCATCTATGTTCACTAAAAAAAGAGAAAATAATAAAAAAGAAAAAAGAAGAAAAAAAAAAAAAGGAAAGCCAAAAGGAAAAGCAAGGCAGTATCAAAATGATCAAAATGTACCAGTTCTCAAACACATATGTTGTTACTGGAAACTTATAATGTTGAAGTAACTTAATGTATCAAATAAGGTTAATGTCGCTTCAAGGGTTTTATTGTTCTGGGGTTTTTCCTTGTTTGTTCTTGATTATTAACAAAAGCAGGTAAGTATGAAATGAGCCATGCTGCAGGGTAATGCATTATTATTTGCTCCATTAGGATGATTCCCTTTTGTGGATCTCCAAAAGAAGGTGGACTGTAAAAGACAAGATACAAATAAGAGATGCTAACACCTTATATTTGTACTATATATCCCTTAGGAATATTATATAGGAAATATTTGTGCATGTGAAGAGTAGACCCTTCCTGGTTCTGAACAATCTATCTAGTCTTTAAATCCTAAATCATTTCTGCAAGCTGTAAAATGCATCTAACACCCCTTAAAAGTATTTATTTTCCTTGGATCTGATATCCTCAACAACAGAGACACACAAATTTCCTGACCAACTGAATGGCATCTTCTGCTAAACTGAAGGACAAACTCACCACATGGTTGAGTCTCCATTTCATGAAACTATATTTATCCTATTTTTACTTAAAAAGAAACCTAAAGATAGATTTTTACTAAATAGTCCTTTAGATTGTTTTTTTTAACTTTGTTGTGAGAAGGATAGAACAAACTGAAAAGTTTTCTTAAGATTCTTTAATGGTCTATTCATCACTAGCTGAACTTGTTAAACTTAGATTTACAAAAAGGATAACTAGGTCCTTAATCTCAAGGCAGGATAGAAAAGCCTTTAGGAATATATTCTATAAGTAATATGCATTTTCCAATTACATTTTATTTTTTTATTGTATAAGTAATTAAAAATAGTTATTCTACTGAACACATTTCAAAAGACTAAACAGAAACTTCTGTTGAATATATTTATCAGCATTATCAAACTCTAACATATCCGTGAAAATATTCCAGCCCTTAAAAACAAATATTTAATATTCTGATTGGGCTTTTTTAAGTATTCTAAAAAATAAGTCATCTAGATGTTTAGTCTAGAAAATGTTGCAGTGATATTTTAATGAGTTGACATTTATAATTATGCATGCAGTTCTGGATCCTCTTGTGAAATACTGAATACCATTTAATAAGTGAGAAGCTATAAAATGTTAACAAGACACCAATAGAGAAATGCTATACATATAAACCAGTCATGTTCTGAGTTAAGAAATGCGGATGAAAAAGATAACAAATAATTTCCTAGTTTCAGGATATTTTCCTTTCAGTAGATTTTCCTGTAGTCTTCTGGTTTTAGAATGATCATTATATATTTGTACCTGGGTTTTGAAATTCCCAGCTTTGATTTGTCTAAAAAAGTTATATGGATGCTGTGTTTGATGTCAGAAACCATTTTGGAAAATAGCTTTTAATTTTCTTCAATGTAGAATTGATAAATGAAGAAAACATTAGGAATAGAGCCTACAATACCTTTACTTTGCTCAGGCAGTCTCTCAACTGGTCTTCATTCCCTTTTTCAAGGGGAATACTAATAACGTTGTCTGCTTCCTCTAACCATAAAATCAACTTGTTCAAATCCTCTTGAAATTCTGATAAAATATTCTTTTCTTCCTCTATCCTGCAATAAAAATGTAAAATTATTGTTTCTATACATTTATTTTTATATGGAAGTGCTTATCCATAGTGAAGGATGACAGATAACTAATTCTTAGAATTTGTACTAATTATTTTTATAAGCGGGCCACAGATTTCTTCATATCAAAAATATCAGACAAACCTCAATGCCCTTTTAACACGGCATTAAATGTATTTTAAAAGAAAAGATCAAGACATAATTTGCAACACCACTAAATTTAGCTTCCAAATTACACATGGCAGGTAGCAAACAAGCATACCAGAAAGAAAGCAGCTAATTATTTAGACTAAAATTTTGTTTGAAGTAATGGCAGGGAAGCCCAGTGTCAACAACTAAAAATTCTAGCATGGAGTGTTACCAAACTGAACCTGTTAAATCTGACACAGGCTCATTTGGACATATTAAACAAGATATTTCAGTAACTGTGCCATGCATTTTGGTGTTAAGATTCACAAAAAGTAGGTAAGGTCGACAGTCGATAAATAGGAATAAGATGGGATTCACAACACCTAACTTTAGATATCTACTCTTCATCTCCATCTACAACTCATCTGCTCATTTTCACTATGACTATATAAATATACTGAGATGTGAACTTTTGTGCAAAAGCTTCTGAAGTTATCAAGAGGTGCAGGCAAAAAAAAATAAATTACAAGAACAGCAAGGAAGAGCATTGGTAGAATGTGAATGCTTGGGATTAACATTTGGAGTGGGCCCTTCTAAAGGAGAAAAATGATGATTTGTATAAAAATACTTGCAATTTATCCACCAATTTATTCACACACTGAGAATTACCTGTATGAAAAGATGAAAGATTAAATACTTATCAAAATTAAACAATGAAAAGCAGATCCTGCAAAGTGGGGTAATATTTTTATGATCCCTGTTTCCTCCAATACACAACTGGCTCATGTAGTATTGGGACATTCACACTCACATAAAGGCCTGAAGATATTCATCCCTTCTGATGGGGCATAACTGGCCCAACTACATTGGTATGACAGGCAGCTGTCCTGTTTTAGAAGGTGCCATAAACAATCAAAATACCCAAGCTGCCCGCAGATTCGTTTCTGGAGCCTTCCACCAGAGGACTGTGCATGATCCACAGTGTTGCAGAAGAGAGTGTTTAACTGTCCCTTCCCATGAACATATTGAACTTTGTGGTGCAGGCTTCCCTCTCCCCCAACAGAGCAAGACTGAGAACATCACTTTGACCGATGCGCATCGAAATCGCAACAACCAAATCTTGTCTCCTGATCCACTGATGGGCATTTCTTTCTTTCTTCTTACTATCTACTCTTATCCTTTCTTTTCCTTTCTTAAGTGATATCTTTACACGTCTATATTGCTTCATTTATAAAGATAATACCCCAAATGGCTGCAAACCTCCTTCCCACTGCAATCAAATTGTTCTGAAATAAACCTGCCATGTACACACAGATAATTGGTCATTGAGTGTTGTTTCACTCTAATCTGCCCAAAGGGATCTACTTCTAACAACAGTCTCAGTTACTCTGCCTTCAGTAGTTCTAACAATACCTAACCTCCCTTGGCCCAACTTGATGTCATGCCGTGTTGTCGTATCCTCTGTCTCTGGGGGGAAGGGTGCAGCCCTCACCTCACTACAACCTTATTTCAGGGAGTTGTAGAGAGTGATAAGATCTCCCCTCAGCCTCCTTTACCAAAGACAAAGTTTATTTTCAACACATAAAATTCAGTATTTATAACTACACTTAGAGGATGAAAATGCTGGTTGTAATTTAGATATAAACCGAAATGTTTGGCAAATTTGTGCTGCTCTGAACAGGATCTCAATATAGTTCTAGATCAAGTTCCTGGTTTAGATCTAGAATGGATTCTAAATCAGCAGATTTATTTGTTTGTGTTCTTGAAATAGTATATCTTAATAACTACTAGATATATCAGCCCAACACTGTTTGTTTTATTTTTATTTTTTAAAGCTCAGAAACAAGTTATTCTGGAGTATCTGCCTACAGACTAAAAAACATAAGCTACTGACTCCAAATTGTTGTTTAGAGGAGAAAGTAAGAGATTATATTTACTGTGAAAACAATAAAATTCTCCAAAACTGTTTACACTTATATATAAATTATGGTTATACCCATATATACACACATAAACACATTTATAAAAGTACATTAGAAAATGAGCACCATAAACAGCAAAAGAATTAACAGCCCTACTTTTGTGGTTTTGTCTTAGATTTTCTAATGGAATCATGCATGAATATTTTCATGAACTGCCATTTGCCCAGGATTTCTGGAAATGGGACTGATAGCAACAAAAAATGCTGATGCACCTAGATATAGGAATGTTTATTGTGTGAATATATCTATTTATTACAACTCTGGATCTCTTATGGAGTACTGTTATGCAGACAGAAATTCTGGACCTTTCCAATATGCACAGATTACTATTTGGTTGCACAGGTCATGCAAAAAAGAACCAACTTTACAGCATCACACTTATTGCACTGTTCTTCACTGAGAAGTGTTCATGTTCATGATTTGAGAGGTCATATGCTCTTCTCAAGCCAAAAGAGGTCATCTAAAATCAAGTAATCAAAACATTTGTTTCTTTGAAAATGAGTCAGATGTCAATCCATAGCACTGCAACTATCTAACCCATAGCACTGCCACTGTAAAAATGAAGGAAAACTAACTTCCTGTAATCCTAAAAGGAGAAGCACAACTTCAAATCTTTCTGAGGCAGTATCCCTCCCTGCTCCAGTTATGGATATCTGGGAATCAGGCTTCGACTGTTATACCATAAACCACATAATAAAATCTGTCTCTCAACTTGACCAGGTACTCCAGAACCCAAGCTCTCAGCAACAGCTTTCATTTTTCTGGTTTCCTCTCACTTCTACTCATTTGTGAAGTGCATAGCTCAGTGGAGGTATTATGTGATGGTACCCTGAGGATAAACCTGAGAAAGGTCCAAGTTTAAATACGTTAATTCTGGCACAGAAAAGGCGTAGCAGTCAACTCAATACACCTGAGAGCAAAATTATTGAGCTGCATAGTATTTTAAATGAGAAATCAAAAAGATTTCTTGTCTCCTGGAAGAGATAGCAATTGGCAAGATTCCTTTTTCTTCTTAAGTATGCTGTCAGTTTTATCACCCTTATGAATTGAGCTGCAAGTCTTAAAACATTAAAAGTTTTCCTAGTCGTGAAGGAAAGAATTTTTTACTTTAATGACTAATTTAAATACTGATCAGTAGGATAAGGATGTTTTTTAACCTAAGACTTTCCAGGAATTCTTTCAGAGATGTTTTATGCATAGAT
>JAYDZK010000001.1:104927317-104939097 GCA_034509185.1 Euphonia xanthogaster
GGGGAGGGGAGGGGAGGGGAGGGGAGGGGAGGGGAGGGGAGGGGAGGGGAGGGGAAGGCAAGAAAAAAGAGAAGAAAAAAAAGAGAAGAAAAGAGAAGAGAAGTGAAGAAAAGAGAAAAGAGAAAAGAAAAAAGAAAAAAAAGAACCACATGTGTGGTGGCAGAGGTTAGGATAGCATGTGTTTCCTAGGCCTGGGAGCAAAAAGCATTCCCTGCCTCTGACACAGCCAAGAAGACTGGGAGGCAAATAGGATCATCCTCATGCACATGAGTCTCACTAAAGTACACCAGGAACACTTCTATCAGTGTAACACAACACTATCTGTATTCCTCCTGGTGCAATGCTATTATTCATGCAAAGTTCACTAACTGAGGTCTCTGCAATCATTTTCCTCTAAATTACACAAGCTGTCATTCTAGAGGAAAACAAACCAATCAGTCAACATACTAAACACAACAAAAGGAGGAATACATGTGCAAGTGTTTATTTAAGAACCTTCATCTAGGGAACATAACTGGATTATTCCCACTTAACAAATCCTAGGCTTCCTTAAAATGCAGAATGTGCCAAGAAATTCCATGTAATATTCTAACACTGCATTGAGCCAAAAGAACATTCAGTTAGACATTTCTATCGATATATGAAGGGATGAACATTAACAATCTTAACCAGAACAGGAATATATTTTATATCCTCAGACAAAGCTCAACCACAAATCTCTTTCTTCTGTGTTGCCAAAGCAGATTACAGGGCTTTTAAAATGATGTGTTATTATTTTTTAAGGGTTTGCACTTACATAACAAGTTAATGCTTGGAAACAGATGAGTTTCCAATGTACAAAAGACCATCTTTTTATGTGACAAATAAAGACCAGGGTCTCCTTTGTGTAACAAATAACAGTACCCTCAACACCTGGAAATACAGCAGAAATAACTATTTAAGCTTCTGACAGCTGTAGATTATTTGTTGCATCTCCTTCTTTTAATACCTAATCACTTAGGTTGGAAAAGACCTTCAGGATCATTGAGTCCAGCCATTAACCCAGTACTCCCATCCCTAAACCATGTCCCTGAGTGACACATCTACATGTCTTCTAAATACCACTGGGAAACCTTATAGCACTTTCCAGTACCTAAAGGAGAACTACAGGAAGGCTGAAAAGAGACTTTTCACAGGGGTATGTAGTGACAGGACAAAGGAGAATTGCCTTAAGACAAAAGAGTGTTTAGATTAGATATTGAGAAGAAATTATTTGCTTCTGTGTTGTGAGGCATGAATACAGGCTGTCCAGAGAGACTGTGGAGTTCAAATCACTGGAACTTTTCAAAGCCAGGCTGGATGAGGCTCTGAGAAACCTGATCTAGTAGAGGTTTCACTGTCTATGCAAGGGGCATTGGAGCTCAATGAACTTTAAGTTCCCTTCCAGCCTCAACCATTCTGTGATTCTGTGATGACTCAATGACTTCCTCGGTCAGCCTATTCCAACAACTGACAACATGTTCCAAGTGAAACTTTAATCATGATTAGGCTCAGTAATAACCCTCCAGGACACTCCCCTTTTGATGCTAGTAAACATTTTCACAGCTTTTTTGCCCCAGTGGCTCTGAAAAGAGTATTTTAAAGCAGAATGGCATATGCGGTTACACTTAGCATGTAGGTTAAGAACATGCTCTTTAATAAAACCTATCTTAACAGCAACTTTTTTTTTTTTACATTCTCTTTTTAAAGGTATAAAACTATTTTTGTAATATCTGTAACTCAATCTAACTTTCTGTGCCTGCATGAGAAAAGTAAGTTTATCTTAAAGTGATCATAAATATTAAATTATTTTTTAATTTTTTTAAATCCAGCCTATGAAATGTAGATGTAAATGGCCTTGATTTTTCTAGATGAAACCTATTAGGAATATCTTTTTAAATTAACCAAGGTATTATTAGTATTACAGAGATGTGCTTTAATGACAATCAAACAGAAAGATTATAAACCAGTTGTAAATTCTGTAATGTTCTACTTAAAATTGACCAGTTATGGATGCTTGTTTAGTTCTTTTAAACATTAGGAGTTAAAAGATAAAAGTATGGAGTTTGGAACGGAGTGGTGGTCACTGACAGGAGTAAGAAGTAGAAAATAATTAAACAAATTATAGTGTACGAACAATTTATAGGAAGCAAAATTCAATTACTGATAATTCCTTTTATATTTCAGAAGTCTAGATCTTGAGAGATCCTTTGAAATTTCAAGCCAGAATGAAATCTAAAACAATTAAAAATAATTTCACAATATTTTTACCCACCTCTTTTTTTTCTCTACCAACTGTCTGCAGATCTCCTTCCACCGGTTATTCAAACTTTCCAGTTGTTCCTTCAGCACCTTGGCATCTGCCTTTGATGACTGCTCAATAATCTCTTCACCAGTTGCATTCAGTGTTTTGACAACAGTTTGCTGCTGCCCAATGCCATCCTGAAGCTCCTGCAAAATACCCAACACATTCACGTCTTCATAAGGAAGTATGAAAAATGCTTCATCACATACTGGAAAGAGGTGAAAGTTTTTGCTCTCCTCTGAATTCCAAATGAAAAATCCAAGATGAGTAGACATGAGAACACCTCATTATTTTGTAACAAAAACCTTTCAGTACATCTCTGAAGCCTTTTATCCCCTCCTGTATTGCTGTCTACTAGAGAGCATTATAGTAATACTCTGCACATCAATTAATAAGTAACAGTTGTGAACAAATGTACTTCTACACACCCAAAGCTATATATCACATATAAGAATCTACAAAGCACTGTAAGATTTAAACCACAAAATGTGCAAAATTCCTATTAGCTATAAACTCAAATAAACAATGGCAGGAAAGTAGAGACTGTAAAACTTCTGATTCCATTAAAGAACACCTTTTCCTCCAATTGTGAGAAGCCAAACACTCATGTGGTTTTTTGTTTGGTTTTGATTGTTTGGTTTTTGGTTTTGCTTTAGGGTTTTTTGGGGGAGGGAGGTTGGTTTTGTTGTTGTTGTTGCTGTTGTTTTTGAGGTTTGGTTTGGAGTTTGTTGGTTGGTTAATTTTTATTGTTTTTTGGGTTTTTTTTAAGCAGGACTTGGGGGAATTACTGTTCTAATAAAAGGTATTGCAGTGTTTCTACTTACACACTGAATTAAAAACTACCGAAAGATAATCAATATGGGCCATTCTTAAGTTTTACTAAATGCATTAGGATACATTTTTCTCTATATTTTATGATAAAATAAAATATTTTTCCTTGTAGAATTCCTGTAGCTACCTTATTTCATGTTTAAAAACAACAGAATTTTGAATCTGTAGCTTAGATTGTAACACTGTATGCTTGTTGAATCAAGTTAATATCTATAAATAATCAATATTTTCATATTTTTAGTCATCAGTAGAGCATGAGTATTTTTCCTTTAAATTCCTCAGAATATATAAACAAAAAAGTGTAAAATAATTTTCAACAGTTTACTGCTAAAATAAGCAGGAACTGAAATAACATCAGCAATCTACACTGTGATATTCATACTTATGACAGATTTTCACAGCTTCAGGAACTGTGTCTGAATCCCATCTCCATATAAAGGCTTTTAAGTAAAATGCTGAAGCTAGTTTTTCTGGAGGAAACCAAATACTTCAGTATATCATACTCCAGAACAAAATTATATGTTTGCTTTCTAAATGCATAGCATAAATTGCAGAGTAAGTCAGTAAACCTGCATATTAACATTAAATAAAATTTGTCCATGAAGCAGTTAAAATTGGCAGGATACAACTTTACAGGAATGTAAAAGATGAACATAACTACTCCTTATGCTTTTTTTAATATGTATCTTTGGTCATGAGGTTATGGTTGAAGTTTACAAACTGAACCACTCTGGAGGTTTCCTTGTTCTAACATGATCAAGCTCAGTTGCCAGCTACTAATTCATTAAATTGCATTGAGTCAGTTGAATGCTCTGTCTCAACTTTTGCACAAATTTTACAGGGACAGCTTGAACACCAACACCAGCAGAGCCTGGGGCACAGGGGTCAATGTCAGCAGGTTGCTGTGGTGTTTGTCCACAGTCCTGGACAAGGGGCTGTACCTGAGGCAGAGGTTTGAACTATTGAGATTTAGCTTATTTTTACTGTACTTTCTGTTTGCTTTTACCACAATTGCTTTTAGGTTGTTGCAGGACATACACACTGAAATTATTCCTTAGATTCCTCTCAGTAAAAATTGTTCTGCTGATGTGTTGGGGTGTTTTTCCAAACTATTTTGAAGCCCCACGATTTCAGAGTAAGAAGTAGCTGTGATGAGCGTAACGTGGCAGTAATCTGCATCCTGTTTTATTATATTTTGATAGGATGAGAAATATTTTTCTGCAGGATCCTTACAAGCTATGTGACAGTCCAGTCATGTTCCTAAGCACCCTGCTGCACCACAGTTTCCCAGCACACTTTGCTTTGCCTGTGCAATGTGTAAGGTTTTTAAAGTACCTTTGTAGCAGAAACTGGAAGATTTTCTAAGAGCCAGAATAGACACAAAAAAGCCTCTTACTTTGAGATAGAAGATCTTCTTTTCTTTCTGAGATGCACATTAATATGATAATACCTAGCCCACCTTTTGACTATTATTTTCAGATACATTATTTCACTGTTAGAAAAAAATAGCTGCAATAGCTAGGTTGTTTGTCTAAATGCAAATATTGTCTACTCTTGCAAGTCTGATTTGGTCTTTCCACTACCTATTTCCCTTTTGGTAATGCCCAACTCAAAATAAGTACCTAGTTTTTGCACATATTCACTGTATTTCACACACTAGAGCCTTTTCATTGCACAGTAGGGAGCATTACATGGGTAAATCATAACAAAGTATAGTTTGAGAGAAAATACATTAGATTAAGTGGCTTATTTCCAGCAAGGAACTTGAGACCTTGTGAAGTTAAGACCCATACCACTTACTGAAAAAACAACTCATAACAAAGTTTCTACTTGTATACAGAGGTCCATTCATTTGGAATAGGAGATCAAAGCAAGAACAGAGATGGGAAATTCTACTTCTGAAACTCTGGAAGTTTTAGAAACAAAATTTGTAGAAATTTTTTGTTATCTATGAATCCACTTCTCTAAATAACAGAAACAACAACCAGTCAGTAAAGTACTACGAAGAGAAATGCTAAGTGAAAGCTCATTCAAGTACCCTGAGCTTATTTCCTGTACTCCCAGAATCTTAAATTAGGTTTTCTCTCCCCCAGCATACACAAACACCAAAGAGCAACTAGTACGTGATTTTCACACTTATTTCAATTGACACAAAGGTAAACAAAGGAATTTTCTCATTTATCCTCTGACATATTATGTAATAGGCTTCACTTACAAAGTAAAAAAGAAAATAGCTAGCTCAATGGCAGGGGTGGTCTTAGAACTTGAGATCCCTATTGCTGGAATGGGAACAGGATGTGTAGGAAGGAGAAGTGTGAACTTCCACCAGAACATGAGAGGAGCCTTCTGGCCATCTGCATTTCAGATCACCATAAAGAACTAATCTGAGATGGTTTTTTTTCAAGTACTCGAAGCATTTAGCACTTTTCACATGATTAAACAGAAACACATGTGCTGATAAAGTTCTCCTGGATTCCACAGCTCATGTAAAAGAGCACAACCTCCTTTTTGTTGGTAATGGATACTGCACAAAGCATAACCTCCCATGAAGATATTGACATTTTTAAAAGGTATTTTTTTATGAAGAGAACAAGATTTCTTTAACTGTTTTACTCAAAGCCACATTTTCACATGCTCATTCCAGAGTTATTACCACAAAGATGCTTTTTGCAACTTACATTAGTATCTAAGGTTAACAAACATACTTAAAAATAATTTATTGTTAGAGAAAAGCCCTGGAGCAACATGAAAAAAATACCACAAACAAGCTAATTTCTGTCAGAAAAAATTAATGGTCACAAAATGATTTAAGGGGAAAAAAATGTGTTGCCTGTCCTTCCTGCAGTGTAAGGCACAGATCCGAAAGCACTTAAAGGTATTATGCACCACTTTAAGAAAACTGTAGTCCTAAATTCAACATTTATGTTCTAGTCTTCAGTCATTTATATAAATTTCTCCTCTGCTTTAAATCACATAAAACCATAAGGCTGAAATAAGAGCGTCTACTCAGATGCAACAATATAAATCAAAGAACCGTGGAAACATCTGGTGGAAAACTATCCCCAAAACAATTTGCTAGCATTTGGTTACCAGAATGAATTTACCCATTAAGGGTACGTACCTCTGTTCAATATTCTATTAGAAATAAGGAAGAAATTAATTTTCTAGGCAGTTAAACCCTAGTGATTTAATCTGGAGACACATTACTGGCACTTTATTAGGATTAAAGCAATCAACAAAGAGTATACGATGCTTCCCAACCGTTTTGTGACAAACAGCTACGAAATGTTTCTTGCTTGGTGTGCATTATGTTGGTTATTGTGTTATTAATATTATGAATTATGGAAATTCAGGACAGTTGATGGAGATGGAAAAGTGAAAAGTAGTTGTTTGCTATGGAGTTGATAATAATTTAAAGAAAAATGTTTTCTTCTTAACATAAATTATAGGAATTATAATGGCTTGAATATTAATACCAACTCTGTTCAAGAACAGTATTTGAAAGAGTATTTGAAAGAGCTGACAGTAGGCTCTGGGCAGTTTCTCCCTATAAAGCAGACCTGGGTTTATATTCCCTGTATTACTGATTTGGTTATCAGCTGTACATGAGAAACCAAAAGAAAATTACTGCAGACCTGTTTTCTGAACATACAATAAATACTGCAAAATTAAAAGGACATTTCATTCTCACTTTGGAAAAAAATATAAATAGAATTATTTGTGGCTTAAGCCACAGTTTTTCTAAAAAGCTTATGAAGCATAGAAACATTTTGCTTGATTTGGTATGCAGATTGCTTTGTTGGAGAGCCTTAGGAAATTATTATTCTATCCTACTTTCTGTATTACTTCTTTTTTTCTACAGTTTGGTGCTGTACAGTTAGGAAGACATGAGGGCCAGTATTTCCCTAGATGGATTTTATATTATCCATGACTGATAGTATAGATAAAGAAAGTTGGGTACAATGCTACTCCACAATTGTATATTTTAACAAAATAAATGGAGATATAAAACTTTTTATACTCTGCCAAAAGCTTCTAAATCAGCAAGAGTTCCAGATTTATTTGAAAGTTTTTATCTCTTCCAGACTTTATCCTTTGACTGTGCCTTTTGTCTCTAGAAAGGGAGAAATCTGTCCTTCAAAAGACAAGTCATAAAAGTGGAAACTTCATTATTTTACCTACACAATTTCTTTAGTCTATCCTGCTGGCCTTTAAGAAGCAATAGTCTACTATGGCTTAGTAACTTCACATCCCAGGTTGCTACAGTAATTCCAGATTCTTGCTGCTGCTCCCTGTGCTGCTATAATTCCAATATAATTCAAATATAATTCCAAATTCATCTCCAGTTCACCTCCAGGATGGACCTGCTGCTGGCCAAGGCTGAGCCACCACTGGGAGAACCTCTGGGATAATATGGTTAAGAAGGGGAATGAAATCCTGTGTAATTGAAGTGAGAGGGAGGAGTGAGAATACGTGAGAGAAATAGCCCTGCAGACACCAAGGTCAGTGCAGGAGGAAGAGCAGGAGCTGCTCCAGATGACAGAGCTGAGGTTCCCCTGCAGCCCATGGTGCAGACCATGATGAGGAAGCTGTGCCCCTGCAGCCCTTGGAGGATTCACTCCAGAGCAGGAGGATTCCCGAAAAATTAGGCTGGTGGGAAGTCTGTCCTGGAGCAGGGTCCTGGCAGGACCAGTGGCCCCATGGAGACAGGAGCCCATGCTGGAGCAGGCTGGCTGGCAGCACCTGTGTCTCCATGCTGGAGCCATCTGTTCCTGAGCTGCACACTGAGGGAATGTCCCTGTCCTGGGGCAGGGAAAGGCTGTGAAAAGTCCTCCCTCTGAGGAGGAAGGAGCAGCAGAGACAACATGTGATGCACTAATCAGAGCCCCAATTCCCCATCCACTTGTATCACTGGAGGTGGAGATTTAGAGAATTCAGGAGTGCAGAAAATCCTAGGAAGTGTGTGGAGGGGTGGAGGGAAGGTGTTTTAAGCTTTAGGTTTGCTTCTCATTGCCCTGCTCTGATTTAATTGGAGATAAATACCATTATTTCCTCAAGCTGAGTCTGTTTTGCCTATGATGGCAACTGGTGAGTGATCTCTCCCTGTACTTATCTTGACCCATGAGCCTTTCATGTTATTTCCACCCCCCATGCACCTGAGGAGAAGGGTGACAGAGTAGCTTTGGTGGCCAACTAGTATCCAGCCAGGGTCAATTCACCACATAAACACTCTCTGGCTTAGAAGCATTGAAAAAAATTATATATTACTAGTTCAGCTGAGAGCTGACCTTGGCAATTTAATAATCTTAAAAACTATATAGATAAATAGTATTGTCTTCAAATGCTGGTAGTTTGCAATCATACTAAATCCTTGAGGTTTTATAAAGATATACACCAGATTAATAATAATAATAATAATAAAAAAACACTTTCTCATTTTTTTCCAGTGACATGTAATTGTAAAAATCAGCCATATCCCTTTAAATTCATATTTCTTGTCTCTTTCTAATGTGACACAAAATTATGATGAAAGTAATTTTGGTATTGAACTGTAAAGTGCATGACCAGAGGTCTATTTTGTGTTTCTAGCCAAAATTACACAGTTGCTTTTTATTAGTATATTAATTCAATTTAATTTTAGAACTGATTTAGAAATACTGCAAGGAGAAAAAGAGATTTTTTTTCCTGCAAAAACTCTACTGCTACTGCATGCTAACTATAATGCTTCAGGTTAAACACATAAAATTCATCTCTGAGTCCAAAAACCTACACACTGATTTTGCAGCACACACCACTGAATGCCACTGTAATATATTAATTTCCATACTTATGTAGCATCAAAATGTGAAGACAATACTCAGTCAAACAACTTTTTAATTTACCTCTAAGCAGAATACAATATGGACTAATTTGATACCAAGTTTATCAGCAATACTAATGAATTTATCTTAATTTCACAGCCACATTTTTAGCTAAATAAGCAATTTTAATCCAACTCAATGGGAATGTAGTTCTTAATTTTTTCTGTCATATTTAAAGCAACTTATTTTTCTTCTTTTAAATTAAAAACAGATATTTACAACACCTTTATGATTTTCCTGATTTTCCTGATTCTTACAGAACTATCTAGACCCTTGCATAACCCCAGTTATTTCCTATATCCGTTCTGTGAATCAAAACCTAGAAAACTTCAATTTGCTTTCCTATGGAATTTATACCTGGAAAGTATTATCTCTATTCATTAACTCAGCAGCACTGGAATAAACACATGTGCCTCAGCATCCTGTTTTCTTTACAAACATTATATTTAAGCTGTACATATTCCCTCTTTCTACTTCAGATATCTCCCCCTTCAAGTATTTGAATAATATATATTTTTATAGTTGTATAAAATATATTTGTATAAACTTCTTTATTGGAATTCTCATCCACATCTTTTACGCTTTATTTTAAAGGAGATTAAAATGAAACATTCAGAAATTTTTTCATTCAGAAATTTGTCATGTGTTTGTTCTTCTTCACTAATATTTAAAATATATATTTTTGACAGATACAAGAAACTTTTCGGGATATTTTTTATTCTGTGAAAACTAAAAAATTACTCACATATCAGACAAAAATAGAAAAACCTACTACTAATAATATTCTGCCTGTTTGTAAGAAAAGAATGGCAAAAATATTTGGACTAGTAGTCAGTGTACACTGGCTTGGCTGCGATTATAGAAAGTTATAAAGGGATAAATGTGTCCTAAGAAATGTGAAGCCTACAAAAGTGGCTTCCCACTTGTTGAAATTTACTGTGTTAGGCAAGGGGATGAATCAGTTTAGGCTTGCAACTGGAGCATCAAGTGCAAAGCCAGTAAAATGGCTTTAGCTACCACGGACAGCTCCACTTAACAATCTACCTGATATACATCATTGCATTATGGCCTTGCAATACAGCAACAGGAACAAACCATGGGTATTGGGTCAGTGAGATAAGGGAGACAAAACTAAAATATTTCCTGAGATTTCAGCTAGGTTAAAACCAGAACAAAATAAACCAAGCCAGCAGAAACACTCTATTTTCAAGAAGAAAAGGAAGAAATTTTATTATAGCAACAAAGTTATTTCCCTGCCCAGTGTTGGAAGGATCATACAGCATAAGCTCAACTGTCCTGAACTTAAGATAGACCCCAAAAACCCGAGAAAATAATTTACCAGAGGATTCTGACAGCCAGAATCAATTGTCTACCTGCTGCTTCTTCTCCTCCTGTCTCCATTAAGGCAGCATTTGCCTCAAGCCTCTGAGCAAGACCAACCTGTGGGAGAATGTCATTGGCAAGGGACAGATGACAAATCAACCATCTGTAAGCAGCTACCACATCATCCTCATTCTTCCTCTGTTTAGATCTTGCTGGACCTTCCCCTGCCTTTCATATCTCCATCAGCTCTAGATTCCTAAGAGCTGCAGCTTTAGCTCTTAGTGCTGAGAAGAGGGTTTCTGTCCCAGCTGAGCCATATTCATTTGAGTAGACAGGCTTTACTCCCTACAACTACCACTGGGGTGTTTCTTGATCTCTGCTATGCTTCATTTTCTTCAGTATCTTAGCCTATGAATCCATCTTGTTCCTTCTTCAGAGCATAATTATAGCATTGGGGTCTGATCTTTTATTAATTCAAATGCTTTCCTAAGCATGCCAGTGCTGCTACTCAAGGGATATCTGATTTACATATTCCCATAATTTCATTTCTGATTACTAAATTCATCAGCTTGCTTCAAAGTAGTTCATAGTATAAACATAGTAAGACTTTCAGGAACTGATGTTCATTGCATATTCAACATTTTTCTCAGAACAACACCACAGTTTCAAAATACAAATCAATATTTTTCTAATAAAGTTTACTTTCAGTGAAAAACATGCACCCCTACATCCTAATCATTTAGGAGAAGAGAAACAGAATGTTTTGAAACATCAATAGTTAGAAATAAAAATAAACTTTTGTAGGCACTTGGTACTCTCTGCTGGACAACAATTGATTTCAGTTCAGCTCTTCTCACATCTTCAACCAGAGACTATATTGAAATTGAAATAACTGTATCAAATCTGAGAGAAATATGTGTTGAAAACAGAGGAATTCCAGGCTGAGGATGGGGACCCAGGAAACAAGCAATTTAGGAATGTTACTTCTCTTTCTGAAGATGTCACTATTTCATAGACTTGTTACAAACAGAAACAAAAAAAAACTCAGGCTTTGAGTTTTTTCCCTTACTGATATATTTAATAGGGCTTATGGGTGGTTTACTGACCCACAGAAATTTAGGAAGCAGAAGTGTGAAGTTATATGTTTTTTAACATGCTCAGCTTCCCTGAGTGATAGACAATAAGGGGACTTGGAACTACTCTGAACTAGATTCCAGCAAAATGGCTTTGGGGAAAACATCCCTTGTACTTCTATCAAGTAACATTGCACACGTGTCAGGACCCAGGACATCCCTCTGGCTGTCCTGAGCAGCCAAGACCCCTGCCAGGGGTCTCAGAGACCCTGACACAGAGCCCAAAATGCCCGTGGTTTTGATTATGACCCATGGAGCAAGTTACCAACCTTAGATGAAGATCTGCAAGCCATGACAAATTAAGTAGAA
>JAYDZK010000001.1:104940807-104965750 GCA_034509185.1 Euphonia xanthogaster
TGCTGCACCTGTTGTTGTGAACATGTGGAATGTGTTATGGAGATTTGTTTACCAAAGGGTGGTTTCTTAATTAGCCAATGGTGATGGTGTTTGGATTGGAGGACCAATTAAGTGCAGGTATATTGTAACTGTCTAGAAAAGCAAGGGGTTTCTTAATAATGATATATATATAATAAAGAGATTGATCAGCCTTCTGTGAATCATGGAGTCAATGCTAATTATTAGCAAATTCAGGGATGCCCTGCTGTGACAGTTCTGTTTAGGGAATTTTGTGGAGTTCCCTTGTTTTTATTCACAAATCTCTACATTTACATTTAACATTGAATTTCTATGATGGGACATAGTTTCAATCAGCATTAAATTTTGCTTTTAATGTTCACCTGATTTCAAATAATTCATTTTTAAATGACAATATCATCTTAGGTAACTTGAAATAATGTATTTTATAATAAAATTACAAAAGAATGGTACATCCCAAGAAAAAACTGGCGTGGGTAAAAACCTTCAATTCAATCCCTAAAAAATTCCAAGTGAAAAGTAAGTTTTGCTACAAAAAAGAGTCTTCTAGTGCACATCAGTCTCTCCTAAAAAAAGTTTTAAAATGTCCAGTCCACATCTATAATTGATTTTGTCTGCTTATATATCTGTCTGTATCTATACTAAAAATATTACAATATGAATAAACATGCAAATTTCACCAGAATTGATACCGAACTAGATATCTAGTCAATATTTAAACAGAATTAATAAAGTTATTTTCTGTATTGTAGCATCCCTCACAGCAGGAAAAATGGTTACCATATAGAAAAATTTATTGTGGTTCAGAATAAATATATTGATTTTTTGCTGAAGAGAAAAGATTGATGGAATTTTTCAGTCAATCACTAAAATTCCATTTAAGAAGTTAGATAAAGCTAGATATTACCAATAATTTAATAAATCAGTAGGAAATAGGAGGAAAAACATAAATCAGATGTTTTTTGCGGCCTTCAAACCTCATTTTGTCCCTTAAAAATGCTAATAGCTCTAACTGTACTTAGAGTATTTTGTAAATATTTTGGTCAGAATGAAGTGTTTACAGTTTTCTGCATAATTCTGACCAAAATATTTCTTTAACTGTACATACATTTGTTTCATGGTAATTTTAACACTCAAAAAAGTATTTTTCTTCAATTCACTGTGATACTGCACACCTAATGCACTTTATAGATTGCATAGGTTATGCAGAAGTCTGGCCATGAAATTCTAACATTAATATAAAAGAGGAAAATATTTGTTTGGCTATAAAATCCCCTTCACTATTCTGTTTTTCTGTAGAATCACTAGAGGCCACAGGATTGACTATGCATTCCTCAGAGGATTCACCCTGATAAACAACTTTTTTGTGCAAATATGGGATTCAGTTTGAATCACAGACTGAAAACAGACACTGAAATCCCATAAGCTCCATTTACACAGGAAAACAGGCTGAAAAGTCCTTCCAAGTCCTCCCAGTCCAGCAGTCCCAGAAAAAAAACCAGGGAGTAGAGGGCTTACAGCACAACTCTGACCCTTGCTCTGTGCTCAGGGAAGTCAGAGGCACTTTATGCAAAAGGCTTAAATTACTGGAGCCACAGGGAAAAACAGGTTCATCTAAGGTTCACAGCCACTTGTTTGTGGCTTCTCTGCTCTCCACTTTCCAACAGAGGCAAGGAATATTTTTTTTTCAGTAATCACCTACTTCGAGCCTGCCTGGAGTTATAGTCTCAAAAGAAAACATTGTTATGAAGTTACAATCCAAAAATGCTTACACCATCATAGTTATTATATCTGTGTTTCTCATATACATGTCCTTGAGCAAAATTAAAGTGTTTTCTTATAACTAATTGCTATATCAGAAAAGAGCAAATAATATCAATGAGATGTAAATACTATTTTTTTGCATAAAGACAGATAGGAAGCCAGGATAAATAACAGTCCATAAAAGTATTCATGCATTTGTACAAATTAATGAATTTATTAAAATGCAGCATCCCAGACAGATGATTAGACAAAAAAAAAAAAAAAGAAGAAGAAAACAGAGTATATTTAAAAGCAAACTAAATCTGTTGTAATTGCAAAAAACCTACACCAAGATTTTCTTTGTTGTTGTTGTACGTGCCAAAACACTTAGGAATATCTTAAGCACATACTTGTTTCTATGAAAGCCAGTCTTGAAGACTCTCAGGTGTTTCACTTTGCATGATATACTGTAAATCTTGATAACTTCCCAATTAAGGACACTTGTGATTGTCAAGCTCCACTTTCCTTATCTATTTCTTATCAACAAAATATCAGCCCTAAGGCAGGAAGAAAGCTGCAGTGAGGTTCTGCACAATTTCTTTTATGTGAAACTGGACATTCACAAGACAGAATATAAGGCAAAATATGACTTAGTCACAGCTTTCAGATGAATGAGATCCACTCTTTTCCTTAGTCTAGGCTGAATGTTTTTCTGAAGGGTATAGAAGTAAAGGATTATGTGAAGTAAAAGCATGACAAAGCCAAAAAATTTTTGGTGTTTGTTTTTGGTTTTTGTTCTTTTGTGGGGATTTTTCGTTTGCTTGGAGGTTGGTTTGTTTTTTTTTTTTGTTGCTTGTTTGAAATATCCTAGTTCCCAATACTAGTCAAAAATAATGCATTAGAAAATGCATTAGTCCTTAGAAAATCTGCAAAGACTGAAGTTACATAATTCATTCTTTCAGTGGTGAATCAAGATATCTATTTGTATGGGTAAACAACCACACAGGACTGATGGCAGAAGGATACTTCCCAGAAGTGTTATCAGGGATAACATGCATAACACAATGAGATTTTAAATGAGAACACAGCTTTTGTAAATAGTGTGTACTCTTCAAGACACCCTAGAGACACAAGACAACACAATTCCTTCAGACAGAGATCGTGTTTAAAATACTATTTTTCCTCAGTGTTCCCAATTTCCATTAGAAACTTACATCAGACAAAAAAGAAATGGTTTCAAGTGAAGTGTTCTGAACCCTAAGAGGAAGGCATAAGAAACAGATCTATAAATCTAAAACAGAAAGCTATCCCAAAACAAGAACAGTGTTGCTGACTTCTCTTCTTTAAAATGATGATAAATCACTTATACAATTTTTTTAAGAGCTAAAGGGAACTTTTGCTCACAGAAATGCACATTCTATTGTAACTTCTCCACTTACAGGGCCCAGAAAGTGGGGGTGAAAAAATACTCTGCTCAACCTCTCCTTGAATCACTGTAAATTGTAGTGAAATTCAGAGTTAAATCTAACCAAATTGGATGAGCTGTTTTTTCTGTTTAAATAAGTGTCAGGTTTTGAAGCATTTGGATAATTCTGAATCAGTAAGAGCTTATTTGCTAGTGGAAGATGAGTTATCTTTACTTTAGCTGAAAATGGAGAACATACATTAAATTATAAAGTTGCACCGCTATCTCTTCAGTCTTCAAATATTATCCTCTCTTTTACACCTCATTTCCACTGTCATACCTTTATTTTGTCTGTCAGGCAGCATAGAACAATCTTGCCAGGGGAAGTGAGAACAATATAGTCACAAGACATAAAAGAATTCTACTATGGTCAAACCCCTTCCACTTACTTTCTTGATCCTTATCCTTCCAAAGATTTGAGATATCTCTTTTTGTCAGGACTTCAGCTAAGCTAAAAATAGCATGTAAATAAATCAGGCTTTAAAGACAAACTGTTATTTCCATTGATCGCAGAGAAAATTCTAGAAATAGCAGGGAACAAAAAAATTGGGACACAGGCGAAAAGCAAGTGTCTTTCACACTCATGACTCATTTTGCTAACACGTACTCTGTCCTGTTTGGCTCTCTGGGAAAGATGGTTAGAGTATTCATGCTGCTGTCTCATTTGCATTACTAGTTTGTACCAAATGTGTCAATGTGCTGCAAAGAATAGTATGTAGTCCTGGAATTTAAACTACATTTTGCAGATATTAACAAGGGATAATCTAGAAACACATGCACTGTTTATAAAACAAAACAAAAAACCCGGAACACAACAGGCAACAGAATTGCCTTAAAGTCACTGCTATGTTATTTCTTCACTGAGGACCTAGGAAAAGCTTTACAGGTGTTTGTTCATACATATTTAAGAAAACAGAATAGCATACTTAGGACCTTTTCCTCTGCTTGTTTTTATTTTCGCTGACCTGTTTTCAAAAGGTCTTTTCCAACATTAACTATATTTTCAAACTTCCCTACTGATAAAAACAACTTAAAAGTGCATTTATATGAGTTTATTAAAAATTCTGCTCATGCATGCAGAACATAAGGTAGTTTATACTGTGTAACAAGGCATTTATATCATAACTGTGTGTTTGTATTTAGGTACAGAAGAATGGTAAAGTGTTACCATTATTCATATTTTTTTCCTGATGTTTTAAAATGTATGTTCCTCTAAAATCAAGGCATCTCAGAATTGCCTTCTTGAATTGAGGTAATTAAAGCTGTAAAAGACTCTGTATTACTGGCATTTTCTGGTTACTGTTATCTCAATTTTAACCTCTGAAATTTGCTATGAAAATGTCCCTTGTCCTATTACTCAACTGTTTTGATACATATTGTTAGCCACATTTCTTAAGAAAGAACAATGTACAAATTTTTTAAACCTTTATTTTTTATCCTGGGGACCTTTTTTATCATTCTGTGGAATGCATCTGATTGTTTTTTCTTTATGACTGGGGTGCCTCTGAGCCATTCCCATTCATTTTCCTAGTCCCTACAAGATAGCTACCATAAAGCTATTTTCTGAAAAGCAGCCTAGATGTTAAGTATAAAAAATAATCTCAACAAACAGCATTGGCTAGCATTAGTTTTCCTAAAAGCATGGTGTCTTAGTAGGCGCTTATAAATTTGCTCACAGGTGTCCTTGATTGCACTAACATTTTCAGTACAAGAAACAGCCCCAAAGACTACCATAGATGACAGAAATGTTTCAAAAATAAGGACTAAGATTTGGGGTGTAGTGTGTTACCCCAATATTCTGTCCCACAGTAGTTCTGACTGACCAGCAGGCCTGTTCTAATTTTCTTCTTTTTCTCCTCTCCTATCCCAACACAAAATTTCTCCCCCCGAATACCTTTAACTAAACAAGAAATCTACATCACAACCATAATACTGAGATTTAAGAGGGGATGAATTGAATCAAAATAAGCTTCTATCAAATAAACTTCTGTCAATCATCCAGTAGTTTTTCTTGTCTTTGCACTTCCTATTTACTACTGAAATAACATCTATGTGAAAACAGAGTCCCTTGAAAAACTAGGGGTAGTGAGGAGAAGCTGCAGTGGTCTTTGCAGGCAGTATGACACACTCCTTTGCACCACTGCTGATCCATTATGTTTAACATTAAAAACCAATTTAAGTAATGGGGTAGTTATGGTTTGGAACTCCCAGGAGCTAGAGGGGATGACGCTCTGCTGACAGTTAGAACACATAAGCATAGCAGGAGGGGGGAGAAATTATTATTATTATTATTATTATTATTAGGCTTTGGAACAAGGCTTTTTCAGAAGGCACCTGTTTTTAAAAAATTAAAAGGTGATACATCGTCATTATTTATTAGACTTGGTTGGGAGAACTTTCTTATGCTAAGTGCAATCCATATTAAACAAAAACTTGGTTAAAACCTCTCCAGATGAATCTACCAAGCAGTTGTAAAATCAGTCACAGCACAGTCTAGACACAGACAACCTAGCTGCAAGTGGACTTTTTTATGTTAAGACTCGGTAAGAATTTGTTCTGGTTTTAGATAAAAAAGGAAGAAAGAAAAGTTAAAATGTTTTCCCATATCTGTGCTATCCCTGCCTTCTAAGATGAGCTCATATGGAAAATCTTCAGCCCAGTTTTTATTTTTATGTGCTTATGCAGGAGAGATACAGCATCATATTTCCTCATTAAAAATAAAGTATTTACATGAGGTTTTGGAGTAAAAATTCACCCAATTAATCATAATTTCAAAAAACCTTGACAGTATTGCAAACCTGATGCATTGTAAGTCTCACATCTAATGGGCAAATGAGGTTTCAATAAGAACAGAAGCCTTGGGTTTTTGTTGTAAAGGGAGCTGTAGCTGAAAGGCTGCATGATTAATGTAGTATCATAGACTTTGCATAAAAACAAGATATATTACTGTTTGGGGATCAAGCTAACTTTAAAGAGAGGCTTCTTAAGGAAATTTGACTGTCAAGATAAAATTGGATAATTGTTTTAAATCTCAATTTGTCTGTAATGTGGTTTTGGGAAGAGATACTACATAATTCTGATGCATCCAAATTCAATTCTTTGTCACATTCAGGCTTTACCACATAAATGTTCACAAGTTCCTACAAAAAGAACACCCCAAATATTTAATCATTGCAAAAAACACAAGGTACTGACCTTGATTTTGTATCTTAAAGTTATATTGAGTGACGTTATAAAATTAAATTACTTCTTCCTCATTTCCATAATATCCTTTAAAATGCCTTGCCTAGGCTGGAGTATATGTTCAATTTCTTTATCTTTCTTGATGACCCCTCATGCCTGCAAGTCAGCTCATTTTTCTCTGGTGAAGACTGCACCCTACCAGTGCACGCTCTAAAATTTCCATTAAAATCTAGGGCATCATCACTCATTCTTATCTGCAGCAGGCTGCGAGAGCAGCAACTGCAGGAGAACTCGTCTCAAAGGACAATAGTTACACACATCCCCATCCAGAAGGGAAGAGAATTTTACCTGCATAATGCCTTACCACATCCTGTACATTGGGAATCTTAAAATCACTAGGAGTGGTGTAGAATGTTATTATAAATTCTCATGCAACGGCAAGTCTTACTTAAACAGCAATTTACCAGTAGGCAATTAGCTTCTCAGAGAACATTTTTATTACATTCACGTCACAATGAAACGATCTGTCTCATCAGCTATTGAATATTTGCTGGTTAAAGCATTATTATTCTAAATTAGCATATAACAAGTACCTGAGGGTATTTAAACTTGTCTATGTGTTTAACCTTCTGGTTTCTAAATCCCTCTTCTTCAAGCAGATTCTTAAACTGTTCTCACACCCAAAGTACATGAACACCTTTCCAAAGTGTTTTGATAGCTGTGCTCATTCCTCTTTCTGTATCTTTTCTACTTTGCAAGAACTCATATATATAATTTTTTATGCCTGCATGAGCAGGCATAAACCACAATCTTGCCATGCTATTTTGCAGATCACAGGTCTCACATAACTCTCATCTTCACTCTTCATTCTACAGCATGATAACCTTTCTTGTATCCTGACCCCAGACCATTACATGCCTCGAAGTCAGAGATCAATAATTTGATTTTGCATTCCATGGATATCCTGTGTGTACTTGTGTACAGAATGGAAGGTGGGCTGCAGTGCTCTTTGTAGCACTGGTTGAACTCGCTATCGCCCCTGTTGGCTGTCGCCTCTGGGGCTCAGCAGACAACTTTGACACTGTCCAGGCAAAAGAAGAATACAGATCCTATAACTGCAGCCAGGTTAGGATCAGGCAGTTATGCTGCAAAAGGGAGCTGAGAGGATTTGCCACCAGCAGCTACTGTCACAAAAGAGCTCAGCATCTATGGAAACCTGACTACATTGCTGGCTGGCCTAATCTGCTCTGGTCATTGGGGTTTTTTCAAGTGTTTGTTGCCACAACCTTTTCCAGTAGATGCTACAGCATTCTGTCCGGTAGATACTGACACATTAATTTTTCTGGTGTTCCACACAAGCAGCTTGAACTCTTTTTGTACTCATAGGCTTTTGTCCCAGGATGACACGAACACACCAATATTCTTGTTGCTGTATGACACAAAATATATTCTAGCCAGGTGCCTGTTTCCTGCAGTGGATGAATGTATGCATTGACCAAATAATCCATTAATGACTCCTTATTTAAATAATTCTGCAGAGAAAGTTTATTTCATTTTAATTTTTTGGTCTCCTTTGGTCAGAAATACCTGCAATAGCATTTAGCAAAGGAAGTAATAAGTCATGGTCAGCTCTGTTATGCACTCAGAAAGACAGATGGATAGAAGAGCTGATGTTTGTCCTTCATGTACTAATTTCAAAATACAGCTAATATTGATTAGAGTTGATGTCTGTCCTGAATCTAGACATACTATATTTGTAAATGGCCAGACAATCTTAACAGCAGGCTTGTGTTAATTTGGACACTTCACAATGGATTATAGGCTGGACATGAGCAAAGCAGTGTTATAAGTGATGAATAAATGATGAATTGCAAACCAGGCTTTCATTGACTTGCATAAAAAATACATCACAGAGAACAAGATATTTTCACACTAAGGCTTAACAGCACTTTTAAAGGGAAGAAATGTCATTGAGCTTAGAATCTTCAGTGATTCCAGGACAATATATTAACTTTCTGATGCAGGTAAGGAAAGAATTAAGTTCTCTAATGACTGAAACACAGGATAGACAGAATCTGGGAAAAATGAATCCAGTTTTACTAGGATTATGCCTGCAGCATGTATTTCTCCTTTGGGTAACAGGAGAAAACTGGTGGTGATGCTTTCACCAATTTTCATCAGGCTCCTAACACAATGTCATTTCCTACTGGTACCACAATACAGATGCCTTTTGAAGCATGGATGAGTCAACCGTTATCCATATGGCAACAAAATAATCGGCTTAATATTTTAGTATACAGGTTACAGGTGAAGTAAACAAATTTACAGAATGAAGTGTACAACAGCATGTTTACATGATTTCAACTGCAATCAACAGAATAGCTTGCAAATATCAAACTTTTTCTTGGAGCTGATTTCAAAAGTTATCACTGAGGAGGATGAAAAGTACACTGATTTTTATTTTGAGAAACTAACCACATTAGTAAAATTTCAGCCCCATTCCCTGTTCTTTCTGCATGGGAGGAGGATGACATGTACTCAAAAGAAAATGATTGGGGTTTAAAAAGCCTAGAAATACTTGGTTGCAGAAATTTAGTGAGTACATATACCATCATGTAACCAAAAGAGGCATAAAGAAACAAATCATCTTTAAATGGCATCCAGAAGATATTTGTCATTTGATTTATTCTGATATTGTAGGCTGATACAGTACTAGTTTTAGTCAGTATAATTATACCCAAGAACAACAGAATCACTGCATAAAAATGTCCTGTCCCAAAATAGTTTCATATGCTTTTTACACTACATTTTTCTATGCCTTATTTAGCTATAATTCTACATCTGAATCCTACAGCTGGACGATCAAGTAACATAAACAAAACATATATTTTTAGGAGGACAATACAAGTAATTGACAAAATTGACATATCCATTCATCTTTTTCAGAACTCTGATAAACATCCAGTTGACTACCTTGGAAATGCTATGAGAGCAGGAGAGGGCTGTACTATTTTGAACTTCTGGATGAATACAAAAGTAAGAAGAAAGAAAGAGAATTAACTCAATTGCTGTTGCTAAGAAAACTTGTGCCTTTATGATCGTTAGATTTAAACAGCCAGGAGTATTAACAAGCCTAATGAAATGGCACTTTAATGCTTAAAAATCAAATAGAGCCTCTAAATTCAAACAAATTATCAATGCAATTATTCACACTACTATCAATAACTGTTCTTGTTTCACTGTGTGTCTCCTCTCTGGAATGTTTTTGTAGCTTATTTTAATTACTTGTGACTTGAAATATGCTTTCCAGTATCTGCTGAGAAGCAGGCATGATTTTCATGTATGCAGATTAATATTATACAAATACTAAAATATTATCATTATTTAGCTAGTTAGAGAGGTGTACATTTTGAAATAGCACAAGTTGCATTGTCTATATTAAACTTTATAGATTTAATGTGTCAAGTTACAGCAGGACCCTTGAATTGAGGAAAGAAGTGGTTGAATTTGATTTAAAATCTCAGTAGGCAGAGTTTTGTACTTTATACAGATTTAAATATTTTTTAGATTGGAGACTTAACTCTCTTTTGTAACAATAGACTCATCATGATGTTGCTACTACCTATTCCAGTTATTACCCAGAATTAATTGGATTGGAATCATTTTAACAATTCCACATGACATTTCTAATCCCTGGTTAAATCTAAATGTTAATTAATTAAAAAGAAATTAAGTAGTCCTCTCAAATTTTCAAACTTCTACAAAGTACTGTGTGAACTGAAGTAATTCACTTTGAGTAACTAATCTTCCATTCTTGCCCCATCTATATAACACTAAAGCATTTTTAAGACCCTTTGGTGATGAATCAAGAATAGTTTACAAATTACATGCTAGCATGTGACCTTGTTTTTTAATTAGGCCCAGAACAAACAGGTCTTTTTGTTCTCAAAAGGCTGTGCACCTTAACTTAAGCTGCCTTACAAACAACTCTGGTTTGAAACACAAAATATCAGCCTGGGACAGCAGCAAAGGGAGTCCACCAGTGACAAGTCTGACTGGCAAGAGGCCACTGCTGGGCAGCAGCTGCCCCAGCAGGCAGCCAGTGTGATGTGCCCTGCTTGGCACATCGGAGACCCACCCAGCCTTAGGAGGGATGCAGAGTCCACAAGTAAATCTTTGCAAAACTTCTCTTCCTCTGTGGCTCTTCCCTGACACTTAGTGAGAGGAAGCAGTGTTTGGGAGCTCAGTGAGACAAGCAAAAGCCCTTTGTTGATCAGCTCAGCTGAAGCACCTCAGCCAGAATGGTTTGGCACTAGGTAAGAAAGACCTTGGGGCAGTGAAGTCCATGGCAGCACTGCCATCCTCTCCATTCATTTCTCAATAGCACCATAAACATCTATCCATCAGAAGATGGCATTCTCCCTTCCACTGTAACAATTAGATACAGAAATACTTAAGGTTTCATTTACAAATAAGAAGAAAGTTATGTAAGATTTCAAAAGTTTCAAGTGTTCTGCATGAGCTTTTGCTTTACTTAACAATTACCAATTCTTTGTGTTCATATCAGATATTACCCTGATTCAGGCAGAAATTTGACATGTCTAAAGTAGTTTTAAACACCAGATTTGAACTTTATTCTCAAATAATTATCACTGTACTTTTAAGATGTAAATTTAGCAAAAATTAACACTATAGAAATTGTGTAACTTGGCACTTTGAGGCTATCACACAAAATTTATTTGGAAATAGATTTTGAAGTTGATTTAATTTAATCCAAGGGCCAGAGTGACTACAGTGAACGTCCAAAATAACTATAACATTTTTGAAAATAAAATTAGGTGATTAGCCTACATTTTTCCTTATTTGTTTCCTTCTAAATTTGAGGGCAGTTCTATAATTCATAGTTTTGTAGATGAGCACTAAAAAATTTTTCCCTCTATTTCATTGAAAGCAACAGATGAAAAAAACCTTTACCTTTGTAAACAGAGACTTTTGCAGACAGTGAAGTCCATGAAGAATTCAATCCCTCCATTTAACTTCTTAAAGAATGCTCATATTTAAGATATTTATTAGAAATAAAGACCCTAAATTAAACTAAAATAAACGACCAAACTATCTTTTAGGAAAGTTTGAACTGGAACTGCTAGGGTTTTGAACTAAGAAAAAATAAGTAGTGTTTCCTAATGTTACACTAATGTCAAAACTTGAGTAATATACTTTATTAGTAAAGAACAGCATCTGGAAAAGCTAAGTCCGTATTAAAGATTTGGGAATGGTTGCATGATTAAAATACTAGCAAATATTGAAGAAAGTATTTCTTTCTCCATTATTTATTATTGACTGAGTTAGTTTTCTCTAATTTTCTTCATTTTAGTCCCCTGCTAGAACTCATTTAAGAGGGAAATGTTTTGGTACTTTTTGGAAGAAATGGAGACGGTGGAAAAGAATAAACTAGCCCTCAGGGAAGGAGAATGGAGAAAGTGAGCTTCATTCAGCTGCTTTAATGTCTGCATTAACAGACAATAAAAAGACCTTTTAAAAAATGCAGTGAATTTAGATCTTAGTGGATGGAATTACAATGAACTTAATGTTTCTCCACCTGAACACCTGAGCTAATCTTTCTCCTTAAAGTGAGAATCCATCCCTGCTTTTCTTATCACTGTTTCCACAAACACATTAGTTCAGACTGTAAAATATATCTTTCCAAAGTAATCACCATGACACACAACAGTGCATATCTGTGTGTCTGTGTCAATTTTAATAGTTTATTCCCTTTTTATTTTTTACATTATCTTGTCTATGGGTATTCAGTTGTTTAATCTTAAATCCCCATTTCAATTATGATTCTAAGGCATTGCACATAATTTGGTCTGTTTTTTTTTTTTTAAAGCCAGTGCAACGGAATCTTGAATGCTTGCAGAATGAAGAGAGGCACGTGCAGGTGATGCTACAGCAGACAGTGCCTATAGCAAGGACTTGAAACATTTCTATACCTGCGCCCTGAGCTGCGTCAGGCAGAACAGTGCCAGCAGGTGCGGGAAGATGATCTTCTCTCTGACCAGTCTTGATGAGACCCAAATGAGAAGTTGGGTATTTGTCTTAAGCCTTCTGTACTTTTCTCTCTATTCGGCATCCTCTGAATATTGCTAATAAGTATAGGCTAAAACCAGTTAGGAATAACACTATGCTATTTGTTATGAAAAAATTTATTTTTACTGGGTGAAAAGAACTGTTTAATTTCCCATGGCCCAAAGAGTTGTCCTTTTTTTGTCATGTGTTTTGAGGTCATCTGTGACCTTATCAAGTTTTTCTTTTCTTCTCCAAATATATCTTGACTAAAACTAGTAAAATTCACCAATTAAGGCAGATTTTTCTTTTTATAAAACATAACATGATAAAACAGCAGGGAAGTTCATGCCTTAAATTGTTCCTGCAGAAAAGAATTAAACCCAAGGTCTATTATCAAGTGTAGGTACCTAACACCATTCAAAATCAATGAAAGAGGAACAAAGCAAACTGCCAGACCGACTGTGTACAGACCTATTACTTTCACTGAACACTGTGTTAGGCAGTTGCTGAGAGTTTACATTGGTGATCTGACTGTAGAAATGAATGGCTCCATTTCAGTGGTTACCCTGAATCCTTGATTCAGGACATCCATTAGATGAAGTTTCAGAAAACAAGTCTACTGAAATGAAAGTGTGGATTCCTGGATTCAGAGCTGAAGGACATCCACTTATGTTCCCCCCCGGCAGAAGGGGATAATAGCACAGGATAACACATCCTTGCTGACAGGAAGAACTGACAGCACAATTTTCCAACAACAACAGCAGAAAATAAGAAACTTTTCTGCTTCAGCTCAGGTCACATAAACCGTTCTATTTCTGCCTCCCTTCTCAGCAGAAAAGAACCAACAAACAAGGGTTAAACCTCGCTGAGGCCAAATGGACACTGTGGGTTTTCTGCAGGGGAAAGCAAACAAAGTGTTCTCCTTGGGCCACCAGACAACGAACAATCTCAATTCCTTCCCACCATAGAAAGCAAACAAGGAACAAGCCAACCCAAAACTCTACATCAGCTGTGGTATCTTAACACTGACAAGCCATAAATTTCACACTTCTCAGAAAAGAAATATTTTCAAGAAGCTATGGGACCAGGAATCCACTGAGACAATTCAGAAGGAAATACTAATGATTATTTCAGTATTCTTTGAAAAACAGTTGACTGCAACATTCTGAAACAGTTTCTGTGGTGAAATCTCACATGTATCTCCCCCCAAAAATTGTGATATCAAGCAGTTGATGTGGATGAATCAGCAGAATCTGAAAAGGAATTTCATGCATATCCACTCTTCTACCACAATACCAGGGAGATCTCACTCATGCTATTGTAAAATGATTTATTTTCTTATGCCACTAGAAAATACTTGAGAATTCTCCTAGAAACATAAATTTATAAATCCTTTGAAGAAGTGCAAATCAAACTCAATTGCTTATTCTCATGTTGTCATAAACAATAACTTCAAAAATAATACAATAGTTTAAGCTGTTTCTGAAACCATTTTAGACCAGCACATAGCTTAATTATTACAAGCTAGCAGAGTAGAAAATATTTTTCAAGAAAAACTAAGTGCAGACTTGGTGGTAAAATAGGCAAAACCAGAATGTAATTTAAATTGTAGTTTAAAATTAGATAACAAATATAGAAATTAAAATTAATGAATTCCACATTAGCTGTTCAAGAGGACTGTGGCTGGGCTCTTTATGGTGCTCAAGAAAGGTGTGATCATGAGACTTTCTCAATAAAGGAAATAGATGGAACTGAACTACTTAATCAGATGAATCCAGTTGAAACAGAATGTGAAACTGTTTGAACTTTAAGGGTTTATAGTGATCACAGGTCAAGAGTTACAGCCACTAAAACTCTGCATAAAAATAGTGCTGACTAGAGAAGGACAAGATGGGGAAGAAACACAGCATACTCGAATCACAAGAGCAAGGCCAAAAGCACCTACTTGTTTCAGCAGGCTGTTTCTTAATTAATTACTGTGCTAAAAACCCACCACACACCATTAGTCTAAATCAAAGTATACTTCAAAAGCTGTAGCTAGAGACAGTTTTTAATAACCAGGGGAAAAAAAAATCTTGTGACAAATTAACTACTTAACTGGAATCTGGAGAACATAAGTTCCCAAACAAGCAATTATGACAAAAGTCTGAATTTATGGAAAGACTGAAATATAGCCCATGTTATCAAAAACTAAACCACACCTTTTGACCTCTAGTCTGGCTGAACTAAATCAGACTTCAAAAGCGTATTTCAGTTATTTAAAGGCCACTTTATTATTCATCCTTTTTTTTTTTTTTTTTCATTTGTTTTAAGCAAACCTATCTCCTCTGACCTCTCAGCTTAAATTAATGTAAAAACAATAGGGATAACTACCAGGCTAAGCTACCTTTATCCTCCCATAGGGCAAAATTGCTCTGCAAATTTCTACAACATTTGCCAAACAAAAAGATACTTTAAGCATAATCTGTAGTGGGAAATATTCCACGACAATAGTGAATTTAAGTATTTTATTTTATTGCATATTTAATTTTGAATTTTAATGAGAGAGAAGGTTAATAAGTAAAACATTAACATTGTCCTCCAGTCTTTTCCATCACTCTGAAACAAAATGGTGCTAAATTAACATGGTCTTGTATTTTGCTTTTTGTGAAGTTTTATTACTCAAAGATAAAACTATTTTCACAAGCAGCTGTGCTACTCAGCTTGCTAGATAACTGAGTTTAGCTTTGTCACTTTTCCGCATGTAGCACATATGCTTTAGAGACAGAAATTGAGATCCAAGGACAGGGACAAGATGAGGAAGCTTTTAACTACATAGCACAAAATATGAGAACAAATGCAAGGAAAAACAGTACATATGTTGTCAAGATCCAGCAAAGAGTTGTGTCAAACAGCATGTGAAAAACTGGCTTGGTTAGGTTAGGAAAAGATACTGCCTGTAAGCAGCAGCACTGCAGTTTGCACCTGATTGTTCTCCTTCATTCCATGAGCAGCCTCATTGGTATCTGTCAAATCAGGAATCCATCTCACTTAGAAACCATAAACTTAGAGTACATCAAAGCAACCCAAAACATTTCAGAAATTGTTTTGAAAACACAGTAACACAACGGTAGCAAATGTTCAGTTTTATTGACATATCCTCCTACTTAAAACACATTAAAGTACCTGGAGTCAAAAACTGAAATAGCTCACCCCTGGCTTTCTTCAGCAGAGTTGTGCATCTTCCAAGACCAATTAATTCCTGAGACAATGCATTTCTTACTAATTATACCAGCATCAGTCAAGCTTCTTTTATTCTGAACTCAGCAGTGACTAAACGTGTTTAGAGAGCAAAATGATGGCTTTACAAATATATTAGACAAATGTCAGCCCATTAACCTGTGAGTTAGATACCATGGATTTGGAAACTTCAGTTTGAGAAGACCAGTAGCTTTTTCTTAGGATTTTCAAGCACATCCATCTGTTGTTAAATGAATGTCATCCAGATATTAGATCAGATCTTATTTTTATATAAGCTATACGCAGGATTTAAGGTGGTGCAAAATTGCATTATTGGCCAGAATAAGATGCCAAAATTCCAGTTAGTAACTTGAAAGAGATATAAATATTTAAATAAGACCTTTTCTATTTCTATAAGATTGCAACTTTTGCTCTGTTTTTTTTATGCTCAACTCCTAAGTACTTTTAGTTTTAAAACCATCTAATTTTATAAATAATGAATGTATACTATAGAAATCTGCCTGCTATTGATGTATGTTTATACCTGCAGTTGCAAGGCATATAGTTTGAGACCTAATTATTTGTAGGATCCTTGAAAAAAATCAGAGGAAATAATCTAAAATTAAACAAACAAAACAAAACACAAAGCCAACAAAATACTTTTGGTGAGAGAGACTATTTTAAAGAATCTGGTTCATGAAAAAAAACTACACTTTTGGGTAACAGACATACACATTTTAGAAGAGGTATTAATTTAGAGTACCAATGTGCAATGTATTAAGGTTTTCTCCCCCAAAAGTTTGATCCCATGATTCTTGAAAAATGGTGCTCTTTGGTCAAAAAACTAAGATTCTATTCAATTCAATGGTCTTTAGGTCGGTGGGTTTGCCTGCTCGTAAGAAGTTCCGTGCAGATGTTTGACCCCCCATTTTCTGTAGTGTAGCTAAAACAAACATTTAAAAATAACTGAAAAAAACCATATTTTACAAATTAAATAAATATAGATTTGCATAAATATACACAAAATTGCTACTATACATTTATAGTAAAAAATACTGATTCATCTTAGCCATCTGCGTCCCCCACCCCAAATACACAGAACAACAAAATTTGCTGAGTTGGAAAGCATCTATCAAGAATATTGAGTTAAACTCCCAGACCTGAGCAGAATACCCCAAGAATCATATCATGTGCCCAAGAGCATTGTCCTTCTTGAGATCTATCAGGCTTGGTACTCTGACCGTTTCCCTGGGGATACTGTTCCAATGCCCAACCACCCTATGGGTACACAACAGTTTGCTGATATCTAGCTTAAATCTCCCCTCACTCAGCTTCATGCTATTGCTTTGAATCCCACTGAGGGTCATGACAGTGAAGAGATCAGTACTTGCCCCTTCACTTTCCCCTATGAGGATGTTGAAAAATGCCACTGTCACCACAGAGCAGAGATCAGCGCCTGCCCCTCCTCTTCCCCTCATGAAGTTTTAACTGCTGTGAGGTCTCCCTCACAGAGAGCTGCTCCTCACACAGTTTCCCCTCAAGGATCTTCTCCATCCTTACAGCCTCTTCCAGAAGCTCTCTAATAGCTTAATATCTATTTTTTATCATGGTGTCCAAAACTGCCCCCAGCACTCAAGGTGAGGCCGCCCCAGAGCAGAGCAGAGCAGAGCAGAGCAGGACAATCCCCTCCTTGCCCAGCTGGCCATGCTGTCCCTGATGCCCCCCAAGACACTCTTGGCCCTCCTGGCTGCCAGGGCACTGCTGGCTCACATCCAACTTTCCATCAACCAGGACCTCCAGGTCCCTTTCCACAGCATTGTTCTCCAGCCTCTCGTTCCCTAGTCTATACTCACAACCATGGGTGCACATAGGTAAGATAGAGACCTTCTGGAAAGTTTCCTAATGTTTGCAGGCAAAAGACAATCTGCTTAAGTTCTTCTCTACACAAGGAAATTGCAACACTAGGGAAAAAAAAAGCTTTAGAAAGTGATTTAGCTAAATCAAGGCAAGTTCCTCTGTGGATAATGATGGCTTCTGTTTACTTTTTCTAAATTGTTATAAGACACTCTTCTCCAAACTAAGACTGTCTACACAAGAGGACTGATCAAATTTATCTAAGTTCATTCAATTTTCTTGCGTACACAGATTTAATGGACTCCATTGTCACTGGTAATGTAATGAGGGAAGAGCAACACTAAAGAAAAAGAACGTGCTCTACAAACTAGCAATTAAATGTCAATATTATTCTCCTGGCTGGCAATAACCATGTTTTCATATCTAGACAGCTATGGACACATTTGAATTAAAGGTCATGTTAAAATGCTCCTAAAGGCAAAGACATTGCAATTGCAAGAAATATTGCTGGTACCTGGATATCCTGGGGAGGTAAATGCCCCAGTGATGTGTGGCAAACATGAGTGGTGTAAAATGTCAAGGGAGGGATTGCATAGAAACAGTAAGACTTGCTGCCTTGGCAGGGCTTGATTTTTTTCTGCTGTGCATACTTAGGAGTATGAAGTACAGAAAAAGAAAGAAAAAGAAAGAAAGAAAGAAAAAAAGAAAGAAATCTTAACAGATGTTCTTTTAGGTGCATTAGTCTCCAGAAAAGTAAGATTACGGTCAGACAAAACTGTTAATATTGTATTTGCAGACAGAATTGAAACTGCAACCACTAAATAAATGGCATCATTAAGCAAGAGCATTATAACCTGCTGGAAATCAGGAAAGTTATAATGGGAGAATAAGTTTTCTGTAGTTCAATTTTACTTGTAATTTTAGTTTTCTTTATTAAATCAAGGATGTGGTAATATCTGAACACATGTATGATCAATTAATTATACAGAATTGGACTAATCTTCTCTTGAATCCCTTTTATGCTTATCTTCTATTCAACTATTGTCTCAAGTAGTCTAAACAAATTATATGCTGAGACATTTTACAGTTATCCCTTTTTACCAGGATTTATATTTCTGCAATATTCTGTTGAGTATATCAGCAAAATAGTAGTTTTCATCTTGTAGTGTTTCCTAAATCACATTTTTCTATAGAAGATTATTGGATCTGTGAGGAAATCCACTAAAAGAACGTCAGTCTCTAAAAGAGTGATTACTTTCAAACTAGATATTTAACAAATTATTCTACTTTTAATAGAGTTTTGGGGGTTTTTATCAGTATCATGCAGAATTAGAAGTGGAACCAGATTATGCTTACACAAAAGGATGTCAGCCTAGCAACACAGCACTTAGCACATCACAATAGCCACTCTACTCCAAGTTTGCTTTCAAAGAATCATAGAATCATTAAGGCTGGAAAAGACCTCCCAGACCATTGAGTCCAACCTTTGACCAAACACCACCCTCTCAACTAAACCACAGACAAAGTGCCACATCAAGTGATTTCTTGAACACTTCCAGGGACGGAAACTCCATCACCTCCCCAGGCATCCCTTTTCAATGCCTGAACACCCTTCCAGTGGAAAATTTAGCTCTTTGACTCAGTTTGTGGTCCTCTCTGAATGTTGTTAGTGAGCTGTAGAAAGTGGCAGATGCTGACAAAAAAAGTGGAAGACAGGTCAAACAGAAGCATGAAAACAAAAAGGATGCCGGAAAAGCACTTGAGTTTTCTTCTAAATGTTCTTGGTTCTTTTGCCAAGGACAACAAAAAGTAACAATCTCTTCCCAGCAAGTTGCTAGCTAATCGGTATTTGTTGGTACAGTTGGTAACTCTTTCAGAAATCAAAGCAAAGAGCTCAGTTTCAGTAACTGAAGAGATGAAGCCTTTGTATTGCAACTAAATGGAGAAGAGGCAGAATCTTCCAGGTAGACTAGATTATATTACATATTTGTGTGTTACCTCTGAGGAGTAGAACAAAAGCCTCTTGAATGTGCCCCCACTGGAGACACGGTATTCAGTCATTTACCTTGGCAGCTAGATCTTCATCATTCACTTGTTTATGTGCAAGGGCAGCAGCAGGACAGATCTTGGAACATTGTTATTAAAAAAGAGCTAAGATGAACTTTCTTGCAGATTTCCAAGACAGCATTTTTGAAACAACATTATTCTTTCTTTTGAGATAACATGCTTTCCGGCATCTAGTGCTCAAATTTTCCTCTTTGTTGCAGCATAGGTATTTAAACTTTTTAAAAGAAAATCTTCCAGCCACTGCAGGGAAGCATAGTCTTCACACTGTAGAGTTTCTGAAGTTTTGTTGCTAATATTTATTTCATAAAGATGCAGCTCAGAGCTACCAAAGTGAAATGTAAAATAAAACTATTCCAGAAATAGATCATTCAGATGTACCTTGCCTGGTTTTGTGTTTTTTCCTACACACAGCAGTGCTAGCACACTTCCCCTTGGTCACAGGTCCTTCCATGCTCAAACAATTTTCTGGCTTCTGCACTTATAAGATAAAAAAGAAAGGCCATGGAAAAACATTATGATGTTATATTCTTGTTGATAACACACAGTTCAGTTCCCCACTGCCACCTCTGGAATGAGGTTCCCGTAGCAGAGGAGGTCTGGCAGAGCATCTCTGCATCCTTCCCACTCTTTCATGTCCCCAGAGGGTACATTGCTAGAGGACACCCTGAAATTGGGGTTGGAGGAGAAATTCAAGTACAGTAAACTTCAGTACAGTGAGTGTTTAATTCTTCACAGTCACTTAGCACTGGAAGCAGATCGTATACTTATACCTCATTTTTGCATGAGTGAATCCTTTATACTCATCAGCTAGTATATCACCAGCAGAGGTGCAAAGGCTTTTTATTTAATGAAAACTATACAGAAACAGTCTGGCAATTCTATCTGAATTTGGTCTATGTTATGTAGTATATTTAACTTTAGTGGCATGTAAGCACATATTTATTATTAGATTTTATCAGGAGGAACTATGGTAGATTAGATGAAAAGCAATTGTAGATAAGGAAGTTATCCCTTAAAACATGGTGTTTAGCTACAAACAGTAAGAATGAGAAAAAAAGAAACCCCTTAGAAGTTACTCTTCCTCAACTGTAGTGTACGACTGTGCAACAAGCAAAAATAAAGTTCACAATTTCGCCAGTAAATATTATCCCCATGAAAGATAAGCTCAAAGGACAAGGTTGGTAATCCTGGCTCTGACATTTAACAGTTCCCTTGTATCAAACAACTGTGGTTTCAGTTTCTTTGTGAAGCAGCAATGCTAATACTTGTCTACTTTCCCCAGTGGTATTGTGAGGATAAATGTATTGTCATAAAGGTCTTTGAAAAGGAAAAGATGTAAGCGTTTTTATTGATGTTCTACTTCCCAATCCACTAGAGTATATTAAAAATAATTTCACTATTGTCCAGTACAACCTCTACTAATACATATTTCTCAATTTACCAGTCCTTCTTCCTACAAATTGAAAAGAGAAAACAGCTCAGCAAGTATATTCTCTAGTCAACACTGCTTGTACACAAAGGATAAAATCTGTTGCTGAACATGACCAAAATAATTTTTTGCTAAATACAGCTAATCCAATTTGCCTTGTGGTTACTCTCTTGTAAAAATACCTGAATGACTTGGTGATTTGATCATCAATCAAATTGGTTATGGCTGAATATGAAAGACAAAGACATGATTTGCAAGAGCCAACATGGCTTCACTAAGGGCAAATCATACCTAATAAATTTGGTGACCTTCTATGATGAGGCTACAGCTTTGGTAGATAGAGACAGAACAACTAACATCATCTACCCCAATATATGTAGAAGAATTTGACACTGTTCTCTTCCTCTTTCTCCCTAAATTGGAGATGGATGGATTCGATGAATGCACCACTCAGTTACTGGAAGGCCAGACTCCAGGACTTGTGGTTAATGGCTGATTGCCCACGTGGAGACCAGTGATGAGTGGTGTCCCTCAGGGGTTGGTACTGTAGGCAATACTGTTCAACATCTGTCAAACAGAGGGATCAAGAGCACCTTAAGCATCTTCACTGACAACATTGTGCTGTGAGGGACAGTCACACATGCTGAGAGGAAGGCATATCATCCAGAGAGACCTGGACAGGCTTGGGAGGTGGGCCAATGCAAACCTTGTGAAGTTCAATAAAAAAAAGTGTAAGGTCCTGTATCTAGGTCACAGAAACCCCAGAACACATCTACAGATTGGGCAGAGAAGTAATTGAGGGAAGCCCTGAAGAGAAAGTCTTGGGGGTGATGGTTGACAAAAATCTCAACATGAGACAGCACTGTGTGCTCTCAGCCTGGAAAGCCAAATGTGGCTGCATCCAGTGGAGTGTGGCCAGCAGGTTGAGGGCGTTCTTCCCCTCTCCTCTGATCTTGTGAGATCCCACCTTGAATACTGTATCTAGTTCTGGTGCCCCCAACATGAGCTGTTGGAGCAAGCCCAGAGGAGAGTCACAAAGTTGAAAAGAGGACTGGAGCACCTCGCCTTTGAAGACAGGATGAGCAAGTTGGGACTATTCAGGCTGGAGAAGAGAAGGTTGTGTGGAGACCTCACAGCAACCTTCCAGTAACTAAAGGGGACCTACAGGGAAGTTGGAGAGGGACCTTTTATCAGGAACTATAGTGATAGGACAAGGAGTAGTGGGTACAACAGAAAAAGCAGAAATTTAGGGTAGATATTAAGAAATTATTTACTGTGAGAGTGGTGAGGCACTGGAACATGTTGCCCAGAGAAATTGTGGGTGTCCCAGCCCTGGAGGTGTTCAAAGCCAGGTTGGATGAAGCCTTGCCTTGAACAATCTGGTCTAGTGAAAAGTGTCCCAGCCCATGGCAGTGGGGTTGGAATGAGATTATTTTCACTCCAACACTTAACACTCTATGATTCTGTGTTAGTAGCCAGATTGAAAAAGTAGTATTAATAAACAATAGCTTCTCTTTCCTTATTCTAAAGAGCAGGGAACCAGTTCAGTGTCAGAAAGAAAAATCATCCAGGACTGAAAACATTTTTTTCAACTTAAACTGGTCAGGAATTACACAAACCAGGTTCAGGGTCAATGAGGACATATCTGTACTTGAGAGTATGAAGAGTTCAGTAGCTACCTACCAGTACAAAACATCTAATACACAGTTAGAGAAAAGGAGGGAAGAAGGGACTAGGGAACACAGCCCTAAACCTAATCTAATGCCAGCTATTCCTTTGCTTACCTTCTGGAGGGCAGATATTTTAAATATTTCATAAAGATTGCCTCCCAGTGAATTCCAATTTGATTTTGCACAGGCTGGAGGATGTCTTTTAGGTCCTCTTTGAAATGACTGTGCAAGTTTTCCCTGCAGTATCCAGTGACCACAATGGATTATTATCAAATACATTTTTTGTTTCCCTTACAAAAGTTGTCCTCATTTTCCTGCATGCAGGTTTCTCTAGCATATTATAAACAAACACAGGAACATGACAGAAATTAATGCCTGCAGTGAAAGGCATAAAATGCAAAAATAGTTGCTTGGCAACCAGCATGAGAAATAGGAGGTTATGCCTGTACAAACAGCCAAGTGAGTGGCACAAGTACCATTTCTGACTGCTGTGAAAACGACAAGTAGGAGACAGGATGCATGAGAGGGGATTGTTTTAATGAAATTTGACTCTGAAGTTCCCCCACAATAATGCATTTGTGATAATAGAATAAAGGTGCATTTCAAATTGCTTTCCTTATATGTCCTTAGAGCTTTGTCTTTAATCAACAAGAGAAGATCTATTTTTAAAAAAAAACTGTTTTTTCATAGCATTTAAAAACATCTAGAGAGGTGTAAGAATCAGAATGCTGATTTTCATATGTACTTTCCTTCCTTATCAATTGAAAATTTGGAAGTATTTTTCCGAGGAACACCTTCAAGCATTCTGGCAGCCTTGAACAATTAATCTATATAATGTAACTCTAAGTATAATAATCAATAAGTACTTACTTTTCAGTCATAATATACATGTATTGGTCATACACCGAAATGATACCAGACTGACCATCTGGAACAATGGGGAAAAATACACAGGCCCTCTCTTTACCATATTTGATTCAGTAACTTTGTTTCTACGTACAAACTATCAAAGAGAAGTACCACCTCTGGCCCAGAAATCCTTGCAGTGCAAACTGTTAGAGGTGAGAAAGATAATTCAAAGGAATTATAATTTCATGCCTACTTTACTGTTATACTTCTATTTTAGCATCCATTTCTGTCCCCTGTTGGATGTTAAGACTTGCCTTACCTGTGGTCTGATCTAAGGGATCATTCTAATCTTCAAATTGGAAATTTTAGAAATGTGAGAGGCATTAAACTGAGCTGCATCCAACATGAACATGCTGTTCACCACAAACAAGATGATATGAGCACCTTACAAGAGAACCTGAACTGCCTGTTGTATTGTATCCTGTGTTGGATCTCTGGATCCATTTGCCCAACAGGACTTGCAATTACACCATGTTCTATAGAACACCACGTGTTAGTACAGACAGGTAGGTGCCTGTTAAAGTTATCAGCAGTAAATTGCATTGCTTCACTTCCTTTCAGTGCACTAACAATAACTACAACCACCACACTCCTTTTCATTGTCAATAGATGTAGCTATTCACAAACTTATTTTAAGTCTACGAGTAACTGCAAATGGAAAATGAGACTAGAGTCATAGTGAAAACCAGAATGGTTGAAGCAGTTGTCTAAGGCTATTAAAATTCTTTTTTGTTGTTGATTATACCAGGACAGACCTCTGACAGATACAGCATTATCAATCTTGGGCAGACATGGAAAAATATAAGTATCACTGGAAGGGCAATTATTTTAATTCCTGCTGAAGATTAAATAAAGAAACAGCAGAACCAAAACCATCCACCAATCAGTTCAAACTCAACAAAAAACCCAACCAAAACCAAGACACAGTACTATGCATGGATCTGGGAGTTTTTGGTTTGTGATCCTCAATGGTTTCAAACTGCTGAAAGAGAATAGAAAGATCAAAGAATGTATTTTTACTCTATGCAATCAATATTACTCTAATGTGAACTTCAGTAGGCTACAATCTCCTTTTGAAGACTGAGACATCTAACTTGCAAATTTCATGAGAATGTGTAGGATCAAGGAAGGAGAATTAACACTCATATATTCTTCCATTTTATTCCTCCTGCCCCTGCAGAATTCTGAAGAGTTATTTCTCTCATCAATTACTAAAGTAATACTCAGCAACTGGTTATTCATCTAACTTTCATAGTTCTGCATTTTTATTAACTAAAAATATTATTCCTGGTTTAATATGCAGGACCTACTTCAACC
>JAYDZK010000001.1:104965850-104986547 GCA_034509185.1 Euphonia xanthogaster
CCTACTTCAACCTGTCTAATACTGTCAATATTACTCTTAATACAGTGACTACCATACTCAAATTGCTCATTCATGCTATGTCAAATGCAGTGGTTAAAGATTCAACTGAATTCAAGCCCCGTTTTTCAAATGATCAATACAATGACATGAAACTTCTTTTAAATGAAAAATGTATCATAGTTACTGAGGTGGTCTCAGTGTTCACAAATTGCCTAGACAAAAACCTTCTCATTTTGTGCATCACAAAGCTTTACAGCTTGAGAAGGTATAACATTTGAAGAATGGGGAATGTATAGGTTTCCACTCCATTTGTTTTTCAGTCTATGAACATGCAAGGTAACCTTAGACAATATTCTGAGAGCTACCACAGGCAACTTGCCAAAGAGGGCTAATGAGACTGAAATTTAAACAGGGGTAGGCACACACCTCAAAAGGCACTTCCCAAAGAGATCAGTGACCAAAGGTATAAACATGTTTTGAACTAGACAGAAAGATGTTTGTCTTTCTTTAGCTGTACCTCAAATTCTGTTTAGCTCAGCATGTCAACAGACATATGCTAATCAAGCTTATAAATCAGATCTTATCCTTGGGAAAGAGGTCTGAGTTTAAGTTTTCTCCATTTTTAAATTCTTGGGAAACCTTTTCCAGAAAAACAGGTTGAACAGAAAAAAATATTTATGGTTTCAGAGTTATTATTTTTTGTATCACCTACAATAAAATAAAAACTTATTAGGAAATTTTTTCATTAAAACTCTACTAGGCCAAATTGTAATCTTATTTACATTTATTTCACACTAAATGCAAGAGCTTAGTTAGCTAGAAGCTCATTTTATATTTATGAGGTATCAGGATCAGCCTTAGCAACACAAGAGGGTGAAACAACAGTAAGACATTAGAGATGTGTCAGCAACAGGCTACACTGTCAATGTTTCTTACTCTGCAAGAAATCTCTGTCCTAAAAACAGGAACTTCTGGTGGTTGTTCCAGAGGAGCTGGACAACACAGGTGTGATGGAATAGACTCTGGACACTTCTTAATTCATTGAAATTTTCCAAACAAACTTCCTGGTAAATGCAAAATGCTGCTGAGACACTTGAACATCTCAGCCATAATTCCAGTTCTGAGCACCGCAGAGGATCAAATACCAGCAGTCTACATGTGTTAATAGGCCTAATCATAAACACAATTTAGATTCTAAGGTTTAAGGCATTTGTCATTATGGAAATTTAACCCAAGCCATTTTACTTATGTTTTCAGTCAAAAAAGTAATATAGCATTTCAAAGAAAATAAAATCTGAATATAAAATGACCAAACATCTTTTGTCTCTAAACTTCCTACAATAGCATTAACTTAAAAATATACCTGCCACATACTATGCATGCATGAATCAACCTTTTTGTATAAACAGCTTCCTAATAAGATCAGTGTTCAAATTACAAGAAAGTTATCAGGGAAACCAGTTAGTTTAATTGGAGCAACCACCACACAATGATTGTGTCTACATCGAGTGTGCAGCTACTCAGAGTGGGTGACCTTTCCTCCCCAAACCCAAATACTGGAAAGAAAAATAGGTGGCTAAACATGATGGACTCAGTCCAGCCACAAGAATATCCATACCAGGAATATGGTATGGATATTCCTGCTTGCAAGAATTGCATGCAGCATTCCAAGAATGGAAATTATCTCATCTAAATTCAGACCTAGCAGACTACTGATTTTAACTCTTACATTTCTACAGTTTATGTTTTTTGCCTTTTTTAATACCTCAAAATACAAATAAAAGGGTTTTTTTTCTGAATGAAATAGAGAGAATTTTTGCCAGCAACTGCAGTTAAAAGCAGAGAAGATAAATACTCTTCCAAGAAAACAAGCAAGCAATGGAGCTTCATTCTTTAGTTATGGGATTGTTATGAGCAGCTAATTAGAATGACATTGTTCTAGTGGCTAACACCACAGCAAGATAATACGTTGGTACACACAACTTCTTCTGTAATCCAGGCATAATGGTCAGTTTAAAGCTATCTTTATTTAATAATAGTTAAGATATTTAAAAATATACTTGTGTTGAACTGGCGAAGCCAACCAAGTTTCCAAAAGATTCTAAAGAAAGAGTAGACATTCAGCTACCATTATCCTAAACACATTATTTTGCCTAAAGAAGACTATTTGAAATGAACTTGGAAAACTTATGCTATTATTGTAAAGTAACAGCCTAACAGCATATTCTGTAAGACTTCTTCCTATTCCCAAACATATTAGCTGATTAAAAAAAAAAAAAAAAAGGAAAAAAAAGAAGAAAAAAAGCTAAAGGGAACAGATAAAATGGGGGTTTAAGCTTAAGATGGTAGTTACGGTAATATTAGATTTGCATTTTCATAAATCCTTCCTCTAGGAAATTGCTAAAATAGGAGTAAATCACATGCTACCTATGAAAAATAATAATTTTTGCATCCTAGAAAAGTGGTTAAGAAAATTCAGTATGTATCTTTCCAGTGACCACGGATAATACCCATTATCAACATGTAGTCCTTTGAACATAAGAACTTTTCACTTTGAAATTGCACAATTTGCAGTTCTAGTGTGAATGCTTAATAATGTTTAAAAAAAATAATATTCCTGTGTTTATGTGAAATATTAATAAAGTATAGGGAACCAAGGACAAGCAAAGTAGAGTATAACAATGTTAAAGATAGCACTTTTCAAAGTCTTCATTATCAAAAACTGCAACTATTATAATGCACTTCTATGTACCATTGAGTCTGATGACAATTACTCATGATGTTGTTAGTCCCACTCTTTTTGCAAATCTTTTTAGCTGCTTCCCATTAAAATATAGCTCTTCTTGAAAGCAAGTTTATAAACTGTCACTAATATGGTAATACAGGATAAAGAAAAGCTTGAAGATGGCAGAACATTTTTGCAGTTTTTTTGGGGGCTGAAATTTTATGAACTAAATGATCTATTGGCTAAGTTCCTGTATACTTCATTTGAAAATTAACTCCAGAGAATCTAATTGGAAAAGAGCTTTAGTCTAAACATGGCTTTGATTGTAAACACTTCAATTAAACATTTCAATCAATGAGATTAAGTGTGGTACTGAAGATTTTCACCACTGATTTTCATTTTACTTTTGTCTAAAACACAACACAGTTTTGCTTCCCAAAATCAAGATTTTATCACAGATGAGCTAAATCTGTGGAACTTCAAAGTGGAAATTACATGGCACATATATTGCTTCTTTTAATTCTAAAAGCCTGATCTGTCCTTCAAAACACTGAATCACTACCATGCATTTTATGAGGATCGAGTGCTTCCCTCCTCATCCCCCTGCAGCTTTGCCCTGTAGTGTGCAATTGTGCTTGACTGTCTCTCAGAGAGGATGGGAAGTCCCATCCAGAGCTGGGACTGGGGCTGATGGTTTGTCTGAGAGACTCCCTATCCTACCCATGGCAGCCAAGAAGCACTGAGCTGGGCTGTGCCAGGGGGGACTGTGGATGCCATGGGACAGAGAGAGAGAAATGGCAAGCGTTTCTCACAGCAGCTTGTGAGAATTTTTAGGGAGTTGTAAGGATGTGATAACTTGTTAAGTATAAACAATTCATCAGTCTTCTTCTCAAGGACAGTGTGTGAGGAAGATGTTTTCGTTAGTTAGCCAATCAAATAGAATCTATCTTATCACTCTATAAAGACCACGTGGTTCTCTTGACTAAAGCCTTCTTTGCTCTTTCTACAATACAGCTTCCCGCCTGTTCCTATGTCAGTCTTGGCACAAGGGTGACAAGGGACAGCAGAAGCACCTTCAGTGTTCTGCTGTGCTGCACTGCAGGACACTCGCGGGAGGTGGAGAGGGGTGCAAGAGCTCAAATAAGAGCAGGGAGGAGCTTTGTGGTGATGCTGAGCAGCACCAAGGGACACAGGGTACACGGTACTCCCCAGCCTTACCCAGGGTGAAGCACAGCTTGCCAATATCATTTCCCTTGGCAAAAGGAATCTAACTGAGCAGCTTGTACAAGAGCAGAACAGTAAGCTACATCTTTCTGACTACTAACACAGGCTACTGGTTAACTGAAGTGAAAAACAAAAAAATGAAACTCATCCCTTTCCTAACAGACAAAATGCAACCACTGGAAGAAGCACATTTTGATTTATCCTCCCCCATCACCCACCCCCAAATACTATAGTGTTTTCTAAGTGGTAAGCAATTGAATGCTGAATCGTGAGACAATTTACCTAATCCTGATGCACAGAATAAGAGCAGTAGATGTTTTGCCATCTGTGCAGTAAAGCATAGCTACTTAAGTGTTTTCATGAACTCGGACTTAAAAACATTTAGCAGAAGTAAGTATTATATTTTAGAAAAGAAATAATAAAAGAACCCAAAAAATAAAAATCACACTTTCCTTCTGCATTGTACACAAATTATTGATGCAATTTTGAGGTAATAGGCTTTCTCAATTATTGCATCCACTCCAAATACTAAAAAATTTAAACAACTGAATGAAAGAGATAAGTGTCCGTACCTATGCAATCACTAAAACTTTTTTGCATTGTTTTAAATTTTTTGTGCTTTCACAATTGAATGTAAACCTCCACAGATTCATTAATACCTTTTATTTTTAAATCACATTTTCATTTAAGCAACTTAAATATTTTAAAAGCAGCCTCTGGCTCTGGACATAAATAAAATAATGCAGCAATATCCTGTGAAAGATGGAAGGCACTACAAGCAATTATGTTATTGCTTTTCTTTTGTGGTAGACTGCCTTCTAAAGGGGAAAAAAGTAATTTCACATATAGGAAAACAAAGAGGTAAGTTCAACATTTTTTCTGGTTTTTGTAGGAAACATATTGATGATAAGAATGACAGGTTAGTATATTTCCTAGTACATTTACTCTTCTGCTTATAAGACATAGAATCAACTGTCAGCTCTCTGATGCAATTCAGTAAACAGTGACTTTTGCTAACAGATACTGGGTTCCAGATGCTCAAGGAAAAGAAAATCCAAACCAGATTCTCATTGACTTTACTGCACAATAATTAGACTAAGATAAATATTACTTTTAAATAATAGCAAGTAGCTAACAAAAGGAGAATTGCGGTTTTAAATTGTTTGAAAGTAAGATCTACTAGGTAGCAAAATACCTTTTAATATATTAGATATGTTCCAAATTCATACCAAAATTTATTTCCTTATATATTTGTTTTTATACCTGTATATGAATGTAAGGCATGTATATTTATCAGTGCTAATATATGAATCCATGCCCAGCCTAGGTAAATGTTCTTTATTGTTGAAAGAAATTGAAGTGTTTTGACTGAGTTTAGCAACTAAACTGAAACAAAAATGTTTTATATGAAATGATACTACAGGAAAACATACCTGTGACAACTATAACTAACTTCAGTATTTTACAGATGTTAGACTTCCCTTTTGTGGAGAGTGAATAATAAAGAATCAGTATTAAAAAAATGTCAGTACCAAAACCAAAAATTTGTACCTTATCTTTTGAAATGCTATTCCAAAATTGATCTTCTGTAGAATATGATACAGATTATTGTTTTAAGACATTTAAATACATAAATAGTCCTCTAATTCTGGAGTCCGGATTGTAGAAAAGTAACTACTTCATACTTTTATTTCCTAATTTAGAAGTGGAATAACAGTAAAATCACTTTCTCAGTCTTGGATGTTTTCTGTGGATTTCTAATATTCATTTGCCATATTGATAGAACTAGGATGACACATAAATCATTGATGAGTGAGTGGCAGAAAGCTTAAACTAGATCAGGAAGAAATAAACAACAATTCTTTTTCTACTGACTTGCAGAGAACAAGGCCCCCATGAAATGGAGATAGAGGTTCATGAAAAACCATTTAGTTTTATAAATTAATGATTATGATATCATCCAGAAAAAAAAATGTGCTGAAGAGGTAATGATAAACTTGTCATCATTTTAGGAAACTGATTATCCTTATACATGTGCAGAATAAAGCAAGCTGCTTAAAAGTCTTCTGGAGAAGTTTTGATTCCTATCAGATGGCCAATGCCTTATTTTAGTACTTTATATGTATTTCATTCTATTAATACAAAACTTTAGCTACTTGATACTGTAATACTTGAAGTCATTTTAGGTTTCAGCTTAGGAATGGCACATAATCAACAATACAGTAGATTTTCTGGACATTTCACTAATTTTCATATGTTCCTAGCATGACTTATATGGGTCAGTAGGATGAAAAAAGCTTGATTTTTTTATTAATATAAAAGCTGTGGGACTAGGTCCTGTAAGATCATTTGAGCTATGAATGGCACATGCCTACACACCTGTAGGAGACAGAGCAGGACCCTGTCTTCATACTTGCTTGGTTACCAAAGAAATACAATCCCACTAAAGGGACACGTCTGCCCACAAATTCTGCATCTCTCTGGAGTTCATTAGCTGGGGCTTAGCATCACATTTCATCATGGAACTATAACATCAGCACAAAGTCATAAGTCTTAATGTTCAAATATTTAATGAGCTTGTGTTTGAACTACTGCATGTCTTTCACAGTACTTAAGAGCTATGCATCAAATAAAATATTCCTCAGAAGCTTGGGGAAAAAATCGAGCATTCTTCCCTCATATTTTTTTCACTGCATGAAACATCAAGTCATTCTGGTTATGCATGACCTCTGAACAACTTATGATGAAAATAATTAAATCCCTAAATTCTTCTCTGAAAGAAACATTCAAACTCTATGTCAGTAAAGATCACAGCATTCTGGATACATGCAAACATGAGGCAGAAATTCCTGTATCTTGAATGAAGGCAAAAAAAGACTGGACTCTTCACACAGCAAATTGATTATCTACTCTATTGGATAGGACTTATAATGAATGCACAATATGCTTATTCAATAGTCTTAACTTTTATATTATAATAATCATGTTAAAATCTATGGTCTTTTACCTTTCACTGTACTAAATGAGTAAAATAATATTAAGCATTTGTTCCACAGAAATATCTAGTCTTTTTCTCCACAGGATATTTTGTCTTGCAAGTATCACTTTTTGAAAGAGTGGTATAACTAAGTAGAAGTATTTATAAGAAATTGAAAGTCAATTTTGAAGTAAATTGAAAGAATTTCATTTCCTCCTACTTGATTAAATATATTTGATGTGGCTAAGGTAATTATTTCACCTGGATATTAAATATATTAAAATTATGTGAAAAGCCAGTGCAAGGTCTTCAGCAGCTGAAATTTGTGCTAGTATTACAAAAAGAACTGTAAAATACCTAGCTGTGCATAAGCACCAGCCATTTGGAAGCATTAATTGAGTTGAAGCTATCAAAAAATTCATGAGATTACTTTTAGCTACAAATTTTCAGCCAAAATATGCAGGTATTTTCATTCCATACTTATAATAAAATCTGAAGGCTCATGATTGCTGTTTTAAATGAAAAATGCTCTCTCAGACCATAGGAGCGGCTCTACATTGCAAGATTTGCAATACAACTCTTCCCCTCTCCTTCTTTTTTAAATGGTTCACATATTAATCATTACCACAATACTTCAAACTATTCCACAGTATTTAAGTTCAAAGAGTTTAGACTTTGTTAAAAAAACTCATGTCTGATCTTCCCCTTTGTATGACCCTTTAATCAAATATGTCTCCTAAGGCACAAGTCATGTTCTCTGAGCATGATAAAAGGTAAAGCTCCTAGCACCTTAATTTTATACTCTTTGCTAAAAATGGAATCACCAATAGCCATGACAAATATAGACAAGAAAATCTGTCTACAGAGACATTTCATAGAGCAAGGGGACCATTTGGTGAATCTCAGTGTGATCTTCAAGCACTTTAGACTATATTGCAGCTAACCAGAAATTAGTTTGCTTTCCAGACAGTGGAGATTAAGACAGCAAAAGGCATGAAAGTGAGAAATGCAACAGCTAAAGTGTCATTTGTTTACAATTTATCCAAGCTGTATGCTCTTTCAGGCTCTGTTCCACCAACAGTTACATAAGCAAAATGACTAAAAGAGAGTCTCATGGGCTAAATGCTCTGCTTTTCAGGAAACAGCGTGAGGGAGAGAACAGCAACGAGATGATGTGCCATTGCTGAGACTTGCAGGATACCAGCCCTATCAAAACCAGAGGAAACGCCAGGGGATGCCATGCTTGCCTATGAGCTATTTCACAGCCTGGAACAGACATGAAGCACGCTTACTGAGAGGAGGTTGAAGTGCAGAGGAAGTGAATCTCTTCTGCCACGTCTCCAGTGAAAGGACAAGAGGAAACTGTCTCAGGTTGTACCAGGGGAGGTTCAGTTTAAATATTACAAGTAAAGGACCAATAAAGCTGTAAGTTGTAAGAGAGGTTAGGAATTGGAATAAGTTGCCCAGGGAGGTGGTGGTATCGCTATCTCTGAAAGAGTACAAGAGATGACAACATATGGCATTTGGGGATCTCCTTTAGAGGTGATTATGATGGTTCTAAGATGGTTGGACTCGATGACCTTGAAAGTCTCTTCCAACCTTGATAATTCTCTGGTACTTTCAATCCTATTCCATGCCTACTCAAAAGTGCCTGTCACTGACCTTTTACCTAAAAGAACATTTTCTAGCTTTGCATTAAAGAAATTCACAAGTTTAGCACTGTTTAAGTTTTTAATATCAGAAATTAGTTCAATTCTTGTGATCTAGAAGTGGAAATTATCTTCATGATTTTGAACTTTCTTTAAGCATTGTGATACCAAGTGCTTCCTTGCACTATCAGAGGATACCACAAAAACAAGCTTCCTTTTGCCTCTTCCAAGCATTTTATGTCACTGTAATTCCATAAGGTGCAGTGTATGCTCCAGAAATGCACACAGCGCTCTCCCTTACTTCACAAACATTTTCCTTCTCTTTTTTCTTTCCCCACACCCACACACAACCAATGTGCCAAGATAAGAGAGATTGCTGGCCACGTATTTCAAAAGGAAGAGTGTTAAAAGCAAAAAGTAAAATTTTCATAGGGTAAAACTCTCCTTCCTCTAACTTTTTAGAGTATTTAGTTGATGAAAAGAGACAGCTTTTCTTCTGAGGTATAGACAGCCCCCACTCCTATTCCCACCCATATCCACTCAGTATCCAACATGATAGGCTGCATTAGCCCTAAGAAACATCTTCTAAAAAAATATATTTTGCTTTTTTATTAAATTTACACATTCTTTGGAGTTATTCCCTTGAGTCTGCCTACTGTAATTTTCATCACATCTTTAGTTGGGGTTTTTTTACCAGTATTAAAAGGTACTGAAAGATATTCCCAAACCATGCAACTGAAGAAACTGACAGAGGCCAGTTTTTACTTTTCTTACAAGTCCAGCAAATAGAGAGAGAACACAGCACACACTTTTAATAGCTCTGTTCTTTCAAATGTGAATCAACAACAGGGAGCTGTCAAAGTGTGACATTTTTAGTATCTAAGTGCTAGAAGACAGCACTTTGATGCCACATCTCAGTCTATTTTTCAGCTAATTCATATTTTCTCTTGAATATTATTTTAGCAATTTTGATGAAATCAGAAGATGACCTTAATATTAACACACATATTACTGTTACTATTGAACATTAATATTTTATCAAAAGAAATTTTTAAAAAGAAAAAAAATCTCTCTATTTTAGTTCACACAGTCATTTTCAATGGAATGACATAAATAAGACACTTCTGGCTTTAATAAGAACATATACTGAGCACATAAAAGGAAATAACAGACAAATCCCTGAAACCTAGCCCATTAATCTGTTAATTCTTTCCTTTTGAACATTAAGAAAAACTTATGTACCCACAAGAAGGTACCTTCATTCAATGTTTCCAGTAAAACTACCAACAAATATAGAAGAGTTTGCAAAATTGGGTGATGATGTCATCAAGTCTATAATGCTCTAGGTGACTTCAAATAATCATATTCTGATTTAATTTATTTTTTTTATAATGCATCCCTTTAATAGTTTGCTGTTCCTGTTTATTACACTATACTTTCTCGTTATAAAGATTTTAAAACTAACCCACTGATGTTTAAATGTTTAAAACAAAATGCCTATTCGGAATAGCAAAAGACACAAATAGGGTAGTATGGAAGTAGAAATTTAAGATAAATAGTAAAATATTAATACTCCATATTTTATAAACTGTGCCAGTTTCTAAACTGTTTATGAATAGAACATTAAGGTAAACTCTAGCCTGTACTTTCGGGCATAAATTTTGGGTTTATGCCAAAGTTTGAAAATATGAGCAATACATACACCTATATTTTTCTAAATGACTGTTTCCAGAATAACCAGCCTGCAGTAGATTACTTCTGAAATATTTTGCTTTATTTTAATATGCTTTGCTAAGGAATGTTGAAAATAATTATTTTAAGACTTATGCTCTTATGTTATTAGCTACAGAAGGTTGACAGCAGTGGATCCTCTCATATGTGACTGCACTGGACATACACTGACTTCATTGGACATACACCAATGCCAGAAGGAGCTGCAGTGTCAGATCTCCATTTATTATTTTTCTCTCAAGTTATACACTCTGCCTCTTGAACCCTGTGCAAAAGATTTGATAGGAGCAAAGTTATGGCCACAATGCTGACACTTACATTAACAGTCTCACTTATTTTGCTCCAGTCACTTGGATAACCACTTTTAATTATTAAGTCATAAGCATCTCCCATCACACTGCAATAAGCAAAGGAGTGAGACAGACAGCTGAAGTCACTTTGTCACAGTGGCCACTGATCCACTTCTCACAGCACATTTGAAGCACTGTGAGACCTACTAGATTGCTGGAACCCTGGATGATGACAATTTCAAACTGATGAGAAAATTAAGCCTTGTAAAGAGGCCCTGTGCCATGGGATGTGGGAATTTATGGGCCCATTTATCCTCGGCCTTTCCCAGAAAATGCCAGAGTGATTACACACCTTAGGAAGATTACAGTAATCCCAGACAATTCTGAAGAAATGACAGTTAGCATTGCTGTACAAACAACACTTCCAATAGTGAGCCAAGAACAGATTTCTGCAAATAATGCAACTGAGGTGTTAAAATATTAACTAATCACAGGGAAGTTTTTTCAAAATCAGTTGTGTGAAGGGAAGCCACCTCAGGTGTGCTGTAAAATAAACTGTAAACACTTATTCAACACAGTGAGAAATTGTTAATGAGAAAGGGATCAAAGCAATTGACTCAAATTCTAGACAAAGTAGGCTACATGACTTGCTTCACAGATACACTCCCCTGTGAGTTTCTTGGAAACAAGTATGTCAGTATAGATAGAGTCTGAGCAGAGGTCTGTACATACACTTGAAAGGTACAAACTTAGATTTGACTGACTGGAAACTACTCGGAGGGGAAGCTCAGCTGTGCCCCATCCAGCACGTGAGATGACAGGGCAGGGAAGAAAACTCCCCACAAGCACATGGCTTAGCAAGCCACTCAGGGTGGGACAAACCTCATGTGTAAAGACCACAGCATGAAAGATCTGCTTCCTGCACGTGCCATCAAGGGTTAATAATAAACAGCCCATATAATCTCAGGTGACAGCCATGTGGTGGCCCAGCAGGGGCAGACACAGCATGAGGTGTGTCTCCATGCTATAGCTGGAAGTGCATCTGGGCACATCCATCCCTGCTGAGCATTTGGAGCACTCCCTGTCCCCATGGCCATGCCTGGCAGTCCTGGGGCCATCTTGGCTCTATTTGCTCGCCTCTGGGGATGGTGGGACAATGCTTCTGAGGGACATCCCTGCCTCAATCTGTCCCATGCCAGTCTTCCCTGTGCCTCCACACAGCCAAGGGCTCCCCACTCACACAGTTTGCCGTGCCCCCACAGGTGCTGCATGGCTCACAATCTGTGACAACTTAAAAGAGGACTTTGATGAGCTCTGCAGCCTGTGGTTCCTCCACTCCTGCACAGAGTGAGGGAGGCGGTTTGCTGTGGGATTTACCGTCCCAAAATGGATTACATGTATGCCAAAGGTTCAGGGATGCACATGGTGCTGACATGCCTGGCTACACAGGTCAGAATAACTGGAGAAATGTGCTTGTTTTGAAATCTACATAAAGACAAGCAGCACTCAATGAACAGTAAAATCCAGCCTCAGGGATCACCACAGGAAGTCACCAGCAGTCAAACATGGGTCCCTGATAGCTGGCCCTGGACTCCTGGCCTCTGGAGCAGCTGGTCCTCCCATGAGACATCTCTACCTCTACTGCCCCAGACCTCCTGTAGTAGCTGGACCCTGATTTCTCATGCCACCCACTGCACAGTCCTGCTTCAAGGTCACTGGTGGTCACACACACAAGAGCACACTCAAGCAGAAAGTAATCAGCATCCAAGTTTGAATGCATGACAGAACAAACTGCAGTGAAAAGGTGTAAGGTCCAAGCTGCCAAGCATATGGACTATTGGCTTGCCTAAACGTGACCTGCCATTAATATACTGCCTTTTCTCCATTTTGATATCCTTCTCTTAACTCTTGCTTGTGCCTAATTAACTTTTTCTTGCTAATCTCGGATTTGCTACAATTTTACTAAATTCAGAACTTCTGATGTTGCTATCCAGGTCATCTCAGCCTAACAGGATACCAATGATACAGCTACCAAGGCACCACTTGGCCTGCAAGGTCTCACTTCCCAAAAAGTTTCCAGTACTTCCCCCAGGTACTGGTGAGGTCTGGATACCTTTCTCATGACCCCTAACAATCTGTGAAGCCCAGCCACTCTTTAAGGTGACATAAGTCCTGTCACCTTCTCATACTGTTGCTCCATAGGTCCAGTGATTGCTCACGTCATGCCTGAAAGTTTTTCACTGTTTTTTCAATGAGCTCAACATTCTGGCCTGAAGCCGATCATCGGTATGTGTACCTTAACTCTATAGTCTTGGGTCTCATCAATTACAGAAAGTCTCTGAAAAAATCAGAGAAAGTGCCCAAGAGTTAAAAGTGCCTTTACTTTGTCCCACAAAACTTCACTCCTGTTTGCCTGAAATGGATATTGATAAGAATTAGCAATTCCCTGCTACTGCTGATGTTGGCAACACCATCTGCATTATGCCAAAAGTTTGCCAGAATAAAATTTCAAATAACAATGGCCTTCAGAATTGTGACCAATAAACTAAAAAATACCCCCCCAAAATCAGAAAAAAAGTTGTCTTAAAAATTGTGAGTTTTAACATCTATTTTGTTTTCTTCTGCCTCAATTTGAGCTATCAAAACTGAACATTTACTCCTGTTTATAGATATTCGTGGGGAAGAAGAACTTAAAAAATAAAAGAAAAAGCTGAAATTCTTATTCATCCATCCAAGTAGGTTTGCTCACAGGTAAATTTATTCTCTGAATAAATTTATTCACATGGGGATATTTTAGGAAAAACAAGAACATAAAAAAGCATGGAAATATGCAGCAGCGAAGAAGAATGTTTTTCTAAGAACAAGGGGAAATAAAGTCCAAACACACTGCCTCCGCTCTTTTTCCACGCGCATCAACTCTCAGCGGTCCTACTCCCCTCAAGAGTACTAGACAGGAATGAAATTCAGCAGCCTAAACTAGCTCCCCTCACACTTTCTACTGCTATTAATGTTAATTTTCTCATTCAGGCTGTATCATAATGCCAAGATGAAAGATTCAGACTACCAAAGAATAACTAGCGGCAGTGAGAGGCTGCCTGGGGACAAGACGCCATTGCACATCATCCTGTATAATTTTTTTTCATCAGGACTGACTGAAGAACTAGAAAGAAGGCAAGGGGGTGGGAAGAAGAAGAAGCAAAGTAGCACAAATTATCCTTTGTTCGTCTCAATTTATTTTTTGTTTCAGAAAAAATACAGCAGCCCAAGTGCAAGATTTTAACAGTTAAAATGAAAATTATAGTGAGATTAATTCAAATAGCATAACACAGAATATACTGTGGAAGCTAATAGCTACATTATTGGATCATAAACATGGTTACTCATAGAGAATCCTTTGAAATGCTGTATTTTAATTTCTAATACGCTATTCTTATGAGACATTTTAGGAGTATAAAGGCTTGGTTGTTCAGTAAATACTTAAAACTTTTATAATAAAATGAAGTAGTTCAGTTAGACAGGACCTACAATGATCACCTGCTAGTTTTAAAAATTTATAAGTCAATGACTATTACTAAAAAGCTCCTTAAAATTGTATTATTTTACTTCTATTTTTGGCATTTGTATTCAGAGCCTCAGCAGACATCACACATATCTTGAAACACATAGTTTCATTAACATAGGTTGCAGTGATACTCATAGCTTTAATTTTCTCATATCTGCACATAGTTCCTGTTCTGCTTTGTTGCCTGATCTGTGTGTTCACTGAAATGCACATGAAAATTATACCAAGAAATTTTAAAAAGTGACTGCTACTCAACACCCACTAATTTAACTTATGAAACAACTACAGAAAAAAGAAAGCAAAACCTAAAAAAAATGAGAAGAGAGATCAGTATTGATACCAAGTCAGTTTTTTACTTCTCCATTGATAATACCAGTGAAATTTCCAATGACCAGTAACAATAATATGGTAATAATCCCAGTAATTAGGAAATGCCTCCAGCAGTTAGGCATAAGGGAAGGAGAGAGAACAGATATTTTGCTGAAGCTGCACAGCACTGAAATAACAAGAGCTAAACTATGATCCTTCAATTCCTCACTTCTGGACACTACCTTGAAAACCACTGAAAAACCACTTCCTGAGAAACACCTGGATTGCTAAATTCCTAACTGCTTACACACACCATTTCAAACCAGCCTGAAAGCATTAGCACGCCCTCTGCACACCACCATCCACTTCCATTCTCATTTGGGGCTGGAATTTAATCAGGAGGTGAATGATTTTTATCTGATTTTTGACCTTCACCTTTGAACAACCATAGTTTTGTTTGGTATTGGACACAACAGCAAAGAGTTTTTTGTTTCTTTTAGACAAAAGAGTGTGTGAACACCAGTTTATGGGATGTTATTAGGAATCAAATGAGAGCAACGAAGGAGATAAAGGGAAGGAAAATCCTCCTTGACACCGCATGCACCTGGCTGACTGCACCGATTTATAAACACCACAAAGGATAAAAGAATGGATGTCTTGCCCTAGATGGTACGGCACATATTTACTGGCCTTAAATTCAGCAGTTCTGTTACTTACATTGCTTCAGAATGGAAAATTGACACCTGCTGTACATTGTGAATAACAACAGTACCATCTTAAATATAAGACTGGATCTACACCTAGGCAACTTGATCGGACCCCACAGCTGTCTCTGCTTTGAAGAAGGGTTTGGACTGTTTATTTCTTAAGGCCTTCTCCTATAAATTTTCAATAATCCTAATATCAATTTGGATTTGAAGAACAGAAAAGAAACAGAATGGCTCGTACTGAAAAACTTAGTACTGTAGGTTGAGATTTGCATGTTAGATAACAGATATATATAATTACTTAACAGATATATAGAATTCTATGAAGACTATGGCAGTACATCAAATTCATGGCACATTTACTCAGTCTTGAAGTTGAGCATTTGCATATCTTAGTGCACATAAATACTGAAAAATGAACAATAACAGAAGGGTATCATATATGACATGGTGAAAATTGGACACAGATGAAGAACAGAACCACGAAGTGAGAAAAGTTAATATAAAATTTTATTTAATGAGGAAACAAATTAAGATTTGAAGCAAAAATACCGCCTCCAAATTAAAGGCGTGAATGCAAAATGTATTTTTCAAGAAGTCAGATAGACCTATGTGTTCTCTAGTGATCTTGGGTTTCTTTTTGATCTATTGTTACATCTAACATCACCTAATCTCTACTGCATGTAACTATCTGTCCTTGTCATCACTACTTTCAGCTAACTAGTCTGAGCCTTCTTTATTTGAGAGACTAACCAGTCTAAATCTTACTTAAGGAGTAAGTTAATTCATAAGAGACAAAGTGGATCACACAGAAGTCTACCCCCTACAAATAATCCACCTCAAAACACATTAGAACACAATTCTTAAAATTCCCATATGTATAATAACACCAACAGAGGCAGGTTTGGAAGTCTGGACAACATGCAGTTAAAACTGCCCACATGGAATAGTTTCAGTTTCTTAAAACAAGCTAATGTCTTGTCATCATGGAATAAGAAATGATGATAAATGGATAATTAAATGGTGTGGAGTCCTGGTCTGTCTGGGAAACCCAGACAACCATATCAGGTCAGCAACTCAAGCTACTGTCAGCATACAAGCAGCAGATAGTTTGTATTTTAAACCTCCAAAATAGGATGATCTGAAGTAAATGAGGCACCAGAAGACAAAGTGTTCAGTTGTTGACTCACACAAAAACTCCACATGATATTTAGGAAAAAGGTCAGCTTTGTACCAGATGAAGAAAAGCTTTTTTCTCATGGAGGATTTCCCTGAAGAAGAAGGTGGCATTTGAGCTCTTCAGATTTGCGTTTTCAGGTACAGTTGGCAGGTAAAAGTACAAAAGTCTACGCTTGATTTGAGGGTTTCAAGCTTAATTTGTCTATCAAAGAGTAGAAAACATTTACTTTGCAGCATAGATATGTAGCAGTTTCTGTGACTAAGCAATACAAGGATCCTTAATTATAATAATTCTCTTCTGTTTCACAGACTGTAATTGTGGCAAATGTATCTGAAAAAACACCCTTTAAAAAAAATCCCCCAACTTTTTAAATGCTGAACTACATTTGGAAGGGTAGGAAAGGTATTATCTTTTCTAGTGAGGGAAAAGTGTTAATTAAAGTAGTGAATTTTTCATGTAGAAAGTAATTTAATATTCTCAAAACTTTTGATTTATCTCAGAATTATTTTTTAATAAAAACTTTGCCAGCCTGATGCAACCTCTAACTAAGTTCTTCCAACATGGTCTAATCCATTGTTTCTCTGCTCCATCATTAATACTGCCTACATATTCTAAAACTCAAATTATGTTGCCCCACACGCGCACACTTTCACTTTGAGCTATTCCCCAATTTCACCAATTCTTCTCCTATTTTTTATTGCTTTAATAAGGTAGGCATTACTCTGCTCCCAAGCCTTATGCAACCAATCTAAAAAAACTTGCAAGAGATTAGTTTTTATCTCATCTTGGTTATACTAATCCTAAATATTGAATCTTTCAGACATTTGTAGAGGCTGAAATGGATGAAAACTGAGCAACTAATTATTTTGGTTGTTCTTTAGAAGACTATTGTTTACAGAGTGCACAAGCATTCAGAATAATGTCAAATAGAGAATCCTGTAGTTCCTGTTTTATAGAATAAGTATAAAAGTACTTTTGTAGAATAAATATATATATACTTTTTATATTAAATAATTTACTCATTTGAAACATCCTAAATCTATAATTGTATAACAATAAGTGTGAAAGCCACATCTACATATTTTAGAGGGAAAGTGTTTATGTGCCTTTCGCTTATTCTGTGCAGTTTTTTGGGTTCTTTCAGGTGGGGTGAGTGTTCGTTTTTCCCCTTTCTCTTTCTTCAATCCCTGCTAGACATGGCAAACTTGTTTTTTCCTCATCTTTTTACAAGTTTGCAATTTTGGTTTGTGAATCTCCAGGACAAGACAGTAATACAGGGAATTGAAAAAGCATCTTACAACCTTCTTCAGCAGACCATACAAAATGTACTCAACAGAAATGAATTGTTCTAAGAATTTATAGGGATTTCTACTTTTTTCATCTTAAAACCAAATAGCCCTTTTTAAGTATGTCTATAAGATATCAGTATGCTTTTTCTCCCTGAATGAATTCCTGTATTTTAACTTCTTTATGACCTATTATATAGTATAGTAGTGAAATCTGACAGGCCCTTATCTTTCTAAAAGGGGTCCTAGATTTAGATTGCTGTATCTAAATGACATGTCAGCATTTTACCTTAGTGTAAAATCCACTTTTGAGAGACACAAACCCCAAAGTCTACACAACTGATTTTAGAGTACATCTATTATAAACATATATATATTTTAAAGGCACTTCTGAGTGAAGAGTGTAAAATTCCTCCCTCCAGCCTCAACAGAAAAAAAAAATCCTACAGATTATTTACGTATTTTAAAGTTTAAGGAAAAAAAAAAAGTCCACACATCAAACATCAGGAGGAAAGACTTTCAGTTCCAGCAGAAAGTACAGCAAAATCCACTTGAAGTAAATTGAAAGCTTAGGCACATTTTCCCTCATCGAGCAGCAGCATCAGTTTCAGCCATAACCACTGCCCCATCCTTTGGTACTGTGCCCCTCTTAGACGCCCTGTTTCACTGGGGCTGTTATCAGGAGGACTCTGTGAGCACTACTCAGCCACCTCAGGGCAAGGTCCTGCTGCTCCCCTCAAATCCCTGCCTGGAGCAGTTTAAATTGTGAGCTTTACACCGACAGAGATTGAGGCATACTCTCCAATTCTAACTCAACATCACTTTTTGATACAGATGTTTCTTTAGCAAATGCATTCCTGAGCTATTTAACTATTTAAATATAACAACTAATTTTAATTTAATATACTGTTTTCTTGAACAGTCTTGAGTCTTCAAATCCACCACTGCAAAACAAACTCAATTTATTGATTGTGTTCATTTGTGAGATACAGGCTTAAATCAATTAGTAATGATCATTTAAGGTGTGAAACAAATATACTTAAGTGTTTTTTCTATTCAAAATAATAGGCAACAAAAGCCTCCTTAAGCCTCTCCAGTGCTATATTTGGGCAAAGAGAAAGAAAACTTAGGAAAAAAAATTCCTCTGCAAGTCAGATTTGCATTCAATCTGTATTTCTCAAGGTTTAAGAAAAATACGAAAAGGAGCTGCTGGCATAACACCACAGAATCACAGGATATTCTGAATTGGAAGGGACCAACAAAGACCATCAAGTCCAACTTAGAATGGCCCTTACCCTGGTCAAGCTTGCAACACTGGCATTATTTGCACCATGCTCAAAGCAACTGAGCTAATCTCAGGATCAATACACACTGGCCCTAATTAAACCTCTATATTAACCTATTCAATATTCCATGTTTTCATAATGGACAAATACTAAGAAATTAAATCAGCATTATTGACAGATTCAAATACTGTAAATTTCATACTAATTTTCTAAGGTACCTAGTTGATTTTTACTATTTTGAGAAAGTTTGCAATGCAAGTCAGTTTCTGCATGAAAGGATTAAATAAATGAAGAATTCCCAGTACTCAGACCCTTCTAGATTCAAGCTATGTTCATTTAGAGCCACACTTCAAACAAGACTAACAGTAGCTCTATAATAACATTTCTCGATAGTTACGTCTTTGAGTAGCCAGCAGCCCTTTCCTGCCATGAAAAAAATTAGTGGGGACAGCAGTTGACCAAACAAAACATATTCTGTGATATGACTATGGGAGTTTTCTTCAAATGGAAAATAAATATATTTTATTGTAAACCAGAAAGAACTCCACTCTTACAGTGCACTTCACAGTTTTTCTTGGATTTTTTTCCTCAAAAGAATGTTTTTGAGTTTTATTCAAGGAAGTCACTAGAGTAAAATAAACAAAATCCACTTCATTCAAACAGAAAAATGATCATTTGAGCCAGTCATGCTATTTGATGAGCCTTGTAGACAGAAGACTTTCATGAAACAGACAAAAACAGGAGAGAAAATAATTCAAACACAACTATACTTTAGCACAAAAGCCATGATGTGGAACAGAACTAGAGTCCTGTAATATAGAGACTTTCATCTGAATAAACTTGTACAGTGGCTATTGATTTACAAACATTCCAATTTGCATAAGGAATGCAAAGGAGCACTCATTGAAGGTAGGAAATAGTATTTGTTTAATAATATCAAAACTTACTTAGCTACATTGGAACTGCTACTAAAATTATAAAAAGAAGACTCTCTTTACTAATGTCGAAATTAACTCATGTTTTCATGACAACTCAGTATCAGAGCTGTGTTAAAATTTTTTGATGTCTTGGGCACACAGTTAAGAGCTTCTCCATTCCCAGGAAGATAAAACTGCTAAACAATAAACACAGGACTGCACATTGCATGAATACAAATAAACTGCTTTTCTTCATCACATCTTTCATTTTTAAGTGCTCAACACCTATTTTTCTCAGATAAAAAAGTTACTCCAAGCCCCCAACAGATAGCCATGTAAATACAAATATGCCATATTTTTAATGAAAATACTCCATCTTGCTGGCTCAAAGAACCTTTTAAGTCGTTCTGGATCTTTAAAGCTTTGACCTTCAGCCCTGGTACCCAAAATTTTAGGACAGAATTATTGGAAGAAGAACTGAATCGAAAGATGAAAAAAATGCAAACAATGTCTATATTTTTCCAGTGGTTTTACTCTGCTTATGAATTATCTGTATAAATAGGTTTTTTTAACAAATATACTCCCAATCTGCCATGTAAACAAGCAAAAAGAACCACATTTTAGCTTTTCTCATATGTGAAAACTCTTTGACCTCAATGCTTACAAAAGTTATATAACAGCTCCTACACTCTGATTCAATAAATAAAAATAATTCTAAAAACCCAAACACACCCACCTTCCCCTCCAAAAAAAAAAAAAAAAACCAACAAAAAAAAAAAAAACAAAAAACCCCAAACACAAACAGCAAGATTTTTCCAAATAGAAAGGAAAAGAAGTAAAGAAATCTCAAGATT
>JAYDZK010000001.1:104986647-105027479 GCA_034509185.1 Euphonia xanthogaster
AAAAAAAAAAAAAAAAAACCAACAAAAAAAAAAACAACAAAAAACCCCAAACACAAACAGCAAGATTTTTACAAATAGAAAGGAAAAGAAGTAAAGAAATCTCAAGATTTCTGTTTAAATGTAATTCACAAAAATAACATGAATGGGACATACAGCTTCTCCAAGTAAATAAATAGTCCCAAGATAGTAGTTTTGTGCCAGTCTGATGGCAGTGTCACAAATAATACTGCAAGCTAAACGAATGTCGCTGCGAAAAAAAAGGTACTTGTTCTGTCACATACTTTGATACAGTGCCTTTTGGCATTTCCATCTACTGAAAGTAAAACCAAAATCCTGGACTTTGGAGTATGGACATGTAGGGATGCCAAGACATCTCAACACTATAAATTAGGTTATTCATAAGGGAGTCCACTGAGAATCAAAGAGAAACCCTGAAAGTCTAAGTAAAATTTCACTCTAAAAAGCTTTGAGACTTGCTGATTATTTATTACAAAATAATTACAGTTCTGCAAATGGTAATGAAAATTAGACTTTGGTAATTTTTCAAAACAGAATTTCTATAAAATCATCTACTTATAGACTTTTCAGAACAGTTCTGAGAATGCAGCCAATGATTTAGCACTTTCAGATATTTTATTTTTTTAAGAATTTGAAGAAAATATGAATGCCTTTTGAAGATGAGATGTGCTGATTACTTCTTTGTTTAACTTATGATTCCCTGAATTACTGTCTAATATATTATTTAAATAACTTCTGTATCTAATGAATTGGGGATTCAAATGACTAAACCACAGTTTTAGTTTGACAACTCTTTTAGACCCCATCACCTGGCCCCACTGCTCTTCCTATTGTTCTAGCACACTGGAAGTACAGTTATTATGCTTTTGTTGAAATTAATGTATCTAAAGATTTTAATTTACTGTAGCTAGCAAAATCTCCCAACAAAGGGTTATAACTGAAAGAATAAGAGATAATCAAAGCCTAGCTAACAATGCATCCAAATGCATTCCTTGGCAACCCAGTATAAAAGCACACAGTGACAGCAAGCATGATGCAATCTTACAAGGTTTTGAATCATATATAAAAGGTAATGGTGAAATGTTTAACCCATATCTTGGAATTAATTACTTAGCCCATATTGAACACACATTGATCAAAATTATTTACAACAAAATAAGTTAGTTCATTGAAATATACAAACTAGAAGTGCAGCTGTACAGCATACAATCTTCCCACTCCTTTCTTCTTTCTGGGGATTTAACTTGGAAATGTCCTATGTAGGATGCCCAAAGAACCCAGAAGCCTTCCCTTTGCTATAGGACCTGAAAGATCAGTTCCTATGGGCTGTATGTACACATTATGAGACTGGGTCCTCCTGTAATCCTGTGTTCATTAACAACCTGCCTACCTGCATGTTTCTACCTCCTCCCCACCTCCAAAGCCTTTTGTCATTTTATAAGAGTACCAGCTACTTCCAAGATTAATGACTTGCTAGGGCCAATGGCCTACAGCAGTATCACAGGTTATCAGCATCTTCCAGCTGCTCTTTAATCTCCAGACAACCTCCAGCACCTTCATCATTATTAGTTAATTAGCATTAGTGAAAGCTATGCACACAGTGAGAGGCTAATATACCCCCAAGCTTATATGTCAGTAATCCTTACTTAAAAAAAAAAAGGTATCCTCTGTGAATAATATCTGGATTGTTGAATGAAAGAATATTTCCCTACCTACCCAAAGGCATGAGCATCAGTTAAGAGACTAATGATTTGTAAAATTTCATGAAAGATAAGAACGCTGCACACTTCAGAAATTAGAAAGTATTCAGTCTCTACCCCCTCATCTTCATTATTTTTCTCTACCTGTTCTCGGCCCATGAACTTCCTCTCTACTTAACATTCTTGACCTCTTTGGTCTTCAACTACCTTAACTTGGCCTTAAGAAATTGAAGGCAAATCATCTTCATGTTCATGATTTAAAACAAGATGACATAACCTCGAAAGCTCCAGAAATACCTGCTGCACAAAACTACTTGTGAGATGTGACAGTTGTCTCCATATGTTACCTGTAATATTCACACTCTACTGGTCTATAGGGCAATTGCCTATGCCTGGCATTCTGTCAGGATTTACATAGATATGCCTGGTCTGCTCTCTTCTACTTACTCATCTACTGACTGAAACATAATTTAAATTTTCTGTGTCCAAACATTTTGGTCCTGAGGTTTTGTCACACCCCCAACCTTCTGAGCTTTTTCAAAAGTAGCATACATTGGGAAGCAAAATTGTATGAATAAACACTTCAAGAAAAAAAAGATGTAGAAACAAATATTTGCATTGCAAAGGTAATGTAGTAAATCATGCCAACCACATATTTATTCCATATTCACAGGATCAATATTTTCAAATCCATTACTTAACACTTTCCTCCCGATTAAAACTCTTTCCAAAAAATTGCAAATTTTACTTTTTTTTTCCTAAAGGGCATTAATAGACACACTAATATATTTATTTGCTACAAAGAAATCACTTAAATTTCTTCTAAGAAGCCTGTGACTTTTATCCTAGGTTCTGTAGGCTTGCAACTCCTGCCATGCCAATATAATTACAACAAAAAGTTTAAATTTTTGCCAAAAGAGAGAAAGGGACCACTTCATTAAATCAGCATTAAAAAGATTGAAATTGTTTCAAACTACACTTTAGATCATGGCTATTTCTAGAGGCCAGGTCTAAAAAGAAACTCCTTGACTAAACTCTCAATGGTTCCACTGCTAAGTTTTATTTTATTTATGAGCTAGGGATCAGGCTCTCCTGTGAGAGCCATCCTCTACACCAAGTTTAACACACAGAGCAGTGGTACTCTGCAAACTTTAAATGATTCATGCCCTGCTGAAATCTCACTCCAGCACCAAATGATAATGCCAGTTTCTGTGAAGAATATTTAATATACTGAGGTAGAAAAAGCTATTCAGATCATTTGGTCAACATATCATATTCACTGAAGACTTTTAACTAATATCACACAAGAATTAAATCAAGTTGTTGCCAATCCAAATGGATGTGCAAGAGTTAAGGTTACCAGAGGCTTACTTGGGACAGGAACTACCTCAAGACTCTCCCATATTTCAGATTAATGTATGAAATCCTTGTAGAAACCACTCCCCCCCACCAAATTCTAGAGATGGAGTAATTTATGAAGTAATCAAATCTCTCAGTTTACATAACATTAAAAGTCTTCTGGCTTCTTTAGTTGATAATTTCAACAACACTCCTTTTTCCATTCAAAACATAGCAAACACAGTGCCACTTTATGTACAGTACTGACTACCAGCAAGAGTCAGACAAATATTGTTGTTCAAGCTACACTGGAGGACTAAATTGAGAAATCATCACTAGATGTCCACCTACCTTATGTACAGTCACCTCATCTGACTCAAATGACTAATGCCTTGAAGTCTAATTTCAAATTGCATTGTCTTGCCTATGTCCTAAAGTTAAATATGCTTTAAGTTTTGGGTTTAAGTTTTCTGTATGGATTTTGCTGTTGTTTTTTTTAAGTTTACTGTCACACAATTCTACAGACAGGAACACTGGAAGAAAGCATGACTGATTACAGAGCTTTGAATAAGGGAAGAATGTTCTTCTTTGGTCCTACTTTCTCTGTTCTCACTTTCCAACACCATAGAAACCTTATTGGAGACACGTTTGTTGCATGAAACTTTTTAAGGATATTTTTCAGTAACTTCACCTTAATACAAATACCTGCTCATGTAAAGACTTCATTAATCTGTTAGTTCCTAATTACACTGAATTTATACATTTATACGGGGGTATACATACACAAGTATTGGAGTCATAGACAAATGCACATATTTAAAGTTAAGAATATGTACTAAGAAATAGCCTTGCATGGATAGTTCTTACCATAGCAAATTAGGTTTTAAAGAGTGAAAGTATCAGATCACTTGTGGCAAGGAAGCTGGGACTGTTTGCAAAGGAGCTGAGACTATGACTTGACTTTTATCCCAATGCAAAACATAGAGAAAGTTTGATAGGCTAACTTGTTTATCTCTACATACTGTACTACCATGTGAGCCTACATAGATAAGTGCTTGCACTGGAGACAGGTATCAAAGCAAAGAGCAGTGGAAGAAAGTGCTTTGTAAGATAAATACATCAGGGATGCTGCATGTTCTGGACTGAGGATGTGTGTTATCAGCCACATGAAAGTATAGAAACTGCCCTACTCTCTCTAACAGTCTGAGTGAGAATTTGTCAATAGGAAAGATGCCAATTTTCCCCCTTAAATTCAACTTAAAGGGGTTTCTCTTAACCACCTCATTCTTTTCCCCAGCTGTCATACATTCCATGCTTTTGACATCTGTTCATCCACTGGGTATTAAAAAAACATTATTCTTAAAATCATTCCTGACTCTATTCTCTGTACTATCTCATCTTTAAAACTAAAACACATAGATGTGAAATAATTGTAGAAAATATCACACTAACACATTTAAGCAAAAAACCCAAACCAAAACTAAAACACACATCCAGTCTGTTGATTATCTAATCATCTTTGAGAGGAGGCAGGTAACATTAAGAGCTCCTACAGAGTAAATATGAAGCAGGATGTGTATTAATCATGGTCAATCCATTTTTAAGAGGTTTTGGTGTAAACACAATCTCAAAAGCTGGTGGAGTACTAGGTTTTGCCCCTCCTTCCTACACCATCCCCCCAAGCTTTTCCCCCTGTCAGAATAACAAAATAATTATGCTAGTTGCATAACTGATCATTCCTCTTCACAAACAGCATTTATGACTGTGGTTTAAGAAACTTCTAAGGAGACCTATCGGACACATTCTTCTTTGTCTGGGAAACGGAAATTTGTTTTCCTTCATCCTGAACAGAACCATAGGATAATTTAGGTTCAAAAAGACCCTTACGATTATTGAGTCCGACAGTTAATATCATATGATTAAGTTATAAGCACTTTAATGATTATTTAAGCATAATCAAGGTCTATAGGAAAATGACAAGTTAAGTTAAAAAGCATTCTGCTGAATTGTAAATTTTTAAAGAATGTGGAAAATTCACAGCAAATTTCTGTGTGTATTTCAAGCACGGGGTTAGAGACTATAACAATTTATCAAAAGGAAAGTATTTGTGCGAAAAAATAAAAATATGTTTTGTCTTCCATATACAGTCTTGAGAGACTCTAGGATTAAAAAGTTCCTAATAAAAAACTGATTTGTCGCTATACTACTTTACACATTCACACAATGTGAATTAACATGCTAACAAATTTATAACAGTGCATTGTAAGAGCAACCTGGTTGAAAATAAGGTTGGCATTATTAGAAGAACACAAGTTGATAAAAACATGGCTAAAATGGCAAAGCTGAGTATGCTGACTTAGGAAAGTGATAGAAGACACTCTGGTAGGATTTATTTCAGTCATCTGCATATGCATTATAACAAAAATCTTTTTCCATATGTAGGGGTGGGGTTTTGGGACTTAAAACCTTAGTTTCAATGGGTAAGAAAAGGTTGGAAGTTCTTCCTATTGGGAGACCCTACAGATCTTCATTTCACCTTCACAGCAGAAGATGGCCTTTTTTAGGAACACATTCCTTTCAGATCTTGTACGTCCCAAGCTGCCCTTTATGTACAAAGGAGACAGTAATGGACTGATTCAAAACAAAAAACTCAAAGACAGTGGAATTCAGGTCAGGAATCTCTCCTTTCTTGCTTGAAATGCCAGTCAGAGCATCCAGTAATGAAAGATCAGTTGGTAAGATCAAAATCCACTGCATGTAAGTACAGCTGTAGAGTTTGGGATTGCTGGCAGTCAGATCTTGATGAAATCAAGTCAAGCACTGAGGAAACATTCTCAGTGTCACATATGATCTCTTTGGAATAGATGTTCAGAACAGCACTCTATTTTGTCTTGTCTTTTCCCCTTCTGAAACCCCTCACTTAAACATGAAAAGTTCCACCCATTTTAATATATTTTCATGCAAGTCGCTTGGAAACAAATTCTGTGTGATCACTATGACAGACAGGAAAAATCACAGAATCACTGAGATTGAGAAAGACCTTTAAAATCATCGTGTCAAACCATGAACAAACACTGTATTGGGTGGCCAGTGAACTTCATACCTAATCTCTCCATGAAGTGAATTTCCTCAGTGCATTTCATCCCAGATATTGCAGAAACATTGTTCTACATGTCAATTTGAACAGATAATCCCACTGACATGATAATCCCACATGTCAAATAATCCCACTGGGTTTCTATCAGTAGTATAGGGAGTCATACATTGTCCAACACCTTCTCATGGCAAAGTAGCAGTGAGAACAAGCAGTTTTTCTTTCTAATTCAGACAACAGAAAGACAGGGAGTTGAGCACTTGAAGAGGGACAGACTTTTTTGTTTATTCTTTCAAGTAAACCCTAGTTTCTTTCAGTTACCTCATCTCTCCCTTCAAATCTCAGTCTCAGCTTTCTACTCTCTCAGGTCTCAGCATCAACCAGATCTAGTACTTCCAACTGGCTCCGAGGCATCATTTCCAATCCTTGCCTAATTTCCAATCTCAACACCCTGCCAATCACTGTACAAGACACAATCCAGCATTAAAATTTAATCCCTTTGCTGATCAGACTTTCACTGTGTCTCGCCACCAAGTTCTAAGACCACTTTTCCACTCAAATTAGGTGCAATTCATTCCCTAAAACTATTGAAGCTGATTGTTTTTTTGTTTGGTATCATCATCTTCAGCTCACATGTGCCATACTGCACATGATGCATGGCAAAAGCACAGAACTGGACCCAGCATAGTCTGAAGCAAATTCGAAGTCTCATTACTAAGGAAAATCCTGTGCGGCCTTGAACTGGAATAAGCTCATTTGGTTTGAAACTTCAGGGCATGTACATGCAAAATTAAGCTAAGCCTTTACTAAGAGCATGTAAAATGTGATTTTCAAGAGCTCATGGCTTGGACAAGCTGGGGTGTTTCATAAACTCATGTAAAAACACACAAGTAGGGATCATGCTTTTTAGCAGACCTGTGTCTTGTGCTCCTCTTATTGGTGATAGCAATTTCCAAATGTTTCATTATTTTGTCTCTTCTCTTCATTCCCACATTGGAAAACAAACAAATATCTCACCTTGGGAATATGTGGAAGTAAATAAATTGACGATCTCAATATTATTCAGGCTCAGTAAAAACTTCAAAGTAGAAAGGTCAGTCCAAAAGTTATTCTACACCTAAAGTCAGGTTTGCAAAGAAGATATTGTAAGTAAAATTTATGAGAAAACCTACCTAAAAATGAGTTTACCTCTTATTACTGGTAGTACTCTGTATTTGAATGTGTGGGTTACTTTAGCATAAAGATAGATTTGATTATGAAAAAAAGAGTGACTCTGCTTCAGCTCCCTTTCTTTACCTAATTTTAAACTCTGCCTCATGCTACACACCATAATATTTAGTCCATTATCATATCCTGATTTACATAGACCTGGCGTTCTGAGGGTTTTTTATGATCTGTTAAGAAAATGCCCCCTTTTTTTTCTTCTATTACTCATTCCCAGTCTTCACTTGAACAAACCTGACCAGAATACACAACAGCGTCACAGGCAGGGTTATAAATGGAACTATCCCTTCTGGCTGAGGCAAATCTTGCAAGCATAATAACAAGTACAATGAATTCAAATATTTCCAAAAGACCCTTAGCTCCTTTATTGTGGATAGTGTGACAGCTTATGCAACCTACCACCTGATGAGGTAAATAAAAGAGAAGGAGCTTACAAGTTTATTGCTGTCAATCAGCATCTTAAACACATTATGTGCCCCAGCACGAGTTTTTCATTTAGAACAAGAAAAGGAAGTCTGTGTGACTTTTTTTTTCCATTTCTTCCTTGTAGATATGGTGAGTTTTTTATTATTCATGCCAGTATGCTATCAATGTCTCTGCTGACTCCTAAAACATCTGTCCCACTGTTTACAGTTCCTGGAGTGCAATGATATCAATCCATGCTGATAATCAGAGGACCCTCAATTAAGTACCTACAGGGCAATGAGTGGTAAACAAGAAAATGTACAAAAAGACAACAGATTAATTCTTCTCTCTCCCAATTCACAGAAGACATTAGAGTTCTTTTTGCTTTATATTTGAAATTCAAATTCCAGCGAAAGTCCATTAAATGTTCATAGCAATATAAAACCTGAAAAAATCAGTGTAAAAAAATTGTACTGAAGACAGAAAACATAAGGAGTTGAATGAGAGATATACATCCTAGGTCATATGCCACTGTGATCTCTTTGATAAAATTATACTTCTCCCTAAGAGCACCAATAATTAAAGATCCACTATTATCAGAATACTTTACTATGACTGGGAAAAAAAAAACAAACTGTCACAAAATAATTTCATTAGAGCTCATTGAAACCATCCCTTGACCATTTAGGAGAGCTGCCCTAGCTTTAAATTTTACGTGAATTTTACAACAGCAGCTTAAGGGCAAATCCATTACCTTAGAAGAGAGGGAACATAAGCAGACTTCTGGATTCTATCACTTTGATAAACAACAATACATTTTGAGGTTATAACAGCAAGTAACAGGGCTAATCATATAACTGCCAAATAATGCCAAATTAATAAATGAAATAGCAGAATGGTGTGACATATGCAGAGTCACCAACAGAGAAAGCTGACAAAGCATTTGGTGTTTGTGATGAATGAGAAAGGCAAGTGGTAAAGAAGTAGGAATGTAAAAGGACAGAAAACATTTGGGAATTTTAATTTTCCTGAACAATGTAATGTAGAAGACATGTTAATCTCTGTAGCAATGCAAATAGGGTGTGGGGGGAGAAGACACCCAAACAAACAACAAAACTGGAAGAGGGAAGATGTGTTCCATACCCCAAGCTGAAATCTCATATGGTGTTGATGTATTTTATCACAGTCTTCCATAAGTCTTGGCACTAAATATGAACCAAATTGTAACTTTCCTTGCTTGACTCTGTCTTCAGATGAATTTATTTCCATAAAAATTGAGGAATTCAGAGTAATAGAAAATTATCTAGTGTAAAATCCTCAAATAGCTATGAAAACAAGAAGGTGTTTGTTGTTTTTTCCATCATTGCTCCCTCAGCTTTCTCTGAGAACACTGTTAGTGGGAGTCAGTGGTGCAGTTGTATGAAACCATATGCTCAGAAGACTGAGGGCTGCTTAAGCCTGTCAAGAGCCAGACATATCACTGCTGGCATCTGCACCAGTTGTCAAACCAATGAGTATGAGTGTCAGTGATCATTAAATTTATTTTCAGTCATCCAGTTATAGTGACATGACCTGTAATTCTTTTCTGCTTCTGCGGGATACAAGGACCAATAGTCTGACTCACCTAATTTGAGGGATAGTAGAATGTGGATAACATCCTCAGTTGCTATGACAGCATTCCAGGCAGCACATGATCCCAGAGCCACAAAGCCTGATAATAGGACAGAGTCCAAGCTCTACAGGTTAATGAAGATGCTCTTTTTTACTTTCTATACACATTTCTAAGGAGGAAGAGAGGAGAAGCTGCAGGAGCCTATACTAACCACCCTTCATAAAATGTGCTTTCTTCTAGGGTGGTTTCTCATATATGCAAGAAAAAAGTCAGGATGGCACAGGCAGCTGGAGAACGCAAGAGCAGCCCCCAGTCCTTGTGTTGATAGGAAGTACAGTTGCAATCATTCTTGGAAGGAGTAAGAGAAATATTTTCTTGTTCTATTTTCTATTACATGGTTGCTGTCAAAAAAATCCAGTCAGAAGTTATCCACTAACAAGTATCACTTTCCAATAATAATATGAGATGCAATCTAAGCTGTAAATCTGATACTCTATCTTCTAGTTCCGCAAACAGTGTCCAAAGCATAGCAGGGGTTCTTTGCAATATTGAGTGGGAGCATTTCTCCTTTTCCATGAACACCATATGTTGTATTTGAACCTTTCCTTTCAATGCAACTGCACTAATTTTGTGCAAGTTCACTGGTTCCTAAAATAAACCAAAAGGCATTTGTTTATGTATTCAAAACATGTAGAAATCTATATTCTAGCACTTCCTGGAAATTTCAAATGCAAAAATACAAATATTTTTGTATTTTTATACATTATTTACCTAATGTATAAAATGTAAATGTAATGTAAATAATGTATTTACCTAATGTATAAAATGTAAATGTAATGTAAATAATGTATTTTATACATTATTTACCTAAATAAATAGTAATATTAAATTTTTAATACCAACATAAATTATTACATGTACTTATATAACAGTATCTACATACAGAGTTCTTTATTCAGAAAAAAATATGCTTAAATGTCTGTTTTAATAGTTCTTTTCTAATGATAGCACTACAAGTCATACCAGCAACTCAGGACAGATAATGTTACCAAACACCAAACTATCTTTACGAAGGAAATGGACCTTTTATATGAGCATTTATTTCCACTGTGGTCATCAGGCCACTGCTTAACAGTTTGTGGCACTGTAATCTGCAGCATGACCATTCATCTAATTACTGCTGAAACTGTGATATTAATCTCCTCAAAAAGGGCAAGTTAAGGGTCAATTGCCAGCAGTGGAATGCACTTGGTAAGGATAATGTGTTGCAGATCTGGTTTCATCTGCTCTTACTGATTTCAACAGTCTGCATGATTTGACTTCACTTCTGAGTGGATAAAAGCACAGAACCCAAAACTGGGTCAAATCACACCTGCACAATGCCTGTGATGAATACCTGCATCATTGTTAAAGCCATGAGGGAGTGTCTGACCTGTCCAGCCACGTGGGCTCCCAGACTGACACATCACCACAACACACAACTCCACAGACAGATCACTCTGGCCCAGAGCCTCCCTCTATACTTCACTTTTCTGATCTTCCCTAAATACCAATATGCAACTTATATGATAATTCTGGTGTACAGTTTAAATCTGTGGAGACTGTCCTCCTGTACATCTGTCTGTTCCTGTCTCCTGTGGAGACGCCATTCACTAAGCAGCTTCTGAAATATGAACAAGAAGGCATGCATACACTTTTCCTTGGAAGGTACAGGTCCTTAGGAAAAGAATGGAAACCATAGTTTTTTAGTGGGGAAGGGGGACATCTTAGTGAAAAGGTAGTCCTAGAAAAGTCAATTTCTGCTCTCTTGTTATAAACCACAATTTTAACTTAGTGCTTGCCATGCAGAAGGTACACAATTGTTAAAATGAGCCACAAATAACTTTACCTGTTCCTCAAGCCACATTTATATTGCTCGCTTCTTAGGTCTCAGATGGGAATGTGGTAAAGAATGATTCAATATCTCAGCTCATGTCACTTATTACTTCCCTCTTGCACATGAAAAAGGCCAACAGACCTTTCTGAACTGCTCAGTCTGCTTCCCTTCACAGAAAGTTATAACCCACACTAACTTTCACAGATTAAACACTGTTTATACAATCCAGTGACATGCATAATTAATAGCTGTATTCCCCAACCAGGTCACAAGGAAATTTTTCATTTCTCTATGAATTACAGTACAACAAAAAATATTAAAAGAGTTATGGAAAAAACACGTCCCACACAGAAGTCAGATATGTAAACTACATTTGTTAAAGTGTAGTTTTCAACATTCATTTGGTACCCAGCAAGTAATTTCACTTTAAATACCTTTCATAATCACTAATTATTTTTCTGGAATACATATTTGTGATCATAAGATTTTACTTAAGTGACATTAATCTTCCCGTAAAGACTTAACACAAACTAGAATTGAAAATCTAAACTTCTGATTAAACATTTTTGCTATAATTATATGGTAATAAGATTGAATGCAATAAGATATTAGCCTAATTTAATTCTTTCAATTAGTTTCAAGTGACAGAGGCTAGGGGCACACCTGAGTGCTGTACCTATACAATCATAAATCAAGTGAATTGGTATTTAAGATTCACATGTTCCATTCTTCCCAAATTCGGCATCTCCACAGGGAATTTTAGACACATAATTACCTTTTATTACTTGCACTAACAAAATAAAACTTCAGCAAAATTACGCAGTTATCTTTTCTAGTTGTGTACCAAATCAAACAAGTGTTTTTATTTTGTGATTACATATTGACTTGAAGTTATTTCTAATATTCTTTTTTCCTCTCTACTTCAAAGTATTTTTTGGCAATTGCAAACCTGCCCAACTATAAAATGAATAACACATTCAAATATATAATGCCAATCCATAGGCCTTCCAAGTTTCTTTATAAAGTGAAGAATATTTTTACTTCTTGAATGAGAAAATAAGCAGCTTTATGATTTATTAGCAAATGGTAGGGAGGGGAGAACCTACTGCATTTTCAGAAAAAAATACTAATATAGGTGGATTTATATTTATGCTTTAGTTTTAAATATTAACTCAGGCTCCCCTTGCAAAGGCTCTTATCCTCCTCTGCTTTCTCAGCCTGAACTTCAGAGGTTCCTCTGCCTTAAATTTGCTGAGTTACCAGCTGTGTCATTTCTACTCAAAGACTGAGCTATGGTCAAGAATATAGAAGAGAGGAGCAGACAAGCAGGAGCTCTAATGAGGGAAAAATAGGCTATGTAGAATAAACAAAAATAAAACAAATTAAATGGTTACAATTTATTGCATTCATAAGCAATGTTCACAGCAACTAGGCTTTATATTTTTACAAGCCAAGATACTTTATTGACCATTCAGTAATTCCATAATTAGCTATTTGTTTTAAATTATATTTTGGACTTAGTTCTGTTTTCTTATTAAACTTATAAACAAAACCCTTTAAGGTTGATGCAAAATACCATAGCCTTCTTCTAAACACATCACTGGAGACAAAACAAAATATAAACTTACTACTTGATATTGCAAGATAGAGTTAGCAGATCTAAAACATTAGGTTTTTCATTTAGATTGATTGTCTAAGCTTTATTTTAAGGATTGTCCTGCTATAGGAAACTAGGGGGGGGTGAGTTATGAGCTACCTTACATCCTCCTTTAATTCAGATAATTAACATATGTCTGAGAGGTGCAAATTATTAGGAAAACTCTTGTATTTTTGTATTGAATCATTATCTAGTGAACAACTGATGGAGGCCACGATTCTGTAAAACCCAAAGAAATATAAAACAGAGTGGTGAAAATGAGGCAAAACCAAATTGAAGTATTGGGCATTTCCAAGATGAGAATGAGCATTGCTCTGTGATGTGTATCCCTTTACTGTGTGGTGTACAGCTCAGTAACTATGAGTGCTTGGAAGCACATACCTTAATAGGGTGCTTGACTCATTTTGTCTTCATCCATATTTTAAGGCATAGTATCTTAAATGGGGGAGCAATTTCTAAAGAAATATCATTGATGATTTTATAGATGCACTCTCAATTTTTATTAGGTAGGAAAACAGCCCTTTTTTCCAGAAAGATGCTGTATATCTACAACTAATTTACAATAATAGGTTTTGATGGGTTATCTGTATGCTTGTTTGGTGCTCTACTGCTGTGAAGACTTCAGCTATAAATGTCTATTTTCTTAAGGTATCATTTACTACATTCTGGCATACTGCTTCAGATAGCACAACAAGAACATTTCTTAAATCATACCACATTGCCTAGAGTACAGATCTGGTGTTAGGTTTTGTTACAGCACAGAGCTGTAGAGTATTTTGGCTGGCTGCTTATAGCTTTTCACCTCTTTATGCCATAGTTTAACACCCCAGTGCTAAGATTCCCAAGCTCCACTCAGCTTCATTGCTCAGTACTTATTTTCTGCTTTGGTTTCATGCTCTTATTTTTGTTACAATCATTTTCCTAATCCTGTACTTCCTTTCTTGTGAAGCAAGTTTCTGTTTTCTATTCCTGCTCTCTGCATTTCTCAAACCATTATGATGCCTAGAGTAGTCCTGAAAGTTGAATTTTTCTTTAGTTATGTGCTCTGGACTGGGGATTTTTTGCTTCACCACTAATCAGGGACACTGAGTTTCTTATTAGTGTCAGTTCTGTGGTTTATAGGTGTAAATAATCGTGAAATGCAGAAATGTTCCAAAGTGCCATTCCTACTGGTTTTGTACTGGAGTTGTTCCTTCTCCCAGTACTTGAACAATCAGTACAGCCTGAGTAAGTGTGATGAGAGCACAAAGCAGTGTGTACATTCACATCTCTGCACAGCCCCCCTGCGACACAGGACCACAGAATGTCTGAGCCTGGGGGCACCTCCAGACATTGTCCAGTCCAATCTCCTGCTCCCAGCACCATGCTCAGGGCCATGGGTGTTAAATATCTTGAAAGATGGAAACTTGACAAAGCTTCAGAGCAACCTGTGCCAGACTTTGACTCCTTTAACAATAAAAAAGTTCCCTCTTCATTTATGTAGAATTGTGTCTGTCATTCACTTACTGGGCCTCACTGTCTGGCTCCGTTGTTTATATTCCCTCTCCCATCAGGTGTTTATGCACATGGATATAACCAAACAACAATTAAGAGACATTTCTAAAAAAATATATTTTTCTTTGGAAAAAATTGAAACAAGAGTCTTACATTATTTTACATTTCTCAAAACAAAATTGAGATGCTCATCAGGTAAATTCTGACACTAAATGACACTTCCAAAACAATAATTTTCTATCTGTAGTTTGAAAGACAGTTTTTATCATTGGGTTTTGATCTATTCTTGGTAGAACTAAAATCAAATAATTAAGAATCTGTTTCTCATCTGGTGCAAATTAACAAAATTTAATGGGAATGAATATAAATGCAAACAGGGAAGCAAACAATAACTTAGAATCTAGCTATTAACTTTGATTAACACTGCTCTGTTTAGCAGTTCATCACCCAGCCAATTATCAGAAAAAATAATTACTTCCTGAAAATCATACTGTAGATGTACTGAAATACAATATAAAATTGTCAGAATTATTTCATCTTCCTTCTGTAGTATGTGCCACTTGAGTTATTATCTATTTTTAAATCCATTCTTGTCACTTCACAGAATTTTTCATTTCTCAGCCTGAAGGGTTCCTAGGATTTTGGTGCTTCTGGAGCAAATCTGGTCTTTAAAAAACAGTAGCTTCAGTCTGGACAGCCCATACTTTAATTTTTAAAAGGCAATCAGGAAGTAAATACCCTGTTCATCCTATCCAGCCAGTCAAGCAAGAAATCTAACAAGCCAGAGAACAGAAAAACAAATCCACAGTAAAGACCTACTAAACTCATTTATTACCAGATTTTTTTACTTTTGCCCATGTGTTATCATTATCCCCATCAGTATTTAGATGAGAATTAAAATCACTATTTATAAAAGCAATATAATTAAACGTTTGAAAAGCTTAGGGTTGCATAATAAATGCAACAAATTCTACAAATATAGTCTTGTCATCTCCTTAAAGGTGTTATTGCCACATTTAATGTGTGAAGGTATAAGATTAAGAGTAACCCGATTTTCACATGAGCTCAGAACAGAGCACAGTTGTAGTACAGACGGTTGACATATTTTCAGATCCATCTGAACACTAAGAGTTTTCTAAAGATTAAAAGAGGGAATCACCACCAGTAAAGAGACAAGACTTTATATTTTTTACTGTCTATACAGTAATTAAACCAGATATTATGGCAATAATGAAAACAAAATCATTAAATTCAAGAAATTCTTATTCATCGAGAATGTAAATTGCTTTTTAATTTCCTGACCTTATAGTGTAAAAGGATGATTAACATATCATATTCTCATGGAACTGGTAGGTTAAATACCCAATTACAAATACCCTCCACAGCAAAAGACTATATAGTAAACACACCGAGTATTCTGAAAGTAGGAAGCTGACTTTTTAAGCACAGCAAGAAAAACAAGATATAAAATTTTGGGTTATAAAATCACTGGGAGAAAAAAAAAAAATGTATGCATCTCTTGTACTTCCCGACATCAAATGTCTGCCTGGTAAAAGTTACACCAGTCTTCAACTGCATTGAATCATAGAGAGATTACCTCTCTTATTTTTAAAGATGTTTTCAACAGCCTTGTTTTATCCATAGAGGTGTGTGTGTGTGTCTGAGGCTAACACACCCTTCCTGTGCTATGCACCCAAAAGAAAACAGCTCCTGAGCCCCCCTGTGCTGGCTCTGCCTGGGAGGGGCAGCAGCCTCTGTGGGGCTGTGGTTTGGATTTGAGACTAAAGCTGCACTGGGAACACACCAGTGTTTCAGATCCTGATGAGTTGTGAGGGAACACAGCTGGAACAGCTGAGCCCAGGTGAGCACAGGGGTAATCCAAAATACATAATGTGAAGAACTGGGCAGGGGGTGTTTGTCTGGGAGGCAGCCATTATGTTTATTGTATTTGCAATTGAATTTGAGGTACCAGTGTATGGCTAAAATAAATAGAAAAATAAGCTTTACAGCATATGCAAATATGCACAGAAATCTGACCAAATTAATGCAGTGGGGGGTGAAGACAGACGTACATGCATGTGCATATTTTAATACAGATCATAAATATAAAATATGCATATTATATATCCTCCCACTCATATCCCTGTTGGAGACTATCATTTATTCTAATGACTATTTCAGGATAAAAGCATTTTAAATCCCCTTTCCCCTATTTTTTGATCTTACATGAGGGCTCTTCCACCTGAGATCTAATGTGTGTCCTTTAAACTTATCTATTAAATGAGCTTAATTCATATGAGAAGTAAAACACATTTTAAACCAAAAATGGCTGAAATTTAAACCAATGTCAGGCTGACTTTATAACTCAGTGGTGTACCACTGGGAGTCTCAAAAAGTAGTCTCTTACTACTTAAAAGTGGTGATCCAGCTATAAAAGCCATGCCTTTGCATGGTATTAGGAACAATCTATGGAAAGCAGGATGAGACCTAGGTCTACTATGTAAAATCTGAAAGTATCATTTATTTTGCCATGGTGATTTTTGGGTTTATTTTTTTGCTATAGACCTGTTTATTCCTGTTCTATATTTAGACTGAAAATTCCATTTTGAGTATTTCAATATTGGTCAGTAGTGACCTGGCTCACAAGCTTCTTGTATTAATGCTGTACAGAGATATAACATAATTGTAGAATCTTATGGAGGGAAACACACATTAAGGTATCAGAAGTAGCAGAGACATGTCTAGTTACTTGAATAATTGTAGCATACCTTTTAAGTTTTCAAAAGTATTCAGTAATATTTTGAAAGATCTGTGAAAGTTTAGGTTTGACCAAGAAATCCTTTTAAAATTAACGAGGTAGATTGTGAAAGGAAGAACAAATAGTTTAAAAGCAAAGAAAAAAACTATTTGTAAGCCTGTTACCGAGAATACAAGCAAAATAAAAGGTTATGAAGCATTGAACATCCAGCTGGAATATAAATGAACTCTTAGCTCTCCATTGTGTGCAGTCCTCTTCTATTCCCCCTCCACACTGCTGCTTACTCAGTGTTTTGTTTGCACTGATTCCTGTGAGTCAAATATACTACAAATAACCTCAACCTTTCTCAGCACAATCTACACATATCTCTTGTTATATTATGCCTTAAAGGAAATTTAGAGTATCACTGTTGTACATCGTTAATGTACACAGAGGTTTTCCTGCTTTCTTTGACCAATGAAACAAATAGTGTAAAGAAATTAAAGCAAATCTGTAAGTACAAAAGTTTACTAAAAAAAGGTCAGTATTAATACAGTTACTTTCTCAACACAGCCAGTCAATGTACTTGCATGCTAGGTGAATAATAAACAGAGCAGTGAGCAGAAAGTATAAAATGGGTCCTGAGGCCTATTACAGAAAATATTAAATTATCCAGTCATAACAATTAGAGCTCAAATAAAATTAATATTAGCTACTGTTTTTCACAGGTGCAAGCAAGACTGTATCTGTTAATAATCCTCCCTTCCAGCAGATCTCCCCTAAGCAACAAGTCCAGGCACATGGGAACCAGACCTTCAGGCTGTCAGCTGAAGATCTCTTCCTACATCCACATCCTCACTCAGCCACTCCCTGGGATGAGCCAGGAGCTGCATCTCTGCAGAGGACAAAATCTGTCCCTGCAGATTAGCAGAGATCCAACCTCAGAGCCCACACCCTCAAAGTCCCGAGTTCTGAGAGTAGCAAAGTCCTGAAAGGAGCATGACAAAAAGAGGTAGAACAAGGATTCGCATTAATAAATGTTGGGGGAGGGGGATTTCTGATTTTGTGTTTTCTGATTTTGTCCACTTAACAAATGAAATGAAGGGAAACACCTGGAGAAGAGAAGGCTCTGGACACACGTTGTAGAAGCCTCCAGTACATAAAGAGACCTACAAGAGAGATGGAGAGGAACTTTTTATAAGGCCATGTAGTGATAGGATCAAGGGGTAGTGGCTTTAAAGTGAAGGAGGTTAGGGTTAGATTGGGAATAAATTCTTTACTGAGAGATTGGTGAGGCACTGGCACAGGTTGCACAGAGAAGCTGTGGATGCTCCATTCCTGGAATTGTTCAAATCCAGGCTGGAAAGAGATCCAAGCAACCTGGTCTAGTGGAACATGTCATTGTCCATGGAAGGGGGTTAGATCTAGATCATCTTTAGGGTCCCTCCAACCAATTTGATGATTCTGTAAAACTATGCAGAAGTAGAAATGGGTCTCATTAAAAAACATTGGTATTTCAAATTTTCCTTTTATCTTAGACCAAGAAAAAATGTTGACATTAATAAACAGTGAATTAACTTTCACAGTTCAATTAAGCTACATGATTTTTTTTTTTTTTTTTTTATGTTAGCAATTCAGAAGATTTTGCATGCTTGGTAATTAAAACTACTGCAGGGTTTTGGGTTGTTTTGTTTGTTTGTTTTAGAAAACAAAAAGAAAAATGAAATTCAAGACACATGAGGATTAAATCATATTTCCTCAGAGTTCCGTGATTCCTCATGAGAACTTCAAATTATTCATTCTTACCTTTGTTCTCACAAGAAAAAACTATATTTCATATAATGCACTCTCTAGCTTAGAGTGAAAAAGCCAATACAACATGAATTATGTAAAAGCTAAAGGCTCCTCAACCCCCAAACCAAAGTAATCATTCCCAGCAAAGAATAAGGGGCCTATTGGCACATCCAAATTGGAGGTGGGGGAAGGGGGGGGTGGGGAGGGTAATGTAGATGACAACCTAAACTAAAATTTCAGGACAACTGAAATTTTCTATAGGAAATTATTGATTTTCAAGGAGCCACATTTTTCATAGGAAAAAGTCCTGACATAACATGACAGATTTGATAATCTGTCACTAAAAACCCACTGCTCAGAAGTGTAATTCTCAAGAGACTTGTAATCTTAATTGTTTCAGTAGAGACACACAGAAAACACACATATTCCCCTCTGCAGCTCAAGCTACTCATTTGCCTTCCTTCTGTTTTGAGACTAGAATATACATGATTCTCCAATGAGAAATCTCACATTTCCCAAAAGCAGAGAAAAAAACCCACAAATCCACACAACCAAAGAATGCATGTCTTTTTTTTCCAAGGCAAACATGTTTTGAAGGCCTATTTACTGTTGAAGTCATACAGGCAATTTAAATAATCTTGCAGAAATCTGTTTTCCTTGCTACATCTTATGTACCAGATACTCTGTTTTGTTTGCAGCAGAGTCAGAAGTTTCATACTTGCAACCGGACTTTACATAGATTTCTATCCTTGTCTCCCACTGTGGCACTACAATTGGCACTACCTGGACTTAAAAGAGATGAGACACTAAACATAAGACATGAGATAACTTGTTTTACTTTTTGAATCTAGCTGTATGTTCATGTGTATATACTGAAGAATTTAGAAGGCATTGTGGGTTCATAGAAAATCCTTTAAAATGGCATCTAAACACAACTAATGCCCATGGAAAAAAGCATGTTTAACATAAGAGGTTACAAAATCCCAAAATTATACCAAATATAGGAAAGACACCTGTCAGATTTACAGTCACCTTTCAAGTTAACTGTCACAAACCACGTTCTCTGATACACACTCCACATGTCCCTCAGATGTCAGTGAAAACAGTGTTACAATTGTGAACTAGAAGACCCAAAAGATAAAAATTAAAAGAATTAACTTTGCTTCTGCAAATCTAACACCTCTTGAGCAGATACAATTTTGATACAAATTTTAAATACATAGTCACTTCATTTGACATGAAAGTATTCAGTATTTAATTTTTACCCAAATCATTTAATGGGTGACCTCATGCCTTATTTGCTGTGCACTATTGAACTGTGAATTGGGAAAGAATTATCAGGTCCCACAATGAGCTGTTTGGAGCATGCATCACAGCAGTGTCAGAGTGCTTACCAATTCTAATTATTTTCCACAGGCCTGCATTGAGACAAGGATCTATTATTAGCTCCATTACACAGAAAGAGTTAAGACAAACAGTGCATAAAGTCAAAGTATTTGCTAATTTTGGATATTTGAGATGGCTACGATGTGATTATTTGCTATAGTGTACCACTCCCAAATCAGAGTTCTCATTAATAAATTTAGATAAAGGGCTCAAAGACTGAGCTAAAAGCCATGAGAATTAGCTCTTCCTCTTACCTCATCCTAGTCTCATTAGTCAAAATTGCCAAGACTTTTCTGCCCAGCTACCACCGTTTTATCTTGTGAGCTGCTTTTACTCTAAGTTTCCGATGTCCCTTCTCCAGCCTGTTCCATTCACACCTTGTCACTATTTCACTCCTAGATTCCTATCTTGTCATTGCCTAATGTGATTCTCTGTCCTACTTTTACTTCATCAAAGCAACCTTCATTGTTTTTTCCTGCATTTCCAGTCCATTATGACACTTATCTGCCTTCTCCCTGCAGGACTGATCTTAGTCCTTTATCCTTTACCCCTAATCTCTCTGTAAATCTGTGCACTAATCAAAGTTTTCACAGGTATAGATCCTATTATGAAATATATTAAATAAAACAGGCAGGAATTGACAATTGCTATTCCTGATTACATTTGAGCACAAGGAAGCCAAGTGACAGTCACATGGGGTAGCATCTGCTTAAGAGACCAGATATCTGCAAACTTAAAGGACTAATTCCTTCATTAGGAAAAATAGTGGCTGTTTAATATACTTATATTTCTCAAAGCATCAAGAGAAAGCTTACTTATAAAAGCATCATCAATATTTGTAAATGCCCTTACAAGTTTTATGGGAAAGATATCTAGATGAGCAAATAATCTCATTTGTAAGCATATTGAAGCAATCAGGAGTTATGTGGTCTTTTCTGGCCAGCAAAGAAGTAATAAAACAAAGATAAGCATACTTTCAAAGCAAATATTCCCACAGCTAAGTACAAACTGTGATTTACAACAGCATAATCAACTATTAGAAAAAGTCTTACATTAAATATGAAGCCTGCAAAGCTGTGTTTTTTTACAAGTATTTTCAAGTAAAAGTTGCTATTGGCCTACAACAGATCTTAGACAACTTTACACCACAACCCTCATAGAAAATGAAGGCAAATGGCCTTGAATAAATCACAGTTTGATTGCCACCATCACAGTGAAAGCCAAAACCATGGCAAACAATCCCGGAGGCAAACATTCCAAACCATGAAGCATAAGTTCATCAGCCTGTCCTAATTCCAGTTAGTAGTTAAGATTTTTTTGCTGTAGTAATGACAAAATAACCCAAGGTATTGCCCACACCAAGTCCACTTTCCCAGTATTTCAAGAGTAGCACAGCACTGAATATAGCTGGAGTGTTTATTCCTTCTAATATTCTAAGGACTTGACCAACTTTGAAAACAACACACTGCAGTTTAGGGGCAGAACACAAACCACAAAGGATGACAAATTTCGACATTTCGTACTCCATGCTGGCACTACTGCTGCAATGTAGGTATAACTCCAAAGCTCCTACAGACACCTGTACAACGCTTCTTTTTTGTTATGGAGACAAACTACTAGTTTATGCTAAACCTACCTTTTAGAGTCTATTCCTTCATATTATAGCATTATTCTTATTTCTCTAGCCATAACAATAATACAACACTTATTACTAGGAAAACAGCAGATAAAAGCCAACATGTAATTTACTAGTAGGAAGTCTAAAGTAACACAAACTCTTTATCTGACTTTAGGGAATAGCTCAAAACCATTTCTGAAGGCTTGACAATGACTTGTCAGAATGCTCACATTTAAGAAAAGTAGCCCTAAAGAGTCTAAACTAGAAGATCCTGTTCTTATATCTCCCTTCATATTCCTGTACCAAGAGGCAAGCACATGACACACAATTTTGAAATTAGGTATTTGATTAAACAATCAACCTGTCTGTACATGATTAATGCAGATGACCTCCAAAAAAACCAATCCAAACCCTAACAATAAAGATCCAGAAGCAGAAGCACCTGGTGCCACAGCAATTCTGTCACAATGGTCTGGCTTGGGTCACCCCAGAGATGAGATTATTCATTAGCATACAATAATGTGGGATAAAAATAAAAACTAAGGGTCAAATTTAGATCCTATTTACAACACTGTAAATGTCTCCTAGACTGAGTAAGAGCAAAGCAGAGGTAGAAATGTTACCTTGTTCACTGCAAAAGTAAATGCTCCTGTGAACCAATGGAAGGTGACCTGTACTTTTGACAAAATTCCCCACTATTTCACCAGACTTTGTTCATATTTTCCAATTCGTGACTTTAAAAGTGATTTTAAAACACTAGGAATAAAATTGTGTGCATTAATCAAGATCGGAATAGTTACATTACAATATTGATTATCAGAATAAAGATGACATTATGAGTCTGAATTGTTAAGGATTGTTCAAACAGAGCTGCTAAAAAGCTTTCATCTCCCACTCTCCTTACATCTGCAACATATGAGCAGATGTCTAATTTACTGGTATGATTAACTTTTTCCTTCTTTGCTAGAGATTTTACTAGTAATATATATATAGAAAGGAAAATTAATAAATGTACTATATTTTCCCCCTCTAAAAATACTGTCTTATATTTAAATAAACAGTCTGAAATGCACAATTTTAGCAGAAAGTCTGTATTCAGCACTATAAAAAATCAGGCCAACCATTTCAGCATCCTATATTTAGGTTAAGCTTTGCATATTTTAAATTGTGAAAATTTTAAATTCACCCCCATTAGTGAAACTTTTGTTTCACTAATGGGGGTGAATACTAAAAATCCAGCAAACCCAAACCATTCAATTTTTGCCAATTAACCCCACGTATTTGCTTCCATCACTCTTAAACAACAATAATTCAATATAGGCAACAGACAATGAATTTTGCTAAACATGCTCTACGTTTTCACACACCAATAGACAAATTATTCAGAGAGAACAGGGAAATATCAGTTTGTTGTCCACTGAGGATGCTTTATGCCATGTTATGAATTGAGAGTTCTTGTTTTCCAAAGCCTCTGTGCATTGTAATGTAAATGCACCAATGAAAGCGACGTCTCACCACTGCAGATGAATTACATTACATGAGTGAGAATAATAACTACTGCTGCTCTAACAAATGAATTTGGTGAGCTTGGCACAATTTATGTCATGATAAATATAAGCAGCTGGTGCAGGTGCTGTAGGACCATACTTTCCTACTTCAATTTTACTAAATTTTCTGCCTAATATCTTGCATAGTCACATGCAGTGAGAAGATATGAGTAAGACTGTATGTTCTCAAGAAGCCAGCAGATGTGAAAAATAACTTGTAAGTATTGGAAAATTATGGAAGTTTTCCACTGAAACATTATTATTTCTAATTATTATCATAATTATTACTATTATTATAGGAATTGAGGGATTAAAAGGCTTTGATGTGACAAGAATAAAAGATATACCGTTGGAAATGTAAACACTGAATATGTAAATGAAAAGGAGTAAAGTGTAAAAAGAAATTCCTACACTAAGAAATAACAATGATGATATTGTTTAAATACCAGTGGCTCAAGACCAGTGCTGTTTGCTCTATTAAATACAGCCATATTCAGAGGGTCAATTTATACACATGGGGAAAATAAAACAGGAAAATTAACACAAATTCTAAATCCCTAAACTTATTTGTAACTGAATTTTTAAAGCATTTCACTTATTTTTGCATATAGTTTTGAAGTACAGTTGATTAATATTTGATATTCATACTACAGTAGAAAGAGAGACAGGGATCTATAAATCTGTGCCTGACAAATAGAAATTACTAATTCAATCTTCTTCCTAGCCTTCTCATAATAGAGCCCTTCACTGGCATGCACATGAAAAGAGTGCACAAACCCAGTGATTGTCAAGATAATTCATTTAAGTCTTAATTACAAATAGCCATACTTTATCACACGCTAAATCACAAGCTAACTTTAATATTCCACTCAAGAAACAGTTATATTTTTTTCAACTGTTACAAGTGCCAGATAAATTATATGCCTAGATCTGCACACAGCAAAAATTAAAACAAAACAACAAAACAAAAACCCAAAACAACAAAAAACAAAAAGAAAAAAAAAACCAAAAAAACCCCAACAAAACAAAACAAAAAAAACCAACAAAAAAAAACCAAACTGGTTTTTAGCACATTCTCAGTAGATTCTTTTCTATTTACTATAAGGAATACAACTTCATTTTTATCTGTTTCAGACTACTTCAGTGGTGGAAGCAGTACTCTACTTTTCTATCCCCACTTAGCAGAATTCATATATCTATGTGGAATGATTTTCTGTTTTCATTTTCTTTGTCCCGCTTACCAAATATATTTTCTATCATCTTCTATTTTATCTTCTATTGCAAAATGTCATCATAGATCCCACATGTCTATCTATATATAGACATCTGCAGGCAAAACGCAATGAATTTGTAATGCTTGATAATAGAAATGTTTCAGAGAGGCTGCTTGGTTTTGACATAGCCTTGACAACTGCAAATGCCTCTGATGAAAGCCTGCTTGGTTTCCTTCGAGCTCATGTGGCTGGACTTTTGGTACATCACTTTATAAGCATTAGTTTCCACTGGAAACTAAAAGGAAAATATTTATGTGAGATATAGGAAGGAGGAGGAGGAGGCAGAAGAAACATGGGTGGAATACTGGTCATGGGCAATACAATGCAACTAGTAAAGGAAGAAAGAAAAAGAAATGGGGAAAACAGTGATCAGGCATGAAGGTAACAAACTTAACTTTCTGTTTGTCAATGTCAGACAACAACCAAGGCACGGGAAGAAAGGTGATAAAACTTTGCAAAGGTGCAAGTATTTCCCAGGAGCTATGAAACAGATGACATCATTGTATTTGAACCTGTGTTTTAAACTCAGAGCTGAGCCTGTCCAACCTTAACAGTTAGCTCTGAGCTAAAACAAATCACAACATAAAACCACATGCAAAGTAAATTCAAGGAAGCCTGTAAGCTGGTCCAAATTAAGCTCCTCAGATGTTTATCTTTTTAAATACATCTTCTTTTAATATGAGAATGTCTGTTTGTTTATGACGTTTATTGGTGTATACCTTCATTATTGGAAAGCTATAATTTCCTCTAATGAAAAATGAAGTTGATTTGAGTTGATTTGTCTATAATAAATTGGCCAATTGATCTAATTGTTAATTGTATAAGACATAACTGTATTTGATTACTCTTATGATAGCTATTTACTCTTTTACAAAAAGTTCTTTTCATATTGTTAACTTTTTCACTTACTTGAGGGAGGGAAGGGATGTAGAAGCATAGACAGTAAGTTATTTGCCCTGATATTTTTCCTTTATATGGGTATATCTCATGTACTTTCAACAGTTTTACTGATAGCATTTCTGTCTGATTCTGCAAGTAGTGAAAAGAGTGGAGTGCAAATAATTCCATTGTCACTATATTTTTTTAAAGTCACATAAAAATTGCTTCTTCCCAACATTCTTTGAGAGAAGTAAAAAAAAAGTATTTTCTTATTGGTTATTTTCTTCTAATTGTGATTTTTCAGCTTCCTCATATATCAAATTCTCTGTAGATAACAGCCTTCTAAATAGAAGTCTAGCTGAAATGGAGAAACAGAATGGTTTCCTCTCTTAGGAAGTAAAAAAAACTTTATTTCTTAAGGATTTGAAGGGTTTGTTGATTGTTTTGGGTTTGGTTTCGTTTTTTGGTTTTTTTGCACTTCACACATATTAACGTTAAATTATCTAGTGTAGAAGCATTCTAACTTTGGTCCTTTTTGATGATAAGAGTTAATGGATATTATTCAGCCATTTTATTCAGTAATTAGATTTGTAGTTCAGTAATTTAAATAGTCACTGCAGTAATCTCTCTGTAGCAATTTATGCAGTGCTGTTACATTAAATTCATGGATATGGAGCATGTAAATATTCCAGTGAGATCAGACTGTACTTAAGAAGTTTCAGGAGGTAAGGTTGGTCATTTGAATATAAAAAATTATGAGAATTAACAAACCTTTAATATATTTATGTTTTAATTAGTAAACATTTTTTGCACAATTGTTTTAGTCCTTCTCCACAAAACTATCCTATTATGTAGTCATCAGTACTTCCAAATGAAATGTTTTGTTCTACAATCAGAATGCTTGCAAACATCACATCTATCCCCAGCAGAGGGTATTTCAGAATGAAATGTATTTGCATTTTTAAAAACCAAGGTGATTTTGACATGATCTGCTATACCAAGGAGAAACACATTTTAGAATCAACTGTCCCCAGTCCATTGCCAGCCCAAAGTCTTTGATTACTTTTATAAATGGTGCCAATCAAGAGTCATAAGTGGATGCAAATTTTACTGTTTATAGGTGCAGGTTTTTATGTCTTGCAGCTCCTGATGCACTAGAAAAGTTTGGAAGAAATATTTAACATGTCTGGAGAGGGATTTAAATGTGGAGCCCCTAAAATTAAAATCCAAACAGCTGGCTAAAAAATGATTTAATATTTTGGAGATCTCAGCAATGGATAAAACCTGAAGTACAAGGTACGCAGAAACATATAATCCCCATCAAGAAAGCAAATACATTTGAGAGAAGAGGAGAAAGAGATTTTTGATTACTTGGGAGTATAAATTAAGTGAACCACACTGCAGGCTTCCAGTAACAAGAATGGCCCCACTCTCCTGCCTTCCTGGCATTACTGTCCCTCTGTCTCAGCTTGAATCCAGCAATGCTGCACCTGCTCATTGAACCCACTGAAATTACACAGGTAAAAAGGATTATAAAATTCTTTTAAAAAGACAAGTGTAAGAACCAGAAGAGATGGGAGGAAATGCTTGGGAACATGCTGATGGAGAGGAGGATGGCAGAGAAGGACTGTTCCTTTTGGCTGCATCCTGTGTTACAGCAAAATCTCACCTTTACCATTAGCAGAACAAACACAGTGGTTTTTCTGTCTAGTTTTTATCTGCCTTTTGTGAACATTTGCAGCTGTTTTCTATTTGGATGCTATGAATACTTTACATTGTGCTATTATCTAAAATTAATCAATATTTATCTTCTCCTCCCCCATTCTTTTCTCTTGTTCTCCAGTACATAAGGCTACACGTCACTCAGTATGGCAGCCCCCACTGTCATTTCTCTTAGCAGCCTACAAACAGTGAAGCTCAGGTTGTCACTATCATACTCAAAGTTGAAGACCATCTCTATGCATCACCACTTAACTGCATTGTTAAATCCTTTTCTATATACCCTCTGTCGATATTTCTGTATCTGGTTGGACATTGCCTACTTCTTGAAAAGTTATTGTTTGAAAAAACTCTTCTGCTTCATACCAGTTTCACTTGTTTTGCTCTCTATAACTACTCAAAGGGAAGATGCAGCGACACGGGAGTTGGTGTCTTCTCTCAAGTAAGAAGTGATAGGAGAGGAGAAACTGCCTCAAGTTGTGCCAGGGGAGTTTCAGACTCAGTATTAGGAAAAAATTCTTCACCAGGGAGGTTGTCAAGCTCTGTAACAGGCTGCCCAGGGACTGAGTCACCATCCTTGGAGCTATTTGAAAGACACATACATGTGGCCCTTAGGGACATGGGCTAGCGATGGAGTTGGCAGTGGTGTGTTAATAATTGTACTCCATGTTTGTAAAGGTCTCTTCCAACCTAAATGATTCCATGATTCACAAACTTATCCACGAAGGTCTCTTTCTGTTATCATTTAGAGGCTTCCAAAAGCCTTCCCTGTGCATATTTTTTTAAAACAGAGTTTGTGTTTGACACTTCCCCTAGACTGACAGCAGGCAGGAAGCATTTTGTGGTTCCTGAACACTCGGAAAACATTTTGCAGATTGTGCATTCCACCTGCAGCTAAAAATATGACAGCATAGAATCTTCCCATTTTCCCAAATGGAAAATATCTTGTATACTACAATAGGAATGTGTGTCTTCCTGTGATCTTTGAAGTAACCTATGATTTTTTTTTCTAATAGAGTCTCTTAGTACATTATTCAGCACACAGTATTTACAATCTCCAGCACGTTTCACATCCTATGCATGCTACAGGATGCAAACATACAGTTCTATAATGAAACCTGCATTACCCAGCTAGTCAGGGCATGATGAGTGGACACATTGCTGAGGATATGCTTTTAAGAAGTGTTTTAGAGCTTTAGTCAGGCAATAAATCTGCAAAATGCCTGCAACTCTGGCATCTGAAGTCAAATGAGGATCATCACAGGCCTGAAAAAAATACAGCCCTCACTGTCACATTTCCATGGCTTCAGTAGCTGAGTACTAGTGGCCCATAAAGAGCATTCTTTAGCCCCATGTTAACAGAGACTGCTTGAGAGGTCATTTATGTCACTTAGTGCTGGCTGAAACCTTATCTGTTACTCTCTAACTTCTTTTCCCACACCTGCAGTTCTTCAGCTCCATTTGTTTCCCCTTCCCTACATATCACTCAAATCAGTTTGACATTTTCAGAGACTACAAAAGCTGCAGTATGAAAGTATGAAAAGTATATTAAATATCTCACAATACACATTTTAAATATGTGCTGTAACCATGTTTTCCCAGGCTGTCCAAGCAATTTCTTTGTTAAATGCTACACAGATATCTAACATCTGTGTAATTCTTCATTTTTCAGAAATATAATAAGGAAAGCTGGCCTCTCTATATTACTTAAAGATCTTAAAGGGAGTTTAAATATATGCTCTAATTAACAGTAATCTAACATTTTGGACTAGCATTATTGATTGTTTAAGCATTTTTGTTTGTTTGCTTGTTTGGGGTTTTGTTTGTTTGTTTGTTTTGGTGAGCAGTTCCCCCCCCCTGTTTTTAATTTCAGTCACAAAGCATGAGAATCATGTGCCTGAACCCAGATACAGAGTTCCAGTTTTCAGACACTGTCACCAAGGAATCCCAGCTAGCCTCCAGCTGCTACTTGTAAAAGTCTCACTTGTAATCTCTATACCAGCCCTGTATGGCTGCCTCAGACACTCAAAAGTGTATGAAATGGCAAAAAAGTGCCAGATTTTGGAGAAATTAAGTTACCCTTTGACGAGAGCCTCATGAAAAGTTGAATAAGTGTTGCCTTGAGAGCCAAAGAGTCTTTTGAGAGTTAACTGAAAAAGATTAGTGAAGAGTAATTTTTTATACCTCATGTTACGACAATGAAGCATCCTAAACAGCCCTATGCATGGGAATGTTAGGGTGCCTTCACTAGATGTACATCAAAAGCTTTGCCCTCCATTTCACCCAGGTGTGTAATATTGGATGAGTTTCCAAGTGCTCAGGGGAGACAAATGGACACACAAACTTTTAAGGAAGAGAAAGTGTTGCACCACAGTGTGTATGTTGGTTACAGGTACACTGGAAGAATGCGCAGAACAGATTCCAGATTTCTTGGCTTTCCTTGATTTCATGACATGGCTGCCTTATTTTTCCAGACTGTTTGTGCAGGTTTTATAAAAGTACCACAGACATCAAGTTCTGCTCACCCTTGTTGAAACATCTAAATTGTGAAAATGAAAGAGTAGGAAATTCTGGAGAGATATTTCTCTGAATGACAAATTCTTGGAAGGCCATTATTATGGTCCTCTGTCAAAGGGCCAATAAAAATTAACACGTTGAAAATAAGATAGAAGCAAACATAAAGTATCATAATGGAAAATCCTTCTTTAAAGTTGTGCAGTTAAGAACCTAGTAAATTCAGTGTGGCCCCCTTGGTAGTAAGAAGAAAGAAAAAAAGAAGAAGAAAAAAAAAAAGAAGAAAACTGAAGCTGAAAACTGAAAATTCTAGCTATTTCTTTGCTAGAATTTTCAGTTTTCAGCTTCAGTTTTCTTATTTTCTTAACAGGGTTACAAGTTAATCTGCTCTGGGTTACCAGTGAGCAGAGAAAGGGATTAAGAAAGTTACTCTACACAGCAAACAAGGTTAATACACTGTGCAATGTATTCAGACAATATATTCTTACTTGGAGCTTTTTCAGTAATAAGATGTTATCCCTTACTTGTCTGTGCCACAGGCTTTAGGGGAGGTGCTTGGCATCTCAACTACAGTTAAGACACTAAGTGATTTATATGAATAAAGCATTTTGTCCAGACCAGCGAATAATTATTTGTCCCTTGAAGGATTTGGCAGCAATGATGTCAAAACTGAAGCTTCCAAGGCAGTAAGATTCTCTACTCAACTTAGCTATTAGACATTCACTAAAATACCACAGTCTGAATTTTTATGAGAAAAATCTCAGTGTTATGAAAATCTAATTACCTTAAACAAAGTATAAACCACTAGATCCTTTAGTAATGCAGTAAAGTATCACTGCATAGGAATATGAGATTTTATATACAAACTGAGGAGATAGCTGAACACTTCTGAGCTTGTCTGGGGCAGGTTTCTGAAACTGTCCTCTAAAGCACACCCTTCGCTACCAAAATATGCTATTTTATCATGTATTGGGTTTCTAAATCTCATACAAAATCTCTTACCTTACTGTTTAAGGAAAATAACTGAAATGAAAAGTTAAAATTTCTAGAATTACACCTTTTGTTAATTTTTTTTCTCCCTGAAAAAGCTTTTGTTACAGAAACTTACCATAGTAACCACTCAGAAAAAAATATATTAAAAAAAAATTATAATTTATTACTATGATGATATTACTTAGTTCTATCACACAATATTGCATCCTTTTTCAAGTGAAACATTGTCTTTGCATTGTTACTTAGCTTTTATGCTGTTATTTCAGTTATTGCTTTAGGATTTTATGTATTTGACCTAGGTTCTGCATTTTCTGTCATAAAAAACATGCACTGAATATTTTTGGGGGTTTAGGTCAGTTAATTTGAGTGTAATTAATTCCAGTTTATGACTGTTCATGTAATTTGATATTTTAAATGAGGTTTCAATTGATTTGCAAGTCCTTTGGGAAGATGGACTTCAGAACTGTCATTTTCAGAATGTCTGTGTTGTAAAAATATTCTTAAACTTGAAAGGAGTCAAGAATTCATTTCAATTGAATAAAATGCAAAGACTTCAATAGAACGTAATTACTCTGTTTCACTGTTTTATTGTTTAGTATGTCTTTGCTAGCCACAAATGAAAGCCAGGTAAAAAAAAAATTAAACAGGATAATTTCAATATTTATAGAGGAATCTTCCTTTCTAAAGTCACCTTTCCAAATTAATGACTCCAGAGGTAAATTATAAACAGTCAGTGCTGCAGTAGAATATAACTATGTGGGGGAAAAGAAAAAAAATCTGGGAAAAGAGTATTGCCAAAAAGTTCAAGTAAATGGCTTAATCTCTTTTACCAAACTAAATGCAAATTTCAATACATTCATCAGAAAGTGAGTTTCTTCCATTATGTTCTGAACCTGAAATAGTATGAGAAGCCTTATTTTCCCTAGATTGGCACACTGACCTAAATATATCTGAGGAAAACCCAAGGGACCTAGTGACAGCAAAATATCACATAAATGAAAATGACAACTTGCAACTTAGAATTCTAAGAGGAAAGTATGAACATTTCACCTTTCCCTGTAATCCCTTGAGACTCAATAAGTATGATTTTGCCCCTAAAAATAACTGAGTTAGAGCATATGAAGTTAATTCTCACCCACTATAATTAACTCTTATAGCCACTAAAATTTGAGATAATGAAATTAAGTAACATGCCAGTTAAATAATTGTTGTTTTGATGTTACCCAAATGTTCCAAATAGTGAAGGTTTTTATTGGAAGAACAACGTCTTTCTCCTACAACTATTAAAAAAAAATATTATAAAAATCTCCAAGACTATAAGGAGAGAAAAAATGCTGGAAACTTTAATTTGAAAACATGCTTCCTTATTAATAATAAAATCACAGAATCATTTAAATTTGAAAAGACCTCTTAGATCATTGTGTCCAGCCATTAACCCAGCATTGCTACCCCCCCCAAGCACAGTCTTAAAATACCTCCAGGGGTAATGACTCAGCCACTTCCAGGACAGAAACAATAATTGGGAGTCCATACCAATTGCTGGGTCAGACTTTTTCTGCTGAGGCTGAATCCTCTGCCCCTAGGCATTTCTTCATGATACAAGACCCACTGACATTCTTAGAGTAAGCAAGAGATAAAGGGCCCTTGAATTAGCATAAATGACACAGAAGCATATCTGTTGAGGGCATGGAACAAAATTCTTGCAGATTCACATAAATATTGTTACCAGTACCACATCTGTGTTTCTCTGTTAGTTAGACCGGAATGATACCTCATGCTCACTATGCACTGTATCTTCTTCACAACATGATGGAGGAAATTAGTTCTCATAGCAGAGAAAAATTCATTTCCTTAATGAACTTGGACAGTTATTTTGTTAAATTCCCTGGCACCCACACTAAAAGCTGCTCTTTAAAATCCTGTAAATTAACAACAGTAATCTTTAATGAGAAACACAGGACTATTTCAATCACTGACTTTGTTACAAATGAAGCACTTAACAACAAAAGTTCAAGAAATCCTGTTTTCTCATAGATGAGCCATGTTCCAATAATAATAATGAAAAAAAAAGTACATTGGACTTTAAGAAGAATAAGTCTGTTGCAAAAATCTGAGAATCAAATACTTTTCCTAATGTAAAATCATTGATAATTGGAAACACGATCAAAATAGAAACTAAGCAACAATGAAAAATTTTTTCAAGATTCATTCCTCACACTATTCACTCATGTACAGTATTGTGCTCTATAAATTAAATCCATAGTCAAGAAGGTATTATACCAGAACTACGCCCATTCTCACGTATATAATAAGATTAAGATTGTAAAAAAAGATTAACACAATTTAAAAAATAAAAATTAGGCATTCCTTACTGTAATTTTTAAGTGTACAGACAAAAAGATATTTTACACCATAGCATATTGTACTATGCATTTAATATATATTAGAAATTCCAAGAAGGACATCTTCTTTTAGCAAATCTATGCCTCCAGAAATGTTATATTAACTGCGAATAAAAAGATAAACAATCTTATCATATGTGTTAAAATCACCTTCAATACACATGTACTACATCATGCAATAGCATGAAATTACATCTTTATTGCTAGTGAAAAAAAACAAGTTAATCAATATTTCAATATATTTTATGGTCCACAGCTCTGTTCTTTTTAAGACAGTACTATGGAGATCTCACCAGTTTGTTAACTAAAATCATTTGTAGTTATCATGTAACTTGCAGTTGTGTGACATATTTTTTTACATATTTTACTTGGAAATTTCTGTGGCACCAATGAACTATGTGTTGTCAGATGGAACATTTTTCATGATAGACTGATATACTGAAATGCTAAATTTGAAGTCTGTGTCTTACTCTTTTTTGTCTGAAACTGAAGAAATTAAGGAGTTATGCTCTGAACAATCTTCAATTTGTGTGGCCTTGAGACAAACATCATCATGGAAGTGACACAAGTACTCAAAAACCTCACAGTTTGAGGTGCCATACTGAATTTCTAGTTAGAGTTGACTTCAAGGTCAGAAGTTACTGCAAGGAAAGAATTATTTTAACAGAATAGCTAATGATATAACTTCTGACTGATGACTTATGCCTAGATCTTGAGAGGATAACTGATAAATCTGAAAGGACAAACTTTGACAAGTCAGTCAGAAAGTCAGCAGTGATTCTACTTGACACCATTTCAGGCAAAATGTTGATATCAAAGGTCGACTCCTTGTACCACTTTGCATTTCCTTAAGTATTGCCTGTTCCTCCTTTTGGCTCTTCTCAGACTACAGACTTTCTTTCTCTCTGGAGTTGATTGAATAGAGAGACATAGAAATTATTCTGAGTCACCCAGAATGTAAGAAGGCTTTATTTTTCCCCCCTCCCCTGAAGAAGTAAATGATAACTTAAACACAAATGCATTAAAATGTAACAGCCTTATTGAAAAGAAATGCCTGATAATCAAATTCTACTTATTCAGTTGGAATAAAAACCACCAAACAACAAAACTAAATGTGCTTTAAATGCCATCTTTCATTGTACTGACTAGTTTCTGCTTTGTAGCTCTTCTTAGTTCTGAATATATTTGCATATGCAAACATTTTTCATTCACATCTACACAGAAATTTACCTTTGAGATAAAATTGCATTCTGGTAAAATATAGGAGTAACAGAAGGCAATAATGATGAACTTATTTTCAATAGCCCTTATTTATTCAGGTTTTGTAGCTTGGGGATTTACAAAGCCCCTGTTAGTAAATAATTCATGATTCTCATTAGAATTCTTTTTTTTTTTTTTTTTGTACTGTAGGCAAAAAATATAATTTGCAGTTTGCAAACAATGGATAAAGCTTTGACCAGTGCTGTGACCTTCTTTGCCTTTTTTTAGTCTTGTGCTACAAGTGTAACAAGGGTAACACCTGATTATCCCCTGAAAGAATATATCATTGAGCTTTCTTTAATAACAGCCATACAAAATGCCAGTGTTATACAGGATATACCATTGGGTGTCTTTTGTCTATTTACATTTCACATAATACACATTTTCCTAAAAGAAATTATCTTCTGATGCTAATAATATACACGATTTCAGAAAAATCTGAATACTAAGGATAGGAGAAAGTAGAAAATGATGCAGAATCAGCATGAGGCTAATAAAGGCAGTTTATAGCAATTATACTGACATAGTATCTCTTTGTGTAATCAGATAATGTTCTTTTGGAGGAAAGAAAGGCAGTAGATTTCACTTACCTGGAGTTCAAGAGACATTATTATGCTATGCCACCAGAAACCAACACTATGCACATTGGGAAATCTTTGATTAGTGCACTAGGAATGACAAAAATTGAAAAATGTAGCAGGACTATTCCTGATTTATTTCAAGATCAAAATTGAAATTGTACTGATTAGATACTTCCTTAGTGATTACCTAAGTAATAAGAGCACACTGATGAAATATATTTGACACTAAGTTGCTAGAAACAGAAAGGAGTTAGAATGCCAGTCTTGAAGGCACTGCCCAAGCTACATCACTAGAGTCACAAAAATAGAACTCACAGTATACTGCAATTTCTGTCATAATGACAAAACTAAAGAGAAAATAAGCAGAACAAAGCATAGCTGCATATAGAAAACAAACCACTCTCAGCCTGAGTATACTGAAAAAGAATTCAACAAAACACTTTCGTGCTCTGAGGGAAGAGAAGTTAATAATAGTGCTGATAACATATTCATTGAGATAAAGTTGAATGCAACTTATATTGCTACTGCTTGTATATTTTGAAGTAAAGCAATAGTTTATTCAAAATGAATAAGCAGATGCAATCAGTTTTATGAAAAGCCACTGGTTTCCTGCTCTGCTCAAAGATTTAAACATAGCTTAAACATAAGTAATGGAAAACTGGTTTGTACTTACTTTTTTAATAATATATGATTTATCACCAATTGGATTTTGTGTTTGTGTACTCAGTTGGGTTTGTTTTTTTCCTTCCTGTGAGCAGCAAGAAAATCCTGGTGGTCTTAGCAAAAAGTGCAAGCAGAATATTAAGTATTCTAGGTATCTTTTTTTAATGCAGACAGATAAGCATCCATTCATGCAAAAATACTCACGACTGGTCACTTAAAGCTACTTGTTTCCCTTAGAAATGACAGATTTTTAAAATTATTTAATTATTATTATTATTAGATTATTATTTTATTTTTAAGAATAGCAATATTAACAGGTTTAAAACCCCAAAACCACAAACTACAATATTTGTACCCAAGACAGGTATGGTAATATTTCCAAGGTGGAAATATTTTAAAAGGCACTAATACAAGTATGTGCTTAGAGCCCACTGAAAGCATTGATGTAGAAAATGTGTGTGGACAGAAATATGAGGAAGGACACATAAAGGACAGGGACTGCAAGTACATTTTTCCTGGAGACTCCAGCACTTCATCATCTATAAAGGTGTCACAACCCAAACCAAGACAAGAGACCCACAGTGTTCACACTTCCCCAGCCTCCAGTTTGTGCATGCAATCTCCTGAAATCATGACACAAACCAGCATGCTGTCTTTTTAGTATTTAACTTATATATGTGTAATATTGATGGGGCAATCCTTGGCAAGAATGGAACTCACAGGGACAATGAATTTGTGAGGTTATTCAACAAATCTTTCAGTGCAGTAACACATGGCAGCAAAATAAAAATAAAGCCTCACTGGTAGTACTTTATAATGTCCACAATATTGATTTCTGACCACTGTCAACATTTCAGTAGGCTGCCAACAGAATTAATTAGGCAAAGAATACACTGAGAGGAATATAAAAATCTTGAAAATGTTAGAATGAAAATTGAACAGGACAATAACAAAAGTGTGTGTTTGGATGAGGGGATGGAGGTTGTCTCACTACAGAAATTTTGCATAAAGTGGATATTTTAAGTCAAATTGCAGCAAGAAATGAATGAAAAAAGTGAGACTTGACTAGCAATGGTTTTAGAGAGTTCTTAGGCTATGTTATTGCCTAGAAATAGCTAAAGAAGGGAAAAAAAAAACACCATTGCCTTGACCAAAACATTTTCTCTTCATTGTTTCTTGGGAGCACTTAGTAAAAATGCTGTTCACCAGCACTGACTTCTATATAAAACTTGATAATTTTTTAAAACCTTGAAATTAATTCTGCATCAAGTAACAGTAAAACTCTCAGTTTATACTCTTCTCCATTCTGACTGAAAGACAGAAAGACAAGAAAAAGTAGAGAAGAGAAAATTATAAGCAGGAAAAAGATGAAATGAAGATTCAGTTTAGCTTTTCATTTTGATTAACCTGTAGACTGGAGCTCAAATGCTGTGCTAGAATTTATAGGGGTTTGAAAGATAGATGAATCTTTGCACTTTATTCAGCTGAAATACTGAACCCAGTTTCAAACACCGAGCCTCAAGAAAGATGAAGTGCTGTAACCCTAGTGAGGAGACAGCAGAGAAGAAGAAAAGATCAGAGACCTGGAAAACATAACCCATGTCCTACAAAAGTAAAGAGGAAGAGATAGGTTTAAGTACATAAAGGATCATTGGGAAAAGGATGGGAATAATCTGCATAAAACATTAACAGACTTTTAAATTTGGCAAGAAAGTTTCATGTTAGGTTTTAGGAAAAAAGTTCAACCTCTGAGGTAGCAAAGCTACAGAGGTGATTGGAAAGGCTGTGATTTGCTCAAAGAGAGAGATAAAAGTCTGTGAGAAAAGACAGATGCCGTGATGCTGTGGCAAAGAGTAAAGGAATTGAATTAACTTTTAGGATCCCATCCAGCTTCAGGTATTTTTTTATGTTTTAGACAAGTAAAGAGACACCAAAAACAATTAACCAAACTTAAAAATTAAGAAATCTTCACTATAGCTGAAATCTTGGATCCATACAGAATTTTCAAAATACAATTAGCCATTTCAAACTACTTTTATATGTCTATTAATGCAAAACCAATGCCTTTACTTTGATGAAAAAGAAACAGGGATTCAATTCTAATTTTTTTTTTATTATATATAACTTTGCACTACACTAAGTCAGCATTAATTTAAAATTTTAGGCATTTTTTTTTAACAAAAACAGGCTGTAATAGCCCCACTACAGTCATCATTTGTTAAAATCTACTTGGATTTGTTCATGATTTTCATCTTTGACATGACAGACTTCAAGGGCTTTTTGTGCCACTAAATGCTGTAGGGATAATTGATACCAACTATAAATTCTAAGAAAAAGTTGTGAGCTTTATCACAACAGCTTAGCTATCTCTTCTTTAGTAAATCCATTTACTAAAAAAGTAAATCAGAGTCAGAGTGAAAATATCATATATTATAAGTTTTTTCAAAAATATATATTTTACCACTTAACCTAGACTCACTATCATATATTCGACTCTCACTTGTCAGGTAGCTGTAGAAAGGTTCAACAGACATTTTTCAAAAATTTTAAATGGCCAAAAATTTGAAATTCTGAGAACAAAATTTTATCATAAGCTTGAGAGACCAGAAGTCCAACTTTGCATCTTCTAAAAAGCATACCTTTACTTCTCCACATTCATGAGAGATGATATTTTTAGAGATGCATTTTCAAACAAAATTATTTTACTGCTCAACTATCCCACAGAAAAAGCAACAGGCACTGCTCTCAGTCTATGTCATCAGCCTGGGACATGAAACATTTCCTTGTCCTCAGGTCTAATTCTTTGTCTCTGCTGTGAGGTAACATAATGTTGATATAAAACCTCAGTCCATCTTTTCCTTCTGATATCCTGTTTTCTACACAAAATAAGCCATGTAACATTCACCAGAATGAGTTCCATTCTGAGTCAATCCTCTAATCTGGACAATTGTGATTTAGGATTTGAGACACTCACTAAAAACTGCATCAGCTCCCAAACAGAAATTCTGTAACCACTGACTGACAGTTAAAAAACCATGGGTAACAATAGGAGAAAATAATAAATATTTACATATTATTTCCAGCTATGAATTATAATATCCTTTTCTTAATTAAAAAATGTGTGGATTTTTTTTCTTCAAGTATAAAGCCCATCTTCATGTCGCAAAGCACTAAATCCTCATTTTAGTCCATTTCTCCATAGAGATCTGTAGAGAAATTCCTTATATACTCATGTGTTCCTTGGAAGGATAAGGCTCTTTCCATTACAAAAATCACTGACCTAAATCACATGAAAATCCTCTTTTTGTTAGGTATTTATGCAAAAGAAGCTGAACATTCTCTGGTGTCTTGTAGGCCTGTTTTGTTGCTGCTTCTACCTTTCAAAGAAGCATTACAAAACACGGTCTCCAAAATTTTTCCCTTTACTGTTCAAAGTCTGAATCATGATTAACCTTGCCTTTGAAGTACAAGGCACATTTACAATAAAAGACATGAAGACATTAAAGAAAAGAAAAAGTTCTCTTTTTAAGGTGAGAAAGAAAATACTACCTGTGTATCATCCATTTTTCTGTCAAGTGCTTGCGTTTGTCGAGTACTCTCAAGATTTTGTAGAATTCCAGAAAAGGCATCAAATACTATTTCTGTTTTAATCATGAAGAAAAGTGGGAATGGGGAAGTAAACTGATTCGTTTTAGGCTACACAGCAAACTGTAGAGTTAGATTTAAAACTCAAAGCAGCTGGCTAAAGTTATTGGGGAAAATAAATGATCAGAACAGTAAATTTAACAAAACTGGACATTTCCTATGGTTTCGGAGTAATTTCAATTAACTTCTTGCTGGAATAGCCTGGCATTTTCTTTTAAAACTATCCTGTGTCATGGAATCATAGTACAGCACAGACTAGAAGGGACTTCAAAAAATCCAATCTTCCATGGGAAAGGGAGCCTTGATTAGATTATCAAGCACCCTGTCCTATCCCAGCTTGAAAGTCTCCAGCAGTGGGGACTCCACCATGTCTCTGAGACTTTGTTGCAGTGAATGATTGATTTTACTGTAATATATTCTCTTCCTTATGTTGAAATGATGAACTCTTTCATCTTTTTTAATTAGTAAATATGCCTTTACTCATTCCAAACCTGCTTTTTCAAATAAGTTAAAATGCATGTTATTTTAATTAGGGAAAAAGTACAAACATTTGAAGTGAAATATAATTGCTCAACACTTCAAAACAAAGGAGGTTTTTCATCCTTATTCAGCAAGAGAAAAATTTTTAAGTCTCAAATCCACAAAAAAAGAGGAAAATTATTTGTCTAATGTTTGTCGCCAGCAGTTGTTATGAGTTTAGGGCTACATACTTTTAAACACTTAGACATGAGTCCACATTTTTTTGGCTAAAAAGAGGAACAAGAAAAACTTTCGATTGAGGCTGGTTTTGGAAGCAGCTGCATTGTTTGGTTACATGTATATTTGCCACATTCCATGGGCTTGCTGCCATGATGGTCTCTCTTTGGTGAGAAGCAATTTGTTAGAATACTAAAGAGTTTGGAAAAGCTTAATATACTTTTTGGAACAAATAAATACAAAAGCTTCTGCAATACATTTTGTGTATTAGTGTCGTGTCACACAAACCCATCCTTCACAAGAGGGAAGTACAAACCAAATGTTTCAGTCATGCAAAATGACTTGTTTTCACTTATTAAAGCATCATCAAAAGGTTTGGGTTGGAAGGCGCCTTAAAGCTCATCTAGTTCCTATACCTTTCACTAGATCAGGTTTCTCAGGGCTGCCTCCAGCCTTGAACACTTCCAGGAATGGAGAATACACAGCTTCTCTGGGCAACCTGCTTCAGTACCTCACCATTTGAACAGTAAAGAATTTATTCCTTACATCTAATCCAATCCTACTCTCAATCTGAAGCCATTCTCCCTTGTCCTGTCACTACATACTGCTGCAAATTATCTCTCTCCATTTTTCTTATAGGCTCCCTACAGGTATTGGAAGTTTACCCCAAAGCCTTCTCTTTCCTAGGATGAACAATCTCAATTCT
>JAYDZK010000001.1:105027579-105075820 GCA_034509185.1 Euphonia xanthogaster
CTCTTCCGATCTGATGAACAATCCCAATTCTCTCAGCCTTTCCTTATCTGTATTTGATGTGTCCTAGTGCTTCAACTGTATATCAAAATTGAACTATAGCTGTACTAAGATAATTACAAGTATAGCTGCATTTAAATAATATAAACCACATTTTTGTTCCTTTTTGCAAAGAAGGAATATGTTTTGAAAATATATTTTATGTGTTTAATGGTTTTAAAATGTTTTTTTAATGGTTGCAGTGTAATTATACATTTGGTAGCCACATTTCTTCAGTCAAAACTAGTAGCATCAGTCACTGACATTCATTCTGCTAAGGATTTCCAGTAGTAAGCCACATCAGGCAAGTGAAGCTGCTCACAGACAGAATAGTTAAATCCTGAAAGAAAAGTGCCACAAAGCTCCTGGATCAACTCAGAACAAACACGGCAAAGGTAAACAGGATATGAGCAATGCTGCTATAAAGTGTTGACTAAAGTTGCTGTGTTTTCTGTATCAGGACTTGAAAAGTTGATTCCTCAGAAAAGAACTACGGTTTGCATATCAAAACCAAGAAAAACATTTCTCAGAATTTCTCCTTGCATAAAGATGCTCAATTGGATATAAAATTCCATAAGCATTTTAAAGTCACTACAATACAAAGTGTCATTAAAACAAACCACAAAGGATATGTTTAATAATCCATTCTTTATCAGAAGAAAGTCAGCTATTTGGAAAAAAATCCAAACCAAACCAAAAATACAAAGGAAAACACATAAGAGAGAGGTAGAAGTTTGAAGATGACTGAGTGAGATGTTCATGCATATAAAATGAAACTAATACTGTAACTGAGTGCACCAACAGCACAGCAACAAGAGCAAATTGCAACTATGTATTCCCTCTGTCATTTCTAGTTTTTCAAAACTCACCCAAAGCACATGGGTTTCTAACATACCGTCTGTAGTTAGTGGCTTGCACATTCCAATTCATTATGGCTGTGAATATTTACTGTTTTTAGAATGTGGTCAATATTTCCTTAAAATAGGACATATTTCTATGCTAAAATACATTCTAAATAAACATCTAACTTCCTACAAGATAGGTCTTGGATTTTTAAACGTTTTGCTTATAAGAGTGAATTAATTTTTAGTATGTGGAAATGCCCTAGTATTCAGAAACAATAATTTATACAAGAGAACAGGTCTGCTCTTGAGGTTCAGGGAGACTCATGTTTAATCACATGAAAGATCTGAATATTTTGCACTTGTGAAGATGTCTTCCCAGCTCCTGTTGTGCATATGTTCTATTTGCAAAACAAACTTTTAAAGCCATCTGAGTAGGTACTGCAGTTTTTGGCAGTAATTAGGAGAGAATAAGAACATTTAATAGACCACCCTATCCAAAGAATTTAATTAGACTGTTACTCAAGACTTTTTGCAAGGTCCCTCCAGTGGAGGTAAAACATTAGGGTTATGATCTGCTTTTTAAAGTCACTTTTGTACAAGAACAAAACCAACCTACAAGGTCACTTCAAAGTCAAGGCAAATGCTGAACATATGGGATACAGAGATATATGTCTTTCAAAAAATATGTATTATTCCAGTACAAACACTCATAACATAAGGAAGTAAGAAGCTTTTAAGTGCTACAGGATTAATTATTTTAGATGCATATCAGTGTTATGATACTTTGGAACTTACAATATTTATATGGCTCTGGCACATTTCTATTCTAATAAATATTGCCTAATGAAGTTTGGTATAATTCTTTATAATTACAGCTAAAGCCAAAAAACAAGTATATATTATTCCAAATTTTTGTCTGAATATTTCTGAGAAAATGATTTCAAAGAATGTGTTCACTGAAAAAGGCATTCTGAAAGTGGAGATTCTGCAGTCTCCAAAACCCTAGATTTACATTAAAATAATTGAGTCTGATTCTCTGTATAATATCTCTGATCAAATAATTGGCAAAAAAGCATTAGGATATTTATGATGCTGTCCTTGCTAATACCAATGTTGACATACAACAAAACAGATATGCTGCTGGTTGTCTTTTACTATTAAATCAGTCATTACGCATGTTGGACCAGTTAATGACCATCTACTACAGCAGAGTGAAGAAAGCAAGCAGTTTCACAAAAGTAAACATGGGTAGGCTTGTCTGAATGTACTGAAACATAAGTATTCTTCACGACAAATAAAAATACTAGGGAAAAAATGGGTAAGTTATAAAACTTTCCCTCAGATAACCATTAAACATAAATTATGCAAAGTTATCTTTGCCATAAGTTAACTGAAAAATTCTAAAAGTTCACTTACTTAAATTATTTCTCTTAAATACACATCAAAGGTACCTTAATTCAAATGATATTTTTACTATGATATGCCAGTGTGTGTGTTTTTGAATTCTGGGTATGCATCTCAAATATCTTTTACCACAGCTTTGACCTCTGACCTGCAGTTCTGCTTTGATTAAAAGTATGCTAAATATAAATAAATAAATAAATAAATTGCTTCTACATTGTAATTAATCCATTGCTTGCTATAAAATTTCTTGTGAGAATGCTAATTCATAAAAGAAATAAAAAGTAACCTGCTACAAAATGATGTTTCAAAACTAAGAAAAAAATGTATCAGAAAAGAAAAACAAATGTGGAACTACAGTCGAGTTGCACAGCTAAGGATCCAGGTTCCGGGGATTTGTTGACATTTTTGTTTTTCTTTCTTAACTCTAGAGTTCTTTAGAATTCTGATCTTAAAAAAAAATATATTGCTTATGGTTGACCCAGACGACAAACTTGAATGAGAACTGACCCATCACTAAAAGAAACAGGAAACAAAGATGAATCTTGCACCAATGCTGAAGAAAGAATATATTTAGGGCTCTATGAGGTGTGACACTTTGCTGACAAAGCTCTTTTTTTTTTTTCTTTGAATTGAAGGTTACTGTGGTTCTTCCATGAAATAATGACTGCAAAAGACAATAGGATTACAGTTTCAAACTTGATTTGCTTGCATTTCTTCTGTGAAATCTAGTTTACTTCATTGGAATTCTGGCTCGGGCATGTATGGTAAGAAAATGAGACATGAGGTAAAAAAGCCTACTCTTTCCTTTTGTTCCCCAGTGAATGACACCGTGTCACTCTTTACCAGTGGAAAGCTCTTGCTGTGTGCACTGGACCTGAAGGTAAGATTCCCAGGAATTAACTGAAGCCTGAACTGAATGTACAGTGTTAACAAGAGGTCAAAGGTGGGGTTTACCATTTTTTCCAATTCAGTAGGGAAAAGGAAATTTCATATGCTGTGTATAATGACAATCAGTCATTTTTCATCCAAAATGTTATTTGGAGGAAAAAAATCACACATTTATAGCCTAACTACTCACCTTGAAATATCACTTGGAATTTAGAAATATAGAGCATAACTCAGTAACTCAAAATTACTTCAAAAATTGAGAATAAAATGATAATAATCATAGTATCTCCCTGCAAAATATGGAGTCATAATCAAAAAGGATTATTAATTCCTTATTTTAATACAAACACACCATGCTATCAACTTCACTGTAGTTTTCTTAGTCAGTTGTCAGAACTTAAGATTATCCTTTCAGCTCATTCTCTCCCTCCAATTATTAAAGAAAATGAGAGTCCACAGAAAGAGCAACCTGATCTGCAAAGGTTTGGTTTTCCATTTCTGACTCCAGACAAATACACCTCATAAGTTATATTCCTTCACTTCAAATGCATAGACATGTGATCTACTTATCTAGTTGGATTGCATATCAAACTCCACTTACAACACCAAACACCCCAATTTCTCTGAGCACTCTGGTACAGCGCTTAATTACCTTTGTGGGGATATTTTTTCCTTCCTTCCTATATCCAGCCATACCAGTCATGACCAATTCATGATCGGGGTCCTCTCTTCTCCTGCCTGTCTCTCTCTTCCTGTAAGAACAGTGGCTGCTAGGGTTTCCCACAGCTGTCCCTCCTGCAGGCTCTGCAAACCCCAATCCTACAGCCTCTCCTCACTGAGTAAGGTCTCCACACCTTAGTGACCACCTTGGTGACCCCTGAATGATGTTGTCTGTCAATGTCATTCTTGCACTGGGCATTCCCAAACTTATGTGGGATACCTTATGTGAGATATGGTCCAACCAGTGATGAGTAAAGGAGAATAATCAATTCACATGACCTACTGTCTCTGATCATGTTGGTACAGCCCAGGATGCTCCTAACCTTTGTTGGTGCCTGGTCACATTGCTGCCATGTGTTTACCAGTTAAGAGCAACAAAAGAAAACAGCAAAACTCAGATTTCCTGCATTCCTTTTTTTTTTTTTTTAAATTTCTGCTGTTTGTAAACGCAACTGAAGTGAACAAAACTACTTTGAACTTCTAAAAAATTCAAGGCCCCTATATAATTAAGGCTAGAAGACTAATTAAAAACAACAATCCATTTTCACATACTTATTTTAATTTCAAAACATCCTGTTCTCTCACTCTTTCTTTTTTTTTCCTTCAGAATCTTGCCTTCACATTTCCTCACAACCACAACTTAATTTCCCAGGGTGTACAAGGAAGGGGTAAAGTGAATTACTGAATTATTATATCATCAGAAATGCTCTCATGAAAGAATTCAGCTGATATGATGTTGGGTAAGGCAGAATCATCAGTTTTTACATATTACTCCATAATGTAAAAATGAATATATTTTCCTTTTATTTTCTCACGGATACTTGGATAGGCATCACCTATCACTAAAGGGTATGAAAACAGTATAGAGAAAGGGCTGGTTGCCTTCAGTCAGAACAAATTTGCATTCTTTGTGGAACTCTTGAGTATTTGCAGAAAGGTGCCTAAATACTTGCTTGCTGCTTCCTGTGGAACACTGGCTGATGAGAATCAGTTTGTTGGTTGAACTTATTGAGTGGAGTGAGTTTTTCTAACATATATTTTAATAGTATCAATTATAAAAAATTAATGTGCAAAATAAAGGCATTGTTAAAACTTTGGATTTTATGCAAAAGATGCATATCATACTAAAAAAATAGCAAAACTTGAAATGCTTTTCACAGTACCACCATTGTTGACAGTGCCATAAAAATGTTTGCTGGTCTTTTCTAATTTTTCTTGAAAGCCTTTGACATATTCTTGTAATGCCACAGGCTAAAGCTTTGATCTTCGTAAAAAATTAAAACAATACCATATTAACTGGCTTCTATAAACCAAATCTTTTTACAACACAAAATGTATGTTTTAACCATTTTACAGGTTTAAATCCAGGTTTCAGGATTATTTTTTTAGAAAATCTTTTTACTTCAAATGTTACGCAATGATTCATACTTATTTACATTACTGCTACAACAATGCAGCAGTTATGAGTGTGAGGTTGACTTTCCTTCTGTTACATCCTCACGTGAACTTTCAAATAAATTCTATTCAATATTTCTGCTCCTAGTTTGACTCAAGTTTTACTGACATGCACAAAAATGGGATTAACAGAAGGTATTTTTCAACATGGGATATGATTGCCAAAAGGAAAATTGTATACATTTTTATTTAAATGTCCATCAATCTGCATATCTTGATAGACAAGTGCTTGCTTTACTTTGCCTTTTCTGCACAGTTTTCATTTATTCCTTACAGAATTGCATCTGACAAACATCATGAAGACACAAACAAATGAAAATAACAAGGAAGGTTATAAAGGTGAAATGGGAGACCTGATTTGGTAAAACAGACATAGAAGATCCTTCAAACAATAGAAGATTGAGCAACCAATCCCAATGTAACGGATATATGGTGGAATGATTGGCCTCAAACACCTGATCTTTATTTTTATGAACTATACAAGCCATTCTGTTTCCTAGGCTACTAAACTTGAATTGAAAATTAAGGTTGGATAACACAGCTCTGAAAACTGAGGCTAATTTCTGCTTCACTGTTTTACAAGAGAATAAACTTTATTACCTGGACCTAGGGATTAGGCAAGGTGCTTGGGTTTTTTGATGAATCTGTGCAGAATTCAGAATTAAAAGCAAACTATTTCATATGTTTAGGTTTACTTTGGTTTCCACTGGTTTACTTTATAATTACCAAAAGTTCATTCCTGAGATTGGACATATCAGAAAAAACAAAACAAAACAAAACAAAACAATACAAAAACCCCAAACCACCCACAGAAAACACAAAGGACAATTTTTACACATCAAATGCCTTAAGGTAAAATATGCGAATTATCTCTTTATTATTAATGCTCCTTTCTTATGACTGCTAATTAATATACTCAGTTGTTTCTCTCTTTTATCCACATATGGGTGCTTTGTTTTTAAAAGTACAAGAAGCGTATGCAAGGATTTAGTAGTGCAATGAAAATATACTCTTGTGCCCTGAAATTAAAACACTGATTATGTATTTTACTTTTCCTACCTTCAGCATCTCTGGGGATCTTTTTGTTGATACACAGTCCAGAAGGGAAATTAAAAACCTCAAAGAAATAACAACAGGACTTTTGTTTATTTTAACCTGCTGTATGAACGATTATATTATTAAGCATGTGTTTTTGTGGTTTATTATTACCTATTCTATTGTTGAATATTAGCTCAAGAAAACAGAGCATTCCTATTTTAAAAATCATGAGAGGGTTTTAATGTTTATTAAAGTAATATTCTATTCTATTACCCTTTTCAAAGGACACGTTAAATTACCTTATCTATGCAGAGAATATGGTGATGAATGTTGCTAATAAAACAACAGAAGAAGGGGAGAACCACTTCACAGTGATGGTACTTTAAATGAGTAAATTGTTCCTTTAACACACAGGAGTCATGCTCAGTAAGTCTCACCCTGCCCTTTCAGAGAATAACTGGATTGAGACAGCAGCCACTTAAACTGACCTGATAAGACCAGTGCACGTGGTATTTGAGGCTGCTCCTGTAGACTTCTGAAAATGCTCAAGGCTCTTGGAGAGTACACTGTCCCAGGAAGGCAAGCACAAGCTATTGCAAAGCACCCTTCACCCCACTCTCTTGTGCCAGCACTAGTACTCCCACAGCCACGTGGATCAAAACCCTTCTCCTGGTTAGTTTTCAGACAGATTTATTAAAAAGTTAATTTTTATCTGGGAAATTAATTCCAGTTTGCTAATGCTACTCATCCTACAGCAGCGAGCAGAGTACTTCCAGCACAAAGAAAGGGGTGGGACTGTGGCTTTCAGTAGCAGCCCACATTTCTGGCTGTCTAAAGGACCTGTGGAGCTGCAGCTCTCCACATCTCTCAAGGTAGATTAAATGCACTTTTGCATTCAGGGGGAACAACAAACTGCTGTTCCCCCACTGAGAACAGCGCCTGGCTAAAGGAGCATTCCTCTTCTCTGCTGCCTGTTGCAAAGCAAATAGGTAATTTTGAAGGTTTAAACTAATCTGTTTGACTTCATGCTGGAAAAGGAGAGGAGTGCTGTGGCTGGAGCTGATCTCAGCTGAGACTGCACAAATCAAAGGGTTCAGTGCCTGCCACCTTCACATGCAAGATGCCTGCTCTGGGCAAGGAGGAATCTCAGCAAGGCACAGCCTCCATTTGGGGCCTATGGAAAAAGAAGCACATTAATAGGTTTGTTGTGGGGTTTTCTCTTTTCTCTCAACAACAGCATAAGGAAAAGATTTCTGAAAAGGAGATGGACTGTTGCTATTCCACATATGGATTCTGTGAAGATTGAATTCCCACTGCAAAAGGTGATCTTCCTTCCCACTGCTTGATGGATTTGAGTAATTAATAATATTAATTAAATTAATACAGTTATAAATGTAAATTTGCATTTAGATCTTACATAGAAGAGACTAAGGGGTACAGACTTAAGTTATATTCTATGGGTGCTGCTTCCTATGGAGTGCATTTCTACTGTATGGAGTAAGGTGTGAAGTTTTTCCAAGAGGGAAATGAAGAACCAGCAGTGTCCACAATGGGATTCAGGAAGGTATTTTTATACTGGAGTTAAGTGCCTGAGAGGGTGCGACATCCACAAGGACCTAAGTGATACACATTTGTACACACCGTAAGCGATTAGTAAGCTAAGTGGTATAGAGCCCCTCCTGGGGGCCAGCAAGGAATCACAAAGGTATTCTCTCAGGCTTTTGCTCCTGCAGGCAGAATATCAAATGCCTTCAGGAAAGACATAGGGCTTTTTGTTTGTTTCACATTTGGAAAAAGAGTATCAGCACAGTTAAAAGCTCCTCTTGAGGGTGAGCTCAGCTGTAAAGTTCCCAGTGTCGCTAGAGTCTCAAAAGCTCTGCGTTGCTATAAATAAGTGTAGTGTAATCTATCTGCTGGTTGTTTAAATTGCAGTTAAAATCTCAAATAATCTTACAAATGGCTCTACTGAGATGCCAATAAACTTCAAGATCCATATGATCTGTTAAAATAGTTATAGGTAGCATCTTAAATCCCTTTACACTTCCCTACAGTTCTCTTCTCAGACTACATCTTTCTTCAAACATTAGTTCTATTTTGAAGAGACAAAATTGTGTTGTTTTTTGGTTGGTTTTGTTTGTTTGTTTTTATAATTTATAAATTACTTTTATTGGGATACCATCTTTTCTTCAAACTAGAAAATGACAAGTTCTTACCTAAATTACTTCTGTTAATCTCACCAGTCAGAAAGGAATCTTTCTCTGCCCTCTAAGTAATTTTTTACATAACCTTAGGAAAACTCAATAGCTAGAATAATCCTTTTCTCAAATCTTGTTGTGAAGTATTTCCTTGTACACTGGGGCCTTTATTCCACCTATTGCTCCTCCTATACTTTTCTTTCCAGATTTCCATTTGCACATTTATCAACTCTGTTTGATTTCCTGCATGTCCCTCTTTTCCCATAGATCAGTATCTACCATGTGTTGTATTCCTGTGTATATTAAGGACACATACATAATCTGATCAACACCAGGATTGTAGGTACTTTATCTTTCCCTATGCCTTAGGCACCCTGCAAATCTGTTCCAAACTTCTCTAAAATGCCCAATTTAACATTAAACACTATCAAAACTCTTAACCTCATTGTTGTCTATAAGTATATGATATAAAATATATGTATATAAACAGCCTTCTCTTGTATGAGGGTGTATGTAACAGATGGTAGCAGTGTTTGTTTGCTGCTGTAAAACTTACTGGGCATGTACTATGTACTACACTGCTTTAAATGTAAGACAAACTGGGCAGTATAGAAGAAATCCTCCTGCAGGGTGCTGGCTGCAGAACTGTGTTTTCACTCTGCAGGAAAAAAGTAGACTGCTTGATTCCCCAGAGGACCTGAATTGAAACTTCAGGGCACAGAGCAGGGCCAGTAGACACAACCAACGCTGAAGGCAACCAGAAGAGAGCAAACTGCAAGCCTTTGAGTGGACTTGGGTTGTGCTATCAGAAGTGAGCAGGTTTCTTTTCAGCCCAAAGACAAGAGAGGAAAAGAAAGCTTCCTAAGAACCCTAAATGATATTTTAGAGTTCATTCAACTAAGAAGACACAGAAAGTCCTGGGCCCCATAGGGAAGGATGCAGGAAAGGACCAACACACAGTCACACAGTAACCAAAGAGATTTTCTTTTATGTACTTTTGTTTCATCTGTCTCAGTAGATCTGACTTTTCCATCTCTTAAAAGACACCTGATTCTAGCTTATTAGTTTGTGCTCTAATACATTTAACTTTAAAGACTGGGAATTGTTTGATGTCTTTTGTTACACTCACTACAAAGGGAAAGGTGGGGGTAGTTCCACTGCAAGGCTCTGGGCAACTCACAGGACCCATCACAGGGGTGAAACGATGAGAGTAGGCAGATGCTAATACTGGATGCATTTTTGATGCACCACAGCTAAGAGGTTCAGCCCCCCAGCTGGAGAAAAGCAAAAAATTAAAAAAAAATCAGTAAAAAGAAAAGCTAATTCCATCCCTTGTAAATTGGAACATAAATACTGCAGTAGACTGAATAAAAACGACTTGAGAGACCAAGTAACAGTAATGGCACAACAATTTTATTCAAGCTGTTAAAGAAAGGACTTTTTTCTCTTCAGTCATTTACTTGCAACTTTTAGATGGGTGCCATAAGCAACTTAGGCAGAGTCATCCAAAAAAATAGTGAAACATGACATCCAGATGAGAAATGCATAAGCAAAATATTGCAATGTGTGTTGATATATTTATGCAAGACTGATGTTAGCAGCACAGCAGCTGACTTTCTTTAAGTTGATGGACAGAGTAGGACTTTAGAAATCCCATCTTCTCTATTCCTTCACATTCCTGCAAGTTAACAGTTGTGAAGTAACAACTGCCTGGTTTTAGCATTTTACCAAAACACTCACCTATCTCCCCTTTCTGTCTTTGACTCAAGATACATTTTGATATTATCTCTTTCCAGGAACACCTTTCCCACACACAAAGATAATTTTGCCTAGCCTTCAAAGGCAGATATTTACCTCCCCTTCATATTCTGTGTTGTCTCCTTCCTTTATCCCCTCTGAGACAGTGGACATCAAGAGTGTTTTCATCTTCTTGTTTTGGAGCATGTATTTCTTTCCTTTCAGCCTCCATTTTACACCACTAAACACAAAGTGAAATCTTTATTTCATTGACATCTAATTTCTATCCTTTCTTGTCTTACACCCCACTAACAATTCAGGACTCTAACCTACTCACTGCACCAAGCTGTTCTTCCTTCCTCTTATTTTCCCAACTCAGTTCTCTTTTTCAGATACATCATCCTGGAGAATGGAAGCAAAAAGCAGGCATGCAAGCATCTCTGAGGGATGAATAATGCACACTTGCATTCAATTATAGTCTTCATTCCACACTTTGCACACAGACATGCAAACCTTACAAATCACTTTCTAACTTTTCTGGAATTACAAAATTTTATCCAGCTTATTGAAATAATCTAGATGGGGATCCCTGTGGCCCAGCCCTTTAAATATCTGATTGCCTCTCCACAGCTTCCTCATTCCTTTTGCCTGGCTACAGCCCAGTAATACAGGAAAATGCTGTATAATGGGCGATAGAGGTTTCAAATAAAGACATGCAAATCATGCACAATTTGTCTAAATATGCTTATGCAGGCCAGATGCAATCTGCAGCTGCAGCACAATCCTGTTTATATTCTTGACGGGTAGAGTTTACAGTCAAAAAGTTCAGCATTATTCTCAAAATGTAACACAGGCCTCACTATGTCCTCATCAACAATCCCTTCACAGCCTACATAGCTCTCTTGAGTAGAAGTAGTAAACAATTTTAAATGAAATACAAATGTTCCGTTTCGCAGATCTGTGTGCTCCAAGTCAATATGAAACTAAGCATGCTTTATTAAGCAGTTATTTAGGCATACAGCTCCAAGAACAATAAAATGGTCTCCTGAAGGCCAGGGGCTAAGGAAGCTGTTCCTGTCTTCCTGGTATTTTCCACACCACATGATCAGGGGCTATGGAGCTCCTTTGAGAGGAGTGCTACCTCTCTTGGAATGACCAAGATGGCATAAGACAGATCAGAAAAGGGACATTTTGCCCTGGTGATCTATTGAATATCTGTTTAGCTTCACAGTGTTAAGACTCTGTCTTTCCAACATGAAATACGGGATCCCTTCCATCTAAGTCATCCTCAGGGTCAGCACCCTCAGAAGATCAATCCTTGATTCATCACCAGCCAACTACCTGGAAGGTAGAACATTATGCAGCCCTCCACATCTTTTCCTCCACTGTGATGCCACTCTGACCTCAGCCTCCTTAGACTTTCAGACAGCTCTTTTAAGGTTCTTTCTTGTCAGAGATTTTCCATATGCGCTATAGTAAATCTTGCATTTTCTTCTAGTCCCAATCTGCCATCCTCAGACTTCCTTAAAGTTGACTTTGCTGTGCTCTGCTTCTTTAATTATGTATATTTTCAAGATGTAGTACCCTTTGCTTCTTCAGTCACATCACTCATTCCCTCCTGTTCATATGCATATTTAAGTTCAACTGAAGTCACAAGAACATTTAGCATGCTTGCATGGGAAAAATCACATTTCATTTCAATCACAGAATAGTGATTTACTAAGGCAGCATTATAAACTCCAATCAAATAAAAATTACTGTGTCTAGGGTTCCTTAATTATTAATTTTCATGCTATGTGTAAGAACATAAATCAGGAAGCTAAAATTTTTAATGCTGCTGAATAGAAACATCTCTGCAAACAGTGGTTGAGTACACTGACAAGATCAATAGCTTTAAGTAATTGTGATATTCAGTGGAAAAAACATTACACCGAGCATAAGATAAGAAACAAGGGATATGACTCCTCTTATGGTCTAAATATGAGAAGAAAATCTAGACTTCATTTTGCTGACTGGGGCATTTCTTTTTTCCCCCCTTTTACAACAACAAATGGAACAAAACAAAGCACTTAAGTACAGTTTCCTAACTTTGAAGATGCTTAAGACACAAAAATCAAAGTAACTGATTAATCAATCAAGTAATGAGATTAGCATTTTAGGCCTTTCTCCTGACAAAATAAAATCATTAGATGCTTAGAAAACTTTGAAATGTATAGATATATATATTTTTTTTTTCAAACTACACATTCATAAAGCATATGAACAAGATTGGTAGATATGTTTCATTTGAAGCCTGTAATGAAAAGCCTCATTAAAATCTTAAAGACTCTTCTGCTTAGAGATCAGAAACTATCATCTAGAAATGAATTCATATTAAAGGAATATTTCATTTTGTGTTTCTAAAAAGATTACTTACAGTGTCATGTGTACCATCTGTAGCAGCTTATTTCGACATTACAGCAAGGAACCAGGAGAGTAAACTGAATATCATCTTTCCAAAAGTAAAAACCTTAAATGGCCAGTAGGTCATCCATTGCATACTGTGGAAGCATATTAAACTGCACTTCTAAAATGGTCAAAACATTAGGACAAAATGTGTGTTGGGATGAATAAACTTTCACTTCTGTCATTCGGCCACTATTGAAGCCTTTATGTCCTATAAGAAATACAGAACACACAGGGAGCAGGAGGCAAGGGAAAACCTAAGGCAGCACTGCAGAAAATGTTGAATAATAAAGGGGTTAGGCAGTATAGACATGAGGACAAAGTCTAGTATGCTCTTTTTACTAAAACTGGGTCGTTGTCAAGAAATTGCTGATGTTAGGATTTCTTGTCATGGATAATAAGAGCAACTCTTCCAGAATGTGCAAGTCATAAAATAGACTAGAAAATCTTATGAATGGTGGTAACATTTGAAGCTCACTGTAATGTTACTAGATATGCCCTCTAACTGATGCTATATTTAGTATCAGTTAAACTTCCTTGGCATCAAACCCACTGGTTCTCATGAAACTAGAAAGCAGAGGTGTTTTAAGTTCAGCAGAGCATGCTACTGCTGACATTCAGTGCCTCTGCTGTTTCCCTGTAAGGTTCTAGGGGGAACAAATAATCTCAAAATATGGAAGAGTTTGTATGACCAATTTTTCCATGATTCTCACATTTTAAAACATTTAGTGTGCATAAAAAAAAAAAAAGTGGAATCAAGTATTCTAATTTATAATTACTGAAATTAAAGAACATTACTGAAATTTAAAACCAACATATTCACAGATTTTAGAAATAAAGTGATTAGTTATCCATAAGGACTACATTCATTATCAACATATAGCTTAAGAAGTGGAAGAGGGAGAAATTGCTAAGGTTTCACTAATGTCAAAGCTAAAGTAAATGAAACATAAAAAAGTTTTATCTATAAATATCATTTGGCATAAGGATGTTTGATAAATCTCATTGACTTTACTCTTGTAAAATTTATAGTCCTGTACAATTCCTAACTCACTCACAAAATCTCCAACACCTTTTAATATCCATAAAATAAACACAAAAGGGCAGAGTACAACTTACCAGACAACATATTGTAGAAGGAGACAACACAAGAGAAAGCATGTACCTGCTACTTCAGCTTTGCATCTTTCCTGTAACTCTGTCAAGAATAATGCCCCAGGTCAAGAGAAACTCCCCAGTGGATCTCACATCTGCTTCCTGTCTTTTCTCACCTTGCTGCTTTCATCATATTGCTAATATTGTGTTTATGAACTAAAATGTGTACTTAAATAAGCATCATTTTACATGAACAAATGTATTAAATTATTATAGGTATTAACACATCACTCATCTTGGCTACTTCACTAATATTACAGAGAAAAATTTTTAAAATGTAATCTGTTCCTCTTACTGCTAAGGTGTAAAGAGTAGCCTCTTTCTGTTAAAAAAGGAAGAGCTGTCATATGATACAAAGTTTAAAGAGGATGAAATTAGGTAAAATTACTTTACATATGGAATTTATGGCATAGATTTTATTTTCTCTGTTCCACTGGAGAGAAATTCCAGAGTATATGGTCTCCAAACAGCATATCTGTACTTCTGGAGGCAGTGTCAAGCACACTGAAAGTGCAAATTTAGATGTTTTTGAATTTCTAATGATATTTATGAGTGGTTCAGCCTCTACAGATTATTTTTTTTTTTAATGTTTGTGTTCATCTTCATTCCCAGAAGCAATAAAAAAGCCAATAGGTGATGGACAGAAAGGCATGAGGCTTTGAGATGGCAGATCCTCCAACCTGTATCCATGTTATAACCAAGACAAGTGATGAGAAGGGACAGGGCAAGATGAGGAAAGGATCACAATATTTTCACTTCCTAAAGTGAATAAAGGAGAGCAAAAAAAAAAAAAAAGGTTTTTTTTTCCCTTTTGGTTCTATTCTGACTTGAGCATAGAAACTTAGCAGATGTTTCTTGACAACACTGATTGTCAGAGAGCTGGTGATGGCAGCTGTTTCTCTAAAATCGAGGTAGGTGCAGATGTTGGATGATCCAAAGATGCATCAGGCTAGTCATGGTCATCCACAAAGATAATCAGAGCCCAGATATTGTCCACTAACATCAAAGGTACAAAGCGCTTGTTACAAACCACTGAAAAACCTTTATTGATTGCTTTACAGTCCATACTGGGATGTGTAATATGGTAGTTACTTTGCTACCATTAGTCAGACCAAGGTCACCACATTTACTACATTATAAGCACGACTTTTATCACAACACAGGTAGCAAAAGGCCTTGGCCTCTTAGCTTAATGATTTTGTCAAGAAGGAAGAAAAATTCTTGTGGTTAATGCTGTACCATAAGCTTGGAAGGTTGGTAAAATGACAAAGAAGAAACACTAAGCAAATGAGTAATGAAATAAAACCAAAAGCTTTAAAAAAAAACCAAACCAAAAAACCCAAGAAAAAAAAGTGCCATACATATATAGCAGAATTTCAGTGAGTTATTCAAAACAGAAGCAAAATCTGCGAGAAAAGAAGCAGATGCATGTGATATTACCAATTACAATCTTCTTCTGGCATCCAAAATCATACTATCCATATTCCTTTCTACCCTTGTTCAGAAAAAATGCATTTGAAAATAATTATGTATTGACAATAATGCATACTAACATTTTAACATAGCTGAAAAGTCTGATGACTGCCACATGACTCTGCACAACCAGAGTCCAGATCTCAGATTTTACCCAGAAATACTCAAGGCTGCAATTTGGGTGTACAGACAGGCTTATCCTGCACATGCATCCTGCTACTGCCATATAAAATGCAGGCTGCACTAAGTGCCAAAAATGGGGGCTTAGCCCATAAGTTTTCTCAAAATATGCCTAACACAAAGTGATAGAATTGGGTTTCTTGCAAAAAGCAATTATGGCTCCCATTTTTCTCTTAAAAACGGGGCCCTCCCTTATTATGTTATAGCCTAGAGATTAAGTTACATTCCTCCAAAAAGTAAGAGACTGAGCTTGAGCTTCTTCTTTTGCTAGAGGCAATGCAAATTTGCATTACTGGCTACACAGAAGTTAGACTAAAAAAACATTACTTTGCAAAAGGCATGGTCATTTATTAAACCACTCTGACTTGATCAAATTCGCCCCGTACCCAACGTCCATCAATGAAATTGCACCGGCATGCTAACCAGTGTACTTAACATAATGTGAAGGTGTTTTACTGCTTTCTGCACAGTATAATTTCTCATTCTGTCCTGACATGGAGCTTTGAGTAAATAGTCAGCATTTTGGAAGATGAGGCTGGAAAATTAGAATGTATGAAAAAGCATCAGGAAGACTCCATTCACTCATAAATAATTTCAGCTAATTTTACAGTTGTTATGCTGCCCATAAGTACAAAAATGCAAAATGTGTACTCACCTGTTCTATCAAACTTTTTTTTTTTGTTTTAATGGGTAATGAGAAGAAAACAAAAAGAAATAAAATAAATCAATAAAATGTATCCAAGACAGAATATAGTTTCAGTAAAACATCATTAATCTTCCTTAAATGCATGCTGGATGTAGCAGCAATGTCTTAGCTGTTTTCTGATGAAGCAAAACTAAGACACCTAGCTAGTCACCAGTAGTGGCCAAAACCAACAGCAGAGAAGAAAACAAGAGATAACATCCAGAAGGAAAAGAATAAGATGAAGATACCAGCAACCCCTGGTAAACAACACAGGCTGGGAGATGGGCAGATCGAGAGCAGCCCTGGCCAGGAAGGTCTGGGGTGTGCTGGTGGGTGAGATGGGACATGAGCCAGAAATGGGCACCTGCAGCCCAGAATTCAACAGGGAAGGGAAGGGAAGGTTCGGGAAGGGAAGGGAAGGTTCGGGAAGGTTCGGGAAGGTTCGGGAAGGGAAGGTTCGGGAAGGTTCGGGAAGGGAAGGGAAGGTTCGGGAAGGTTCGGGAAGGGAAGGGAAGGTTCGGNNNAGGGAAGGGAAGGGAAGGGAAGGGAAGGGAAGGGAAGGGAAGGGAAGGGAAGGGAAGGGAAGGGAAGGGAAGGGAAATTTCCCTGCAAATGATTAGAACTGATGAACCTGAAAAAAGTTGTGCCTAAATGTGGTTTTAGTCTTGCCATGGGATATTGTTACCAAGGAGAAATAATTAAATAGTTACTAAGTTAATAATCAATAGTTACTAAAAATAATTTTAAAACCCTATCAAAATGAGGTTGACAAAAAGACTGTTGGTATGAAAAAGACATATTTCTTGAATAATCAATACAACAACAAAAAAAAAAGTTACTATGCAAGAAACAAAAGTATGTTGATAAATACATACCTCTGGTGGGTTGTCTCTGACTACATGCCAGGTGCCCACCAAAGTCACTCTATCTCTTACATCCTCAGCCAGGAAGGTGAGATAAATTTAAGTCACTCACCAATTAACTGTCATGGGCAATACAAACATTGGGGGAATTAGCTCAATTTACTACCATGGGCAGCAGGGGCACAGCTGGCTCATCATGGTCTCCACCACGGGTTGCAGGGGAATCTCTGCCCTGGTACCTGGAGCACCTCCTCCCCTCCTAGCTCACTGTTCTCGGTGTCTGTAGAGTTGCTCTTCTCACATTCTCACCTTTCTCTGCCAGCTGCTGTTGCACAGAATTTTTTCCCCCTACTTCTTAAATATATTATATCAGAGGTGCAACCACTGTCACTGATGGGCTTGGCCTTGGCCAGTGGTGGGTCCATCTTGGAACCAGCTGGCATTGGCTCAGTTGGACATGGGGCAAGCTTCTGGCAGGAGCTTCTCCTCTTCTCACAGGAGTCATTCCTGTACCTCTGTGTTACTATAACCTTGCCATGCAAAGACAGTACAATATCTTTATCAATAATTTTGCTATTTAAGAATGTTAGGCTAAACCATGTCACTGTTACTGTGCCCAAATGCTACCTGTCAAGAAACTGCACTGAGACACTGTCTGACAGGGTGATCTCAACCCATTCCCCAAATCCCACAAACCATTAAAGAAGTTGCCCGTGATCCACACCAGGTAATATATTTCCTATCTAACTCACAGCTCCCTGGAAGGGAATATCCTGAGACATAATTTCATGTTTGCCCAAAGCTGTGAGATGGGGGGATGAAGGCAGTGGGCTCTGGGCTGCTGCTGGAGAGAGGCTGCTGCTGGACAGCTCCTTCAGGGGAGGGGAGGCTCATCTCACCAACCTGCGAGCCCAGCCACGGCACCCAGCCTCTTGCCACTTCAGCCTGTGTATGCATTCTACTCTAAGTAATGCAGAGACACAGTATATTGGTGGTTTTTTTTGTTTTTACCCACTTTTGTATGACAGGAGGGAAGCACTGGATCTCAGCAATTCATGAAGGCTGGTAATGTGAATGAAGTGCACTATCTACAGGCAGCATCTGTACTTTCCTTCAAGCTTATTTTTTATAACAACTACCATTTTCACGTGCAAGCAAGGTATGACCTCTTCTCAATCCCTGTTATTTGAGATTTTCTGAGCTCATTGTAAGAAAAGAAAAAGAAAAAAAAGCTGAATAATTTTGCAATCAAAAAAGACCTTAATGCTGAACTTCTAAGAGAGTCTAAAATTACTGACAGTTGTGACTGAAGGAAATAGACAGTTTAGTGCTTTTCAAACAAATTGATGTGTAGTCCTGAAACAGTCCTATATGTCAAATGGCAGGTTGGAGACAGGGAGTTGACTGTAAAATCAACATCTCAGTGCAGTTCCAGTAGATGCTAACAATAATATTTTCCAAAGGTGCACACACATATACGCATGTTCATAGAGAAATTATATATAGACATTTTAAAGATGCCATTGCATGCTTCAAATATCTATTAAAAATAACATCTGATGAAAATTACCTTTAATGCTCTGTAATTAAATACAATACCTTAATGCTTATGTACAGACATCCACAAGGAAATAGACAGAGATACAAATGGATTTACTAATCTTTTTTCACATAAAGTTAAAAACTGACAATTATATCAGAGTATTTAAAAGGAAGTCAGAGAATAAAACTGCAGTATTCCATCACCATGCTATTTAACCTGCCAGTATATAGATAAAGGAAAAAAAACAACAATGCAGAGTATTGTAGATGTTCCTCTAACATCCTTTTTCCTAACTCTAAACTCTAGCTTTCCTTGTTTGTTTACTAAAATGTTATGTTTAGTATTTAAAATTATCTTAGCAACTCCTCTGTTTCGTCTCCCCTTAAAAAAGCTATTTTTACATGTTTTTATGCTCAGGAATACTTGACTTAATTTATTCACACATACTTGAGACTTAATAATCTATGACATAACTGTTTGTTTTCTGAACTTTTATGAGGAAGAAGACAAATATCCATCATGAAGAATGCAAAGCACTCCCTTACAAGACCAAAGCAACAGTGCATGAAATTGAACTCAAAAAGAGCCTCCATTCTGTGTGACTTCTTGGCTGACACAATTCAGATATTTATAGCTTTACGAATATGCCACTGGAAAAGAACTTGAAGCTTTTTCTAGCTAGGAAGGATTAATGAACATGTGCACCTGGTAATTACAGCTCTCCATCTTTCTCAAAGCCCTCACATTGCCTCAGTGGCAGAAACTGTAATGAAAAACCATTGAAAATCTGCAATTCCATAAGTCATTAAATTATTAAAATATATAATCTCTTGTCATACTTTCTATGAACTACGCTAACAGTGGTATGCAAAAAATCATACTTTTTTGCTTCATGTTATTACCTGGAACACCTAATTTAAAAGGAAAAATTCATCTGATATCAGCTTGGGGTTTAACTTACTCTAACCTCAGATTGGAAAATGCATGGTAATAACTGTCAAACACTTCTGCAAGAAAGAGCAGAAAAAAACCCCAACAGCCTGGGGTGATGCATGCAATTTAAAGAAGATAAAAATTACATACTAAATTTCAAAAGAAGTTTACTTGAAAAGAAATATTTAAAGATTGGGGAAAACAAGCATTCTGTACTTTTTTCCTAAAGAAGGTTCTCAGAGTTATTGTCAGGTGGAAACTTTTTAAGAAGTAATGCATGCTGCCACAAACATTTGTCTAATATACATACCACTAGAAATCTACAGTAGCTGGGGTACTGTTTGTTAAAACACTTCCTGAATAAACTTCAAAACCACTATGCACTTCATGTTCTATTTTGAGATTAAACAACACTGAAAAAACTTGGAAAATATTACAAAACAAAAGCCACTTTATCAGTGAAGTAGTAAACCCCCAAATAGTCTATGAGCATCAATATTTGAATTTTCTCATGTCATTCTGTCATTGGATATAACATTAACCTGAAACAGCCAGATGCATGAAGGGATGAAGCAGACCACCCAAAGTAAAAACAACCTTACTAATACAGATTATTTTAAGCAGAAAGCCTCAACTGCTTTACAAGTGAAATTAAATTTTAATATACATTTAAGTGAAGTCCTTAGCTATTGCAACATTTGAATGAAAGCCAATTATAACCTAAATGCACAGACATCTATATGGCTCTAAAAGTAGTCTTTTAAAGGATATTTAAGCACAGTATGAGATTTGAGCATTAAAAATGGCCTTTTATTGTTAAAACATACTGTTCCTTGGTGGATTATAGAAAAAGAAAAGGTTCCAGTAGGGATAAGTGTGCATGAAATGCTCTCTCAAGAGTATTCAACCAAACTGACTGCAATAAGGGGACTTCAAAAAGCAGCAAGAGAAGAGATGTTCAAAGCACCTTGCAGCTTTGGGCTACTGGCCTCTACTGCTGTTTTTAATACAGTTAGGTTTAACTTGGGAGCAATAAATAATTGACAGAGGTATTTTCAGAAAGCTTTGATCAGCGCACCGTTTGTCACAAGCTCCAAAGTAGTCACTGCGATAACACTTAATCTGGGGCTTCTTATTTCAAGTACAAAAGCATCCCCTCCCACCTACTGCTCGCAGACTCCTGCATCAGAACAGGAGACTTAAGATGCAGCCTGCACAGCACTAACACGCCACGCTCTCCACCGGCAGATTCCTTCTCCAGCACGCCTATTTTCTCATCCTTACCTTTAAAAGACTGTCCAGAACCTGCAAAGTTCCCCCAGACGGTTTTAGTTCAGAGCATCCAGCACTGCATCCGCACAAAGCTTTGCCATTGCGAGTGTGAAGAGAAAGAGCTGCTGGGATGCTGAATGGCACATCAGCCAACTTTGTGTGTATCCGCGGCTCCCTGAAAAAGCTGGACCGAAATTCCCCTCGCCTGCGGATTGGATTCAACAGCACACAGTAACTGTGAGAGAGAGGAAGGATTTGAAAGGGGAAAAGGGAGAAGCGGGAGGGGGAAGGGGCGGGGGGGGCACGTCTGAAGAGAAAAAAAAAGAGAAAAGAAAAATCCTGTCCTGGATACTGGCAAAGTCTTGGCTGTGAAATACAAGCTGCTCTTCACAGTCCCACAAATACTTGCAAAACTACTCTTCTGTAATGTTTTCATTGCACTGTGTACCACAGGATGCCACCAGTCTGACAGCTGATATTTCAATATAGAATGTGTTAGCTATTTGCTAACTAACATATTAGGGGATAACACAAGTATTTCAGATTTCATGCTAAAATCATAAAAAGAAAGTGTAATATGTGAATAAAACTAATTTTACATATACTTAGACTATAATTTTCCTAATTTTCTGCAAATTATTTGTGTACTTATTTAGATTCAACTAACTGTAAAAAAAAAGTTTTCTTTCTTCCCTATTAAATGTAGATATTGAAGTTCCCATATAATGGCCCATCAGTGTAGACTGTTTCACCTGCACTAGTTATCCAATCCTTGTAGAAAATCTACCTATAACACTAAGTCCCATCTTTACACTTAATGTGCCAGTCAGTCTAGAATGAATCAGAGTTTGCAGAGATGCTCCTGGCACATTACACCTGCTTTAAATACTCTTTACCAGAACAATGCTTACACTATTCTGAAACAAAACATTTTTACCTGTTATAGCTAATGATGTACACAGTATATACAGTAAAAGTTAAACTTTATGTATCTAGGAAAATTGGGGCTTTTTCCTTGCAAATTTGGCCTTTGCCATTTTAGGAATAACTTTTGATAACATACAATATATGCTCTATCACACAGTGTTTCTCAGACCATAGTAGGGTACAAATTTATTTCCGCTTGCTGACAATGAAAATATCATTTTCTAGTGGCTCTACTCTTTTGGCACTGGCACAGCAATTTGAGGTTAGAAGTAAAAGTGCCAGGAAGATAAGAGGCCAGATGTACCATAGAGGTGATGACCTCATCTGGTAAAAAAGAAAAATATTTTTGGCATATAGTTTAAATAGCACAGTTTCTTTCAAGTAGTACCCTTTTTTAGTGAGCTTGGGGGAGGAGGAACACCTCAATCCCCTCCAAGGTCTTAGGACCCATTAAAACAAATAAGACACATAATAAAGGTCAAGCAGGAAAAAGGGCCACCAAGGTAAAGGACATGGCTCACAATTATATCAGTTCAGTGTATTTTTTTTCTCTGTAAACATTGTATTTGTCTAAATGTTAAGGAGTTTACATTCCAAATTGCATTACCAATTATGAGGCATTAAATTGGCCTGTATAGGTTTTCCAGCTCCTATTGACCTCATCAAACAGCTGTGATTTCCAAGCAATCAGTCTCTAATGAGTTTAGAAACAATAAAGAGGAGTTAAAATACCAGATGTATTTAATTTATCTTTAAAGAAAAAAAAAACACAAACCTCTCTTAATATGTACATCTTGAAAACTTTAATATGTACAAAATGTTCCTTGGTTTTGCATTTTTGGCTAATATGTGGAGGAATCATCCTTTAGTGACTGAAAAGAAAAAACAATACTTATGCTCTGCCTGTGTCTTTTTTAATGTAGTTAGTGCCTTATCAGCACTCAAACACACTCCTGTGAACAGCTCACAAAAACTACCTAGGATGCTGGAATACCTTAGCTCTCTTTCAATCTTGTCTTGGTTTTATTGTCTTATACTACAAACATCTGTAATGCACTGAAAATTATATTGCAAAATTTAAAACTAGGTAAAACCTGTGCACCTAATGAAGGCAACATCTCAGAGAAAGAGCCAAAATGCAAAATGCAGCTATTAACTGTGAGGGGAAAAGTGCTATACACCCATCACAAATGAAGCTTATAATATTGCTGGAATATTCTACCTTAGAGAAGATTTTTGTCAGTACTTGTTAAGGTTAGTTAAGATCACCAAAATAAATAGATACAATGAATAAATAAATAAATAAGTTACTATACTAAATACTTCAATACATTAATTGAAGGTTAGAGTACAGGCTCATTGAAAGGGTTATGAACAGAAGGTAATTCTTAGCTGCAAGTTCAGTGATTAAAGTATTTAGCTTTTAAGGCCAGTCAGTCCATCATCTTTCCTGTGCACAAAAGTAATTGAAAGCAAAAGAGCCTTTACAAAAGACACTTTAAATGGTTTGTTTGTTTATGTTTGATGACTGTTTAAGTAAGCAGGAAACCAGATAACCTCTCTGCAAACAATTCATTATGGAGCTGCTACAGTACTACTGCAGTACTTCAGGAATCATATAGCACACACATTTCATGTGCACTGAGCATTCCCTTTTGTGTCGTCTGCAGAAATATTGCACACACATATTAAATATACATTTGTCGTTCCTTTTGACTGTAGTGTACAAGGACCGAATGTAAAGAAACTTCCTTGCAAAGAGATTCAAGTGCTAATCCCAATTTTGATTTACACTTCACCCTAAAGTAGTTTTACTTTCACCCCTGACATTTTGCAGCCTTTCAGTGGAGCTAACACATCCCATCTCCCCAATCACAGTTCTTTCAGAAAACCAGAGGACTAGACCCTGGAAAACAAAAATCACTAAAATCACCCCACTGATTGAACTATCAAGGAGTTATACAGAGACAAAATGGTTTCTGAGTTATCTTAGCTTGAGTGTGTGGAGAACAAACTTTGACTTAGCAAATGAATAAGAATTCAACAGAGAGATGTGTCTGTGTTTGCCATGAACTCCCCTACAACTGTCAGAAGGCTGCATATTTAAACAAATGTAGATAATCCACAGCAGATCCCAGATAATGTGGAAAACATTTAACCTGAACGTAAAAAGAAGCACATCAGTGAAGAGGGTCCGTATTCAGAGCGTTTTGTGGCCAGACAAATCCCAGAAGAGTTTCCTCATTGCTCTTGCACCATCATCTAGAGCATCTCTGTAAGGAATGTACAAATGACCTTGCCCTGATTACTGACACATGCTTGTGACCATACTGGAGATTATATTCTGCATATTAAACAGAAGTCTGTAGTGTGATTTGGGTAGCCAAAACCAGAGGTCAGGAAAACTCTCAGGAAGAAGAGTGGCTTAAGTTAAAAGCAGTGAATGTTACTAAATGAGATTGCCAGATCTATCAGCTTTCAAAATTTGATTCGCTGTCCTGCTGAGCCTGACATCTTTTGGTCAGACAGGTATCGTAATTGGAATGCAGAAGAAAAAATAATTTCAGCAGCATTAAAAGGACTGTTTCTCAAAGACAGTGCTCATTTTTTTGTAAAAACAGCACAGAAAGGGGCACTTTATAGACAGGTATTTTATTCATCTAGGTTATTTCCAGAAGGTATTAAGAATCCACAGGTAAAGGAGACACAGAGGATATAAAAAGGGCTCCTTTCTATTACCAGTTCTCTATTCTTTCTGCTAAAAATGCTGCCACTTTGGCTTTAAGCACTCTGTCATTCCTAGGCCAAAGGTTCTTGAAAACAGAAACTGCATAAAAGATTCAGTCACACCTGAATTTGTCATAGATTATAGGCTTTTGTAGCATGTAAGATAGTGGTAATATTACCATTAAGAATTCTACATTCCTCAGGTCTCATGGTATTCTTTATTCTTTATGCTTTTAGAAGTTGAGTTTGTGTTTTCTACTTCCATGACTGAGAGAATTCAGGAGCTTACATTGTTAGGGAAAAAGGCCCTGCTGCTGCAGCACACAATCAAGTAGTCCAAGTATTACAAGGACACAACTAAGAATAAAAAATTAAATTAAGAGCAAAAGAATGAAAAAGATAACCTTCATTTAGCCCTGAAAGGTGAACACCCCCTCACAGCACTGCTCCCTGTTCAGCATTGTGTAACACATCTGCAGGAGGTAGTGATTCCCCATCCCTCACTCCCTTGTGTGCCAAACAAACTCAAGAGGCAAGCTCCTTTTTATTGGCTTTTTTGACTGGTTACCTACTGTGAAGGAGATATTTCCAGTTTCCAGCTATTAGACAAGAAAAGGTCTAGTTATAATCCATTATAAGCTTTCCTGACAATGCAAATTTTTCTGAACCTTGAGCAGGAGGTGCTGTAGAGGAGAAGGATTTACTATGAACTCCCGATTTACTCACCTCCACTCCTGTTTTCATTTTGATTATTTTATGTGACTTTTGTGAAGAGGAAAGTCAACAGATTAACCTTAGGCTTTGTACACACCCATTTAGAACTACACCCATATCTACCACCGATATCAGATCATCCAGATGACCATACAGACTTGCTAGATACTATAAAAAAATGGCCTTAAATTACATGGACTCTTGCTCTATACCATTTGTGAAGAACTGTTCCACAGTTTCACTATGCTATGTGTCCCCAGGTTGGAAGTCCTTGCATAGCAGGTGAGGTATTCTGCAGGTGTTCATGAAGTTGAATTAAGTCAAAAGATTCAAAAACTTATGGGTGAACTCTATTCTTGAGTCAGTCACTCAAAAGTACAATTTGTTTTGCTGATTTCACCTTTCCTTTTTCTTTTCAAATAACAAAGTTTTGAAGTAAGCTGAGTTTTGTTACTGTCACGGAAAACAGCTTAGATTACAGATACCAATTTTTTTAAAAAAGTTAGATTTAAAAGAGGTATATTAGTATAACATACTCACAAAAAGTTATTAGCAAAGTTCTAAATGGATGGAGACATAAGAAATTTCTTAGCACTGAAAACATCAAAGATTAACACAGAAAGGAGTAGAAACTGCTCTTTCACTTATAACAAAAAAATACTGCCTGTAACTGCTAGGGCACCTGCTGTGCTATCTCAGCACTGCAGATCTCTCTGCCAATATACTGCCTGTTTCTTCTGATGGGGCTGCCATGCCCTGTCTTCAGCTCTTGGCACATGCACAGATTACTTCTGGATTCAGTAGTGAGTTTATCTCTAAAATTTTCTTTGACTAACACATCTGAAAAATGATGCTGCAATATCATGCAATGCTTTCTCTTTCCAGGCAGATTAATTAATTTGCCAGAAGCCTGTGGATGAAGTCTTGCAAAGGGCACAGGGAGGCTCGAGACGTGTTCTCTCTGTTGGTATCACCAATCCTGACCACCTGCCTGGTAGGCTGAAAAAGTAACTGCTCACCTTACAGCAGGGAGGAGGAGTTCATACAGAATTCTCATACTGCAATTCACATCATCACATCTCAGTCAATTGGATTGGGCCTGTCCACACAGGATGTTGGATATGAGATTTTATAGATTAATTAATTTTTAGCAAAAGATGTATTAAAAGATGGTAATTTTCCAAAACAATAATTGCTTTATTCTCATAATGCAACAAATATATAAAAGCTTCATTTTTATCTTCAAATTATAATTCTCATTATTACAGTTGAGAGAAAAAATGTCAATAATTGTTTTGCAGATTAGTATTTTTAGACCAATTGCCATATATCTTGAAAAAAATTATGAGGTGCATTACAGGAAGGTTGTCAGCTACATTAAACACCACAAATAGTTTCAGCAGCTCTAATATATAAATTTACATATACCATCCTACCACTGAAAAACACATTTTAAAACTAATATTTGATTTTGCTCTTTCTGCACATCACGTGGTTTCATTCAAGATGAAATTTAGCATGAGAAATTTTCCTGTGATGAAAAAGAACATCACTCCAAATGTGCACACCAGTTAGAAAGATGGATTTATTCTTCTTCAAAGAAATGCATGTTCTATTTAGACTTGTATTTTATCACACTGGGTTTGGATCTTAAATATTCATTTTGATTATGTATTATTTCACTGATTTATTCACTCATTAATTCAATCCTATAGTAATGTGATCAACTTCAATGGATATATTTAAACTGTTACATACAATTTATCTTTTTGTGCTACACCAAATTCCTCCATCAAAATAGTTAATTAAGGGAGAAAATCAAATTTTTATAAAACTCACACTAATGCATAATTTTTTCCTTGAAAAAAAAATACAAGTTAATTATGAAAATGAATCCATGAATTATATGGAGACATGTGAGTAATATTGGAAATGAGCATAGCAAATGAAAAGTCGACACAGTATTCATGTTTGATTTAATACATCAAAAGTGAAGCAAGAGTGTGTCTAGAGAGCTCATGGGTCATATCATCTGACAGATATGTAATACCCAAACGAGTGCTGATAAGAAGATAAAATGAGATATATCTGTTTTTCTATCGAATGTTTTGTGAAGTCTGCTTGTACCTATTCATTTTGGTGTCTCAGTTACAAAGGCAGTGTATTACAAAAGGACTTGGGACCTCCAAAATTTTCTCCTCAACAAGATTTTTTTTCTGACTTAGTACAGAATCATTTATTCTATTCCTGATTTTCAAAGAATCTGAAAGAGCCAAATTTTCTTATCTCAGTGGAATTGATGATCCTTTAGCCCCTTGCTTCTTGGATGTCTTTGAAAATCCTACGTCCTTTCCCTGATTATCCATCTATTGAAGAGAACATAAAATTTAGTTATCTGGGGTATCCAGTATGAAAAATGTGCACACATTGCTGAAAGATGATGGTGATGTGAATATGATCAAAGGGAAACATGGGGTTAGATTCAGGAATAAGGCAGCGATAATTTAAATGTCTTCAGCAGAGGTAAGAGTGATTTTTAAAAAAACCTGCTTTTTTATTAGCAAAAAAGGAGGAGAGTAAAAGGCTTACAGTAAATATAATGTCATTCAAATTACAGACATTTAAGTCGATGACAAATTCCTTTCTTTTTTCGTTTTCTCTTTTTACTCTTTCCTTCTTCTGTTTCTTTTCTGACTCAGTCACCAGCATCAGCAACAAGACAGTAAAAACAGCTACAGAATCTCCACATTTTCAGGAGCACAAAGTACTATCATGTTCTATTTGTGTCATAGCTATGGCCAGTGTGACAGGCTGGAATATTACAAGGATAGGTCATCACTGAAAAGTGGTATTTTATTTCACAAAGAAAAAAATGTTATAAAAAAGACAGCCCTTACCTAATAAGTCCTATTTCTGTTCTCAGTCTATGTAACTTACAGATTGATGACAGAGAATTTCATGCATAGCTTATGCAAACTACTTTTTAAACAATTGAAAATATCAGTGATTGTCAGTAGTTAAAGCTACCAATTAAAAACATCCCTAAGACTTCTGCTGTGTTTACACTAATTCAATACAAATTTCTTATAATACCATGACCATCAGTTTCTCTATTTGGAATCTTTTCGGCCACTTTCTAATTAAATAAATACCAGCTACATTTTTCTTTTTCCCCAAAAATAGAAATAATATATACAGGACATTCTAGAAATTTGTTAGCAAAGTCATCTAATTGTTTTGTTGTTGCTTGCCTTTATTACTTGTCAAAGCTTAGAATTGGGCTTGATAAGGTATATGTCTAAAAAAGTAAATAAAATCATTGTGCATAGTGTTAATATTATAAAGTTGAATAAAAAACAGATAGCATCTCAATTGAATAAATTAATTGTTGGAGGCTTGAACAGAAGCCATAATAGGGAGAGAATACTTCCACAGTTTTTCTAGATAAAACAGTTGCAGATAATAGTTTTAACCATCTTAGGAAAGCTGCAGAAGCATCACTGAGTCTCTTCAAGGTCAAACATAAACCTGATATTGTATTGCTTATACTGCTATGTCAGGAAATGATACATCACAGTTATAAATTTATGAGTGTGAAAAACCCTTATGTGCTATTTGCATTTTGAAACATTAACTCCTCAATACTCAAAACACCCTAGAAAGATTGTTAGGTAGAATAGATCATAGAATAACAATAAAAATGAGGAAATTATATTCACATTTATAGAAAAAAAACCATTTAAAACAGAGTTAGATTAAATATTTTCCATGTTTCTTGAGTATATGCAGTTCATACAGATACGATGAAAAATTTTCATTAGATCAAAACAGCAAAAGAAGAAACTGGATGGCTATATAAATTCCAAATACCTTGGGACCTGCTATTGCTGAAAATAACTTCACAGTCTTTTACACGTAGAATTAAAGACACCAATGAAGATCATAAAATTAAACTTAAAATGACTTATGATTCAGTTGAAGATCTCTGTTCTTTTAGACTAAAACACTGCTGTTTCCTACCTTTATCTCCTGGCAGACATTTTTTAATGACAGCTAGTTAGGAATTTCATCCAATAAGGGTCAAGAGACGTCCCGGGAGGTATATTAGAAGTGGTATCACCTTCCCACCCCATCTCCTCCAGTTTTAAAGGCACATTTATGGTCTCTATAATCTAAAGGCACATGTATTTTCTTAATTTTGCCTTAATTTCAGCAGTAGGGTATGGCTAGTTATATGGTATCCAGACCAACTTTACTCCAAACTTTCCCTTAGTTCTATTCCCTACAAAGTCTGAAGTCAGTGGTCATCTACTAACTGTTTTAAAATATATAATAGAGGAATTTTTTTACAAAGTAAAAAAATGGTGGAAAAGAGAAAAGTGGATCCATTTTGAAAGATTCAAAAATTTTTACACCCTCCCCAGCCATGGAAAACTGATGCAGACATCCCTTTTATGCAATGTAACCACCGTTTATTAACTCTGCCCCAGTTAGGTCAGAACTAGTTCCACACTATTGAAACAATCAAGCCAAAAACTGCCAGGCAGTCATTTGGATCACATTACAGATTTCTTATACTCACAATGTATTTTTTATAATTACAACATACTTTAAACCATATTAAATTAATATTTTCAAAATTTGTTAGCTATTTTTTATGACTGCACCACACAGTTATTAGAACTTAGCTCTATCATTTAATACTCTTTTAGAAGGGAAGCTATGAGCAATCTAAAGTCCATGTCAGGTATGTATCATATAGCCAAGCATTCTTTTGTGTAAGGATAAAAGTGTCATGGTCTTGAACATAAAGCAGAAGCATGAAGATCTCTGACCTTAGTCCATGCAGTGAGCAGATCTTTTAGACATTTGAAATTACAGAAGGTGTCAAACAGGAAGTTTAACAGATCTCCAGTCAGGAGGGAAATAGCTGTTTAAATTTGATTATGTGTAAAAAAGTGCATTCCTTAAACTGATTATCTTCTCTCTTTATTTAATTATTGAGGGTTTTTTTTTATTCCAAAACAAGGCATCTCACATTAGATAAAATATATCCAGATTTATAAAAATAGAGTGTTTCTTCCAAAACAACAACAAAGAAAGATAAAGTCTGTTTCTGTTCTCAAGTTTGGTTTGTATGAAACACTTACTAGGAATTATCCAGACATGATTGTGTGGAGACCTTTTCCTCTCAAAACTTGGTATTTTTAAAAAAGGATAGTATGCATGAAATAAAACAGGTTTTAGTGTAAGTTGCTGTTGCAGACTATAAAATTAAATACTTTAAAAGCATATTTAGAATTAGAATGAAAAAAAAAAAGAAATAAGTAAAATTTAAAATACTTGCATTCTGCCTTGCTTCTTCATACTACCCGCCTGTCTTTATAGTTTATTCTTGAATCTATTTGACCTAAAGACCTCCTGAAGAAAACCTGTGAATCGTTCATTTAAATGCATAGCTCCCAACAACCAGAAATAATAAAATTTTTTTGTGGACCTCCTGCATAGGTTCTATGAGGAAAAAAGAAAATTCAGCTTTAGCCATTCAAGTTAAACTTGCCTTCAACAAGCAAAGACCTTTATAAACTAGGGACATCTGAAGAGAAAAAGTTCAATTAACTGCACCTAATAATTAGAGGGAGTTAGGTAAAATATTTATCATTCCATGTCATAAGGGTGGTATGCAGGAAAACTGATCCTATGGAAAGATCTTTCTGATCTTCAGATAGGAAAACAGAAATTTCCAACTGACTGGATTAATTTAAGAAAGAAGAACTCCTGGACACAAACCCACTTGTAATCCAATTTTTGCCATGTCATTCAAGTTCTTATATTCCACACCCCTTCTGCAGGTAGTACCAACTGAAGGATGCAATTTTGCACAGAAAATCTCTCCCTCACTGGGAGTAGATTGACTCTGGCCTATGCAACTAAAAAAATAAAATAGAATAAAATAAAATAAATAAAATAAAATTTTAAAAATATGAAAATAAAGAAAGGAAAAAAATAAACCTAAACGTTTGGTGTTACAATATTATTCCTACAGTGCAGTGATACTGGAAAAAACCAAACAAACAAAATCCAGAAGTTTCCTCAGTAGCACCAATTCCCTGATCAAACTCTTAAAACAACTTTCTATTTTAATTGGAAATGCAGGGAAGTGTACAAATAGACCTTTGTCACTCTGAGTAAGTTTGGCAGAGAAGTAAAAGTAAGTCCAAATTTATCTCTGATGTTTTATATGCACACATAATTGTGGAAATGTGTTAGACTATGTTGCTTTTCACAACCATAAAATTTGGCAAAGTGAGAATTTCATACTTCTATTCGCTCTATCATGGTCACAATCAGGTTCTTTTAATACAAGTAAATACTTTTTAAAATGAGACCTTTTAAGTGGTAGTCATCATTCTTGCTACCAAGTTTCTTGGCAACTGAATATCTGTGCTTCCATTAAATCCAAGATGCTTCAGCAACAGTATTACACTTTACTTTTTTTTTTTGGCTCTCTAAATAGATACCTAATGATAAATATTATCTGAAGGGAATAAGGGGATTTTCTTTTTCTTTATTACCAATAAAGTCAGTAGTTTACTACTTCTGTCACTGAAGATCTGCCCTATGAGTCGGTAAGACAAAATTATAACAACCAAGGCTGTGTAAAAAGGAAAAAGACAGAAAAAAACCATAATCATCCATCTGTCAAACTTTAGAATTGATTGAAGATGATAGAACAGAAATACATGAAGAATAGTTTCTACCATCATTTTTTTTTTTTGTCAAAGTCCTGCTTTGCTTAGCCCTGATTATTTGAAATTCTAACATAAGACATAGAGACACACTGACCAAAAAATAATGTTTCCTTTGTGGATGGCTGCTATGAATATTGCAAAAGAGCTCCTGAAACTTTTACAAAAAACCTTTCCAAAAGTGTATGACTTATTTTCTTCAAAACAGGTAAACTCCTTGATCCAAGACTGCAAAGTATCAGTCATGGTAGAAATAGGACTTTTCTAGGGGAATAAAGAAAGACAAGATGAAAAAGCAAATCTGACAGTGGAGTTACTGAAAGTTCATTTTAGAGATGTGCATTCTTACCACATCACACACACATTTCAAAATTACCTGTTTGCCTTTCCATTTAGCCTTTTCCAAAAGTCTATGTTTTAAAATTAGTTTTACTACATCTCAGCATTACTGTATAACTAGAAAATGTATTTCAAAAAGATAAACAATAAATGCAACATCCATAGACAAATCCCTTATTTTGTTTAGGAAAAAAAAACCCTGAGTTCTACATTTTATCTTACAAGCTTTTCCTGATAGATCATGTGTTTCTTACACCGAAGGAGACCATGCTTGATAAACTGACCATAATAGTAATTTATGGACATACATAGATGAGTGCAGTGACAGATTACAGTTCACATTTTACTTCTGGTGCTTTACTTCACACCATTTAATACTTTGATGTCCAGTGGTAGAACACAGGACCAAGTCTCTCAAAACTCCAGTCATCCAGTGTAGGATAGATTGTGCAGATCAGATCACTAGATAATTTTTCTGCTAGATAGGAATAGCATGTTTTGACATCTCATTGATGAGATGCAGAAACCTTAAAAAGAAGGCTTGGGTAGAAAGCAAATACAAAATATGAGTATTAAGAGCCTAGATAGATAGGTAGATAGATAGATCCTGTACATAGATAGATAGGTAGATAGATAGATAGATAGATAGATAGATAGATAGATAGATAGATAGATCGATCCTGTACAATCATGTTCACTCTGAAATCTACTATGAAGTAGAACTCCATGAAGTAGAAGGGTAGAGTAGATGGCAACCAGCAACCAAAAATGCAAACAAAAAGTAGGCATGCTGACATATGGCAGCACCTGCAAAGGACAGCCCAATAATTTTGATGGCTTTTGCAATTGTCCAGATTTTTCTGCTTGTAATATCTCAGTTGAACTAACATTTACTTCAACCTCTGCTGCTTTGGGTTTTACTAAGGAATGCATTTAATTAAAAATAAAAATTGTCTTTCTTAGATTTTCCCAGTTATGGGAGATTTTACTTGTTTCTTTCTTGATCTGGACTAATAGTTCCAGGCATGCCATTTTATTGCAACAAGGGAAGAAAATAAAAAGCATTCTTAGATGCTTCCTGAAAGCTGAATTGTCCTAACTTTCAGAAATCATCCAATCATGTGCATGCTGAAACACACAAAAATTATAGGAACAAGTTAAAAAGTTGAACATAACATTTTGTTATACTTTAAGACATTATTTCCATATCATCATCGTGTTTCTAAACTATCTTAGCCTTCATTTCTGGCTTCTTCCACCATATTTTCTGCTTGGTTTGGTGCTGTGTGATTTTGAGTCACACCTGATTATGTTCCCTACCCATATTGTGCATATCTTGCACAGTTTTTACTTCCATTAGAGCCTTGTAAAATTTCTTCAAAGAATGATTTATGCAAGGTAGAAAAAGTGCTACATTCGCATGTGAAAATTATACTACAGTATCGTTCTCCCAGGAGCCATAAACAGATCAGAGTCCAGTTTGTGCTATGGAAAAAGAGCCATGAACCTCACCGGGACTTTTAATCACAATATGCTGGCACTGAATTGAAGGTCCATGATTTTCTGTCATGTGCCATTGGACTAACAAAAATCTGATTGTTTATGGGAGTTAATTTTAAACTTTTTGCAGAGAAAAAAGGATAGTGGAGGTGTTGCCCAGATATTATTTAAGTTTGACCTTACTCCAGGAAAAAAAAAAAAAAAAGTATTGTTGTATAGTGTTTTCAAATCAGTTTTTCAAAAACCATAGATACTATTAAATATTTTTTCTGTGTCCTAAGAATGTTAGGAAATACCCTTACAAAACTAGGAGCCATTGTATCCTGCACAGTTGTCTGTGGACATGTGTAAAATAAATTCCCATCTGGTCATACTTTTCCATTAGTTCGTTCAGCTTCAGATCTGCACTGGGTAAGTGACTTAACGCAAGAGAAAAGCAGTGAAGCCACTAGAAACTTCATGCTTTATCACTGATTTTATTTAAACAGAATAAGAGTAAAAAATCTGACAAAATAGCACTCACAGTGCCACTCCATTAATCAGAGAGGCCATTGAGATTTTACCAAGGGGAAAAAAAATTGAGACAGTGTAAAACACAGTGAAGGATCTCTAAGCTCTCTGTGTGATTTTTTTTGACCTTTGGGTAACACTTTAATAACAAAGTTCTGGAGCTAGATTATACTTAAATTAGGACTTTTGTTGATGATAGACAACAAGTTAATGAGATAGGAGAAAATACTACAGATTTCTAGATTTTCTCTGAATGTTTTTCTTTCTATTATGACACCTGGACAATTTTTATATACTTAATAGAATATGGCAGCTGATTTCTCACTCACACTAGGACTGCAAGCATTGGAGAGCTGGAAATATGGAATGGAGAGGAAGAGTTTCCCTCTTCTGACAGAAGGACATTCTGACTGATACTGGTCATTGTTCTGAATGACTTTATATGATAATGACAATATAATAGGAATAATGTTAGTTTAAATCATGATTATAGCTGAAGAGGTGCTTTGGAAATAATTCCATGCAGAAAAGGAATATTCTTGAGCTGTGTTACAACCTCATATTCATCCAAATACAGTCTTTATGCTGAAATATGCATGCTAGTAACTGCTTGCTAAACCCTAATTGGTACTTGTCCTGATCTGTCATTCTTAAAAAATGGACACATTAGATTTATATATTCAGATATATGTGTGGAAATCACTGGTCCATGTTCTCATGTCAGCTGAGATCTAAATTTCTCACTGCTATAATGAAAGCTGTGAAAGCCTGAATTTATTAGAATGCAAGGGCCACTTGCTTTGTCTTTTCTTTGTTGCAAAAAATGTAAAACCTGTATTATACAGATCAATGGCAAGCAAAGGATTTGAACTTCAATTTATAATATTTTGATTTCTTTTTGCTTGCTACTTATACTCTCTTATGTTCTTTCCTATATAAAGTGCTTAAATACCTAAGAAAACCTCCCAGAAGTCAGAAAACAAAAGGATAGAAAAATTTTAGAGATTTAAAAATATCTTCAAAAACATGGATACTTAAATCCAAAGATCTTAAGAACTATACAGTAACTGCAAATAAAACCCAGAAACACATGTAATTATGGAACAATAAAAGATTTAAGAGGAATTGAGTTAATCACAGAAAAGTAAAAATAGTCAAAAGTGAGGATAGTCAAAATTTCATATTTCATACTTACACTTGAAATGAATATTTTAATGCTTTAAAATTGGAGGTTGTTTTTAGAAATTTTTAGCAATTTGAAGGCAGAATGGGGAAAGAATTACTTAGTCTACTGTTATATTACTTCATCAGTTGCTTAATGTGCCTAATTATTATAAAGCTATTATAGTATGACAGTCCAGTAATACTCAAAATAATTACCTAGCCCTGTTTATACAGTTTCTAAATTTGTACTGTCTTCATGAGATCAAGCACAACTAACATGATTAATTTCTGCCTTCATGATAAACTGTCTCTGAGGTCAAGGGTGTTCAAAGATTTTAAATCAATATTATATAATAGCTGCTGATATTAACTTTAAAAGTAATTGCATCCCACTTGAAGAACTGCTGACAGCATTGTGAAGCAAAAGACAAGGTACATGATAATGTAATAAACCAGCTTAATTAGGATTCTAAAATTCCAAACAATTTTCAATAACTCTCTTTGGTTGCCACAGAAAATACTGCCTAGACCAAATGGCAAAATGGTCTACATTTCAGTTATTGTGAACAATTCTGTCAGGTCTACAATGCATAATAAGATGGGGTGCTGTAAATCCTTCTATAAAGCTCATTTTGATTTGAGATGCAACTTTGAAAAACTTGCATATGAAAATAGAAATTTCCTACTATGTTACATTTTAACTGATTTATTTTCTGTTATTACTCATAAGGACCCTTCAAAGACATGGCAAAATTTTTTACCATATTCTGAGTTTTTAAAAAGAGAATTTATATTCTAAGCTTCTCTCTATATTATTTCATGCTTGTATGCTGTTATTCTGTTTTTGGAGGAATGTGAACAATTTTAAAACATAATTAAAAATATGGAATATTATTATTTGTATACATGCCTTTTACAAATATTCTGGTCATAAATAAACCTCAGAAAATGGTGCACATCCCATTTGCATTATAACATAGTTCAAATATTTTTTTATGGGATCACACTAAACATAACTTCACTTGCTGTCTTTCCATTAATTGTAGAATTTAAACTCAGCTTATACATTCACACTAACTTTACTAAGTTTATCTCTTCTTTTCCCCTGTTTCCATGTGCTCAATGTAATAATTTCTACTGCCAGAAAATGCATGCTTTTTTCAGATACCAATTTAAGAGTGCAGTAGACTAGGATGCTCTTAAAATTTTGAAAATTAGCCATACAGTCACGAGACAATTACATTTCATTAAAGTGATTTTTATTCCTAAATGTGTTATTCTTTCCCTCAATCAGTCTCAGTATTACTGCAAATAATTCAGCTTTACAGGGAGGACAAAATATATTGTAGTTCTTAATGTCTCTCTGTCAAAATACAAGATGTATGAAATTTTTCCTAATTAGGAAGATGAGATTAAGAACAAAAGTTGTATTCAAAGACTGTATTCTGAAAATGCACTTAGGTTACCCCATGGATTGTGTTTGAAAACATTACGTCTTTAAATTGCATAAAGTCTGTTGAGACCTCACCAGAAAAATATCAACTAAAAAAGAATCAACATAAAACTAGTCAAAGCATTAAGTATTATAACAAGATTAGTTATATGAATAAAATAAAAGGAAAATATTTGCTCTTCGAAATAATTTATCTGAGGAAATGAGGATACAGCAATGTTCCTACTTGTTCCTTATTGCTGCAACATGCTCAAAATTCCATCTCAGTCCAGACTGATGTTTCAGTATCAAAATAACTTTGCTAATTTAAGACTCTTAATATTGTTCTTTGTTTCTTAAAACTAACATTGACAGGAATTTATTTTGGTTTTTTTTTTGTTATTTTTTAAAACTAAACGTTGCTTTCGCATTGACTGGTCTGCAAGGATGCCAGGAAATCTGCTGGAGTCCAAGTCAAAATCTCTAAGCAATCTGATTTTAACTTGTATTTAGGGAAAAAGGTAAATCAGAACTTGAAGACTAAGAGATAGTCTCTAGTGATAGAGAACTATAAGACCTATAAGTAAGCCATGAGAAAATGAAGCAGCACATGCAGCAGCACAACTGAAAGTACAGTCTACCTCCAGGAATAAAAAAGGCAAAGCCTGCTCAAAGCCTCGAGCATTCCCATAATGAAAAAACACCCAAAACAACAAACCACCAAAGCACCATCCTAAAACAATTCTGAAAAATAGTGAAAGCAAGAGAATTGTGGACAGAATAAAGTGGTAAAGAATCAGCTATGCCTGGAGTCTTCATTGTGACACAGACAAAGGAGATAGTAAAATTCTTTGAAGGCATATAAAGAAATAGTCAGTTTATGATTCCTCTGTGTTTCTTCTCAAATATAGTTGTTACCTAAATTTTGTAACTACAGCAAAAGATGGAAAAAGACAGGAATGTCAAATCATCTGCAAAATCCTTAGGTTTAGCCATACACTAAATAGTATTAAAACATGTGTTCATTTTTTTGTAAATGTAATTAAGCAGTGACTATGAATATGTGAAAAAAACACAAAAAACATACTAATCAACCAATAAAAACCAACATGTCAAACTTTAATTCTAGTTTTAGCTTTACCATTAAAAAAAAATGGAATTCTATAACAGAAAAATGCAGTAACCAAGATGTAACACCAGCAGCATTTCAAACATAAGTGAAGCACAAATATCCCTGAAAACCCATTCCCTTTCAGTTTAATAAGAAACTTTTATCTATTAAAATGAAATATTCAACATACATCATAGAACCGTCTACTAGACCTTGGGTATTCTAGAGAAACAAAAAATATATCATGGTGGTGCCTTTCTCCTCCATCCCCAGGCCTGCTCTACCCTTTCAGAGGCACCTGAGAGGCTTTTACCAAAACTGCTGAACGATGAAACACTTGACCAGACCAGCTGGCAGGGTGAAGCATCCCTGACCACACAGACCTGACAGAACCAGAGGACACAGTCTCAAACTGCACCAAGGGAAATGTAGATTGCATATTAGGAGAAAAGTTTTTTATGGAAAGAGTGATTAAGTTCTGGAATGGCCTTCCAGGGGTGGTGTCTCCACCACCTCCTCGAGCAGGCATCCATGCCCCAACACCTCAATTAAACCATGGCACTCAGTGCTGTGGTTTAGTTGAGGTGTTGGGGCATGGGTTGGACTCAATGATCTTAAAGGTCTCTTCCAACCTAATCATTCTGCGAATTCTGCGAATACCAGGGGCTCTTGTATGATACAGGTTGGAACAGCACTGACTGCAACAGGAACATCAGCTGCCCAACCCAGGTGAAGAGCCATCAGTCATCCTCTGACAGCCCTGAAGTATTTCCTACCTGAATCAGCCCACATGGAGAGGTACAATTTTTGCTGGAGTTCTAGAAGAAATTTTCGAAAGTTTTGGAAATTCCAGTAGTAACTGATCTCAGGATGGAAATTTTGCAGATGACTAAAGCCAATCATCTCATGACCCTGTCAACAGTACGCCTGAGTGAGTCTCTTTGAGATCTCCTTGAGCACTGTGGGCTGCAGCAGCTTTTAGTGGGATGGCTCTTGGAGCTCCAGAACCTTCATGTTTGCAACACTCACAAAACCATCCCTGATGATGAGGTTTAGGGTCACACCCCCTCATGCATCTCTACTCCTCAACGTGCAACCCGTTCCTGCTCAGAAATATTAAGGGATTTGACCTGAATTTCACTGAAATTGAGAGGAATTACCATTATGCAATGTTGTACACCTCTCTTGATGTGCAGGCATGTGAATCGATTTTGGTATGAATGTTGTTATCGTGAATCTGTAATTAGGCCATTGCCTACTTTAATTGCAATTAGGTCATTCCCTCTATCTGGTATTTCCTGATTAATAATTTAGGATTTTCAAATGGTTAAATTTTCTATGTTCCAAAGGCATGATGTACTGCAGCAAAAAATTCAAGTCACCAGAATTAATTGTTAGATGCCTCTGTTAGTACTTTTAAAACAAAACATGTGCTGTTGTAGTCATAAAATGTTTTTGCCTTCTAAAACAAACAAACAAACAAATGAATACAAAGATAATAAGTTTAGCAGCCTAATTTAATTTACTCTCTATTTTGCCTTGCTTATGGTAAGATTTCAGAATCATCAGCCTTGTGTAACAGGAACCACTGCTGAAGGTACTACAATTAAAAAAGAGGTAATGAAGTAGGATAATGATAGTAAATTTAGAAAATACCGGAACAGGCCTTATTTGAGGCAGCATCACAAGGATGTTCCCAGGAGCATGAGTTCCTCTGAGTCTCAAATCCTGTAACACTCAGAAGTAACATAAGTACTAATGAAAGACTCAAAACAAAAATTCTCATCAGCCATCATAAATGATATTGGTGTGTCTTCCAAAAATCAAAACATGACATAAATATAACCTATGGGTTCAAATATCTTAGAGTACCCACTCAAACTGAAGTATATACAGTTTAAATTGAAAAATCATTTAAGCTAATCACAGTAAGTATTTTCAGTCTGTTCCTAATCTTCGTTCTGTATTGATCACAAACTCAAAGTTTGGCTTTGAGATCTTGAGAGAAAACCCAGCTAAAATTGAGGCCCCGCACCACCAGACTGTGCAATTACAAACAAACAATCCTTGCCTTGAAGCTTTTATAATCTAATAGAAAACACTACAGTACCTTGTGTTATTGGAGCAGTTCCTGAGATCTACTTTACTCTTGAACAACATCTACCAAATGCTCATTCACACAGAGCAGATGTTAATTTGCGCTAAGAATTCTGTTAGATTTCTTGACAAAAAGCTCTCAAATAATTTAGGTGAATTTAGAAAGAATCTCACTCTCTGGAAAGTTAAGTAGACAAAATCAGATGATTTTGGGAGGTTTTTTGGTTGGTTGGCTTTTTGTTTGGTTGGGTTTTTTTGCCATTGAAGGTGCAAACGAAACTCTTAAATATATTCATAACAAAATATTAATGTTTGTGGTTTTTTTTTCTTAAAGCAGTTAGCTTTCTAAAATAACAGTATTAAAATCATAAAGTAAACAACTATTAGCAACCCATCCCATTCAACTCAAAGATTTACATACAATGCACAGAACAGATCTTTTCCAATTCAGCTGTTAAAAACAACTGTTAAAGGAAGAATGTCTTGTGCACTGTATTTCAGATTGGTGTAGTGTTTCTTGCAAAAGCACAGACAGAAAATCTTTGCGATCAGAACCTTTAGTTCATCTTGCGGTCTCCAGAAACAATATTCAGTTTTAATTTAAGACAACTGTAGTGACTCAGTCATGGAACAGAGGATGAACTTCATGAGAGATAAATAGCTAGATAATGTAGCAAAAAAACCCAAACAAACAAACAAAAAAAAACCCAAAAAACCCCCCAAAACCCCCAGTAATTATCATTAATATATTCTTCCCACTAAGAGAGAACAGAGAACCACCTTGTCTTGCTATGGAAGGCAATAGAACATAGTGTCAAGCAAAGGAAAATAAATAAATAAATACAGCTGATCACGTAATGCATATAAAATAATTGGCTCCTATTTCCAGGTTTCAGTAGAATAAAACTTGTATGAGCTGTATTACATAACACAGGTGAATTATAGTTCCCATTTCCACCATACTAATTGAAAATTAACATTCATAGAACTCTCTTCTCATCTTAGGACCCTGAAACTCAGAAATATTATTTTTATATACCAAAATTATTTCCTGCATATTTTAACTTGACTTCTAATACCAAACCAATAGCAGGACCTTGTCCAGTTTCAGTACATCTTTATAAATCTTCTTTTAAACTACAATTCCACAGAAATGACAAATAATGGATTTTGACTGTCACCTTAGGGGGGATATGATGAGACATATAATACTGTGAAACTAATAAATAATTGCCATTCTAATATAGTAACTGTATATTGAAAAAGCTGTTCAGAATATGCTCTCTTTCATTTTTTCTTTCCCTTCTAGCATTTTTGACAGGACTGCCCTTTATGCATGCCAAGGCTTTGCAGTCTTTATTAAAATAACAAATCAAAACAGAACTCAAGATGCCATTTTAAAATTAGCAAAATTGTGAGACATGTACATGTAAAATTTAATATAGTCAGAGCTTGAGTACAACAGTCTCTTATACTCTTGTTCTGATCAATGCATAAACTGGAATTTGTCACACTCCACAATATATTATATATCCTTCAATCATTCAATAAAAATTGAAGCTTGTAAAGTCTTAGTATGTGGGGCAAAAGAAAATATTTATTTCTCCTTTTAAGTAGAATCCGGGTAGAATAGTTGCTTGAATTCAGAAGATATTTGGTAAATGCAAACTACTTAGACACACAAAATAAAAGTTTGTTTTTTTCTACAGTGGTCTTCATTCCGTTGTGAAAAGTCAAACAGATTTTAAAGATTTTAAGAATTGTGTAGTTGATATAGTTTGTTGGTTTTTTTTCACCCATCAAAAGCCTAGGTTTTGAATGAGAAGCTACAGCATATATGTATTGTGCTTATTTTTAGAAAACTGAGAAATACAATATTTGCTGTCTGCTGAAGTATAATAGAAAAAAAGATTGAGATCAAAAAAAGTCTCATAAATATCTAATGTTGTCCTGAACTTCTGCCATAATCTTCACTAAAATAATATCACTTTTTGATTTTTTTTTTCAGCTTTTGATTTTAGAAGGAAAATTAATTGCATACACAACTTGATGTGAGCAACAATATGAGAACAAATTTCTTTCAGGAGCTTTAAATATCACAAAAGAAATAAATAGCCTCTCTCTAAAATATTTCCTTACAAGTAGGTATTGTTAATGAAGTATTTGTTAACTCTTTAACACAATGTATCAAATAGTTGTAAATAAAGTAAATTTTTGAAAACAATTACTCCAGTTTTCTGGATTTTTTAATTTCATATGATTGAGCTCTTTGAGGTTTTGTAATCTTTTTGACAGTGTAAGGGAGATGCTGATCCTTTGTTGTCTGCTCTGCATAAACTCCAGGGTTTTCATAATGCAGATTTTTATAATGCAGAGTGCTTCTTTTAAAACAGTTCACTTTTTGAAGGAACATAACATTAACCTACTGTCTTGTCCAGCCTATTTACTACAGGACTTAATGGCCTTAAATGGCAATGAAAATCTGTATGTGATAGAATTTGTAAAATCTGTAGGGATGAAAGATTCTAAATAAAATTATTAAAACTATCCATCTGAAAAGTGCCCCATCAGGACCTAGTTGTACTAATTTATAGAATTAATATGTATAGAAAGCTATTCCCCAGGAGCCTTAACCTTCCCTGATTGTTTTATGTAAGCATTTTTAATGGCCAGGCCTAGAGACCCCCAGGCTGGCCAGTCTTCAAGTGACAGGGTTCAAGTCTCTCAAGTTATCGTGACATCCATGCATCAACACCCACGGATTTAATCATGTGTCATAGTGATCTCTGATGCAATACAAGATTTTCTTTTGGAAGACTTATAGAAGCAAGCAAATAATTTTTTTGAGGCAAAAGAGCCAATATCATCTGCTTTCAAAACAGTCATGCATTTAGTCATTCATTTCCCAAAACTTCCAAGACATAGCCAGATTAACTGAACAAAATGACAAAAGAATAAATAAATTTGACTCTGAAGTGTATTTTCTATACATGTCACTGATTACAATGTCCAGATTAGCTCTGACACACCAAGATAAATTCATTAATATGAAAAAAATTGCCTCTTCCATTTCCTTTATTTTTTATATACAAACAAAAAAATGGTTGTGAAATAGGTATAGACCTAAATTACGCTCCCAGATCCCCATGTGCTAGCACTTACTTGAACTGGTCAGGACAAATTCCCCCCAAAAATGAGGCAGCTATGTTCAGGTGCCACCAAGTTTGACTGATCCAATCCAAGAACAATGTCTTCTCCAAGAAAGAGGAAAAAAACCCCACATTTATTGATTCTACTCACGTATAAAAATTATGCCACTCTACATCTGTGTGCTAGTAGCTATTTCAAAAATGTTCCTAATTAAATGTTTGGAAAATGCATCCTAATTAATTACTTACAAGATTTAATTCCATTTTCAGAATAAACAATGCTATGATTTATAATAAAACTTAAATAAAAGCCACAGATTGTTACCTAATGGTGGAAGAGCAGGCAAAATCATATAAGCAGCTTTAAATTTATTGTTTCCCATAACCTTCAGACATTTTAATGTTGTACTACCAGTGACAGTAAATTAATTAGAAACTTTTAATAGGATACTGTAAAATAAGCATCGTGTGCAGTAAAGAAGAACTAAATAACAGATTTATTTGTAAAGAAATTTTTCTTACTGCTTGAAATAATAAGGAAATATTTTTACTACAAATTTGGAATTAACTATTTTGGTATTTCATCATTTCCATCAGTAGCAGCAACAAAAGTGAGAAGACTTTTAACAGTAAAAGAAAGAGTAAGGGTTCATATATATAAAGAAATTAACTTGTAAAGATCACAGTATTATTTAATATTTCGCTTAGTAAGGAAGAAGTAACTATTTTACTAGGAATTAAGTGAAAATGAAATCTTTCCATTGTTGGTAGAACTTTACTCAAGAAAGGCCCAAGAATTTATTTTTAACATAAGCTCAAACCAGAAAAAGGGGCAGTAGCATTCTGCATTCAGAGGTGTTTGATAAGAGGACAATACTCAAAGGAAACCAATTATCTTCTTTGAATAAATGACCTAATCAATATGTGAGTAAGAACTGACAGCAATCATGAATGCTGGCAACCCTGTTTACACCATTTTATATATCCTTCCAGACATATTCTTGCAATATGAAGGATATTTTAGTATGTATCTTGATTATTCTAATTAAATATTCTTGTAAAACAATGCTAAATTGGTTTCTCATTTATTACAAATTCTGTATTTTCTCTTATACAATCACTAAGAAATGATAGGAATCGCTTTGACCAGAGTATTTTGCTAAAGTTCTACAAGTTTCCTGACAATATCTCTCATCACCAAAAAACACAAGTCAAAACTGAAGTAGGTAAAACAAAATTGAATAATTTGAATCCAAACTGGATTAAAGAGAATCATAAATTATTGGAATAACATTTATCACTCAGTAAAGCAGGAAATGCATGTAAAAGTACAAAATCTAAAATGTGAAAGCCAAAATAATCATACATATAAAAGGTTTTTTACAATCTTTATATTTGGGGGAAAACAGAACAAACTATCCACCCACTTATCACTGTGCTTTCATGGTAGAAAATAAGTGGCCTTGAGCACTGAAACACTTTTTTTTTTTCTCCTCTCTACTCTGATTGCATTTATGCTCTATTCCAGAAAGAACTGTTTAAATTTGGTGGTTATTAACTCATCAAAATCCATATAATCCAATTTAGATATAAAAAAGGGAAATTATTAGCATGACCATGACTTTCAGCACTGAAGCTAGGATTCTTGATATCTTCTTACTTTAAACATCTACAAGGCAAAAATATGATGTTCCTGACAGTATTGTGCTGCAGGAAGGAGATCTAGAGAAGCCATGAGTCATTCACGAGCCTATTGCAGGCAGGGATCAGTATTCTAAAATGTAAATGCTGGACAGTTCATTGTATGAACAGTTAAGACCTGTTTACAGAGCAATTTACAGAACAATTTCTACATCTAGGGTATCCTCAGAGAGCTGAGTATAAATATTAGGGCCCATCATTCAATATTTAAGGTCCTCTGAGACCTTAACAAATAAACACTTTTGATATTTAGCCAGTAAATGAAAACAAACACCTTAGAAATTAATAATAGAATATAAGAATATTTTAAAATCAATTAAATTATGAAAAATAAAGTACTCATCACTGACCAGTCACAATAAATGAACATAATGAATACAATGAAATTTCTTCAACATTAAGACACAGAATGTCATAATTTTCCTACTGAAATTGCACCCCTTAAAACAATAAGCTTAATTTAAATTTGCAATCCATAATTGCATACTAAATATAGACCACTGAGAAATTCTTAAAACCAATGCAAAGAAGAAATGCTCTGAACGTTCTATGTTTTTAAAGTGAAAATATAATTTTTAAATTTTGAAGCAATTATTCAGGTATGTAACTTCACACCCAGTTCTGAAACTGTTACAGAATTCCTCCTTTTGTGGCTTTTTAGCATGTACCTGTGGCACATGAACAATCCCCCTTAAACCCCAATTCTAACCCTTGCTTGCTTATTTGCTGTATGTTAACCTAGTATTAGCTTCCTGTATAACATGATGGCTTTGCTCGTTTAATTTTTTTTCCTCATATGGAATGGAATTTAGATTGGGGCTGCAAGGCAGATCAATCACAAGATAAGAAAATAAAAGAACAAAGTTTAGATAGATGACTGAAAATTCTGTTCTAGCATTCATCCATGGTAAGATGTAACCACAAAACACAGCACCTGAGCCATCTTGCTACTGATACAGATGGTATTTCAGTTTGGGTAATAGTGTGCTATTTTGAGAACTCATGTTCCAGAGAGAGAAATAAGCCCAGGAAGTAAGAGACAAGTTGTCTGGCTACCATGTGAGAGCAGATTAGAAAACCGTGGCTTTAGTGTACTGAACATGGTCTGATAGAGAAAATGACTGCAGCCTGTAAGAACAGAAGGGGATAAACATCGAGGAGCAGATAAAACTGAACTACAGCTCAGTCCTGGCACTAAAATGAATAAGCTAAGTGCAAATGCAGGTGGCTGAAGCTACAGTCACGAAGCATTAAGGAGTAAAGAGACAGAAGAACGTCTCTGTCACAATAATGAGAGGGGAAAAAATCATTAATAAGTTTGAAGACAGAGTTCGATACATTTCAAAGGAATTACATGATGTGCTATCCATAAAATGTCCTTTTTAACCTTGTGTCTCCCAATCATAAAATATGTCGATTAAATGTTCTTAAAAACTGAAACATGGTATTTCTTCTCAGCACCATAAGTTCTAATCTCAGAAAGTCTAGTGAAAAATTCACAATAAAAATATTTAAGAGTTCATGACCTGAAGTGAAACTATTATTAGATTTCATTCACATTATTTATAATGCATAATGTTGTTTAATACCATGCCATTATGCAGCAAAAAGGAACACACCTCCCCTCCCCAAATACACTTGAAAAATGTAATTACATTTTAACCTCTATTAACATAATCATCTAATCATACTGTTGACTATTGCATTTTATATAAGCATTTGACTCTATGTATTTATTGAATATTAATGAACACAATCATCTTTACTTTTCCAAAGTAGTCCTACTCAGAAATAGTATTACAAATCGGCAAGTTTTCTATATTTTTCTTTTTCTAAAACAGTTCCTTCTCCACTACCAGACTATTCACTTGCTTGTAAAGCATTTTTAAACAAATCCCGTTAATTCTGAATATGGTTCACTAAGCAGCATGATCTCATTAATAAAACAAGTTGCTACTGTAGTAAATCAGAACGCTCAGCTGTTTTAACTGTTTCCCTAATGGAAATTCTAATGATCTCTTCAGTCAGCCTCACAGAAGCCTAACACTTTTGAAACAAGACCCAGCAAAATAAAGAAGCAATGAAAAGAATGGAAATGGTGCAACTTCAGACTTAGAATCCTGACACAAATAAATGTTAACTAACATTGGATCTGCATTCTTGAGGTTAGTTGGAATACGTTTGCACTACTTGAATTTTTATTAGAAAGGTACTTTTGTCTGTTTTACTGAACTAAAAGAAATTTTTGAGTGACAAATTCATGAGTTCTTGGGATTTCCAACACAGGAAAGAAGGGAAGAAAGAAAAAACTTGATGGATGGCAAAAAGAAAAGAACACTCTACAAACATATATTCAAAATGATCTCATATGTTGCATAAGAAAATAAATGGATGACAAAAAAGAAGGAGGCTAGGTCAGAGGGAAATGTAAAACAGAAGCAGTCTTTTGCACTGAATATAAGCTTCTGCATAGCAACACATTATCTCAGGGTCTTTCATTATAATGTTCAATTTGGGATGAACCTCTTTTTAATGATGATAAAAAAATAATGCTTCTGATCTGCTGCAGCTTTGAAATGTGCTACACACCCAGCACATTTGTAACATTTATAATACATCTTACCTTTGTCTGGGTCCTCTAAATAATCAACCTTCTCCAACTGAAAATGCTGATTTAGCAAGGAGTTAGAAATAAATGAAAAAAAAAAAAATTCACAGATCTATTTTATTTTGTAAACCTCATTTGAAGCTTCTCAAGGATCCAAGAATATTGCCAAGAAAGGTGATGGTGCACAGGCAAAGCAAAGAAGAATGGGTAGGGCTTTGTAATACCTTTGTGTCTACCTAGATACACATCTTACCTTAGTAATATATATGTTTTTCAAATTGTGGGACAGAGAAAGGGAGTTGAAGTTTCAGAGAACATACACATAAGCTCTACAACCTTTTACATATGCAGCAAAAAGCATTTTCAATTTCTTGATAACACTCTATTTTGTTAATCAGATCTTAGACACCTTTCTTCGGTATTCAAAGCATTGAAGGTAATGTGCAGGGAAAAAAATAACTGCTATTTTGACTGCTTCAGCTTAGTGTGTTACTTAATAGTTGTATATTTTTTATGTACTTGCACCACACAATTTTGTTTCCCTTTCAGTTCAACAGTTTTACAGTCAAGAAATAACAGCGTAAATCTTTAAAAAGTTGACTTGAAATACTAAAATTCAAACCACATGATTTTTTTTTTTTTTTTT
>JAYDZK010000001.1:105075920-105210482 GCA_034509185.1 Euphonia xanthogaster
TTTTTTTTTTTTTTTAACTGTAGGCCAAGAAGTAGGTTAGCGTTGCATTCAAAAACACCTCTGGCTTTAATGTTAGACAGACCTAACTCCTTTCAACCTGAAATCAAGTAACTGAATCCAGCAATTCAAATTTACAAGTGCCAATTACCTTAACAGCACTTTTTTCATATGCAATAACATGAATCCAGAGTTTGTCAAGTTATTCAGGTGAAACTATCTACTTCCAAAACATCAGTTTGGAATTAATTCTTCATACCCATTACCATTTGAATTACAAAAGAGGGAAATGAAATAAACTACCAAGAACCTAGAGTTAATATTTTCCCTATGATGCTCAAAGACCTTGCAAGATGAAAAGCATACAAATTGGAACTGGACACATAGCAACTAAGTGGCTATTCTGTCACACTGCATTTCACAAATAAAAGCATCCTCCAGGTCCTTTGATTAAAACATGAAACAGACAAAATGAGCAACACTTGCAAGACATCGTTCATGGAATATCTCTTGTACAGCTCAATGGCTAATCACATTTTTTCCACAAGAATTTAAAATTAAGCCTGATACTCCTGTTGGTCATAAATAACAAATGAAAATTTACAAGCACTTTAAGTAAAGACCAAAGAAATATGTAACTATGAAAGTAGCACAATATAGCATGTCATCCCATATCTTATTTAATTTAAAAATATATCTTACAACAAGCTAGTGAAAATTTTTAATTAACCAGAAAAAAAGACACATCTGAACAAAATCGTCACTCTCCACTCAGCACTAGAAATCCTCCTTAAATGAGCTGCAAAACAGATTACCCAGACCTTAAAATTTCTTAAACCCTACAGAAAAACAGAATATAGGCTAATCAAATCATACCTGGATAAATTGCTTGGTTTTCACAAGCCCCACGTCTCCAGCCTCTATCTGTGCTCTTGACAGCTTCTCTTCAGTTTCACTTAGCCAATGATTAAATCTCTTCATGTCAGAATGAAAAATCTGCCACTTTTCCAAAGATTTGTCAAACCGCCTGCAAGTATAAAAGGAGATGAAATAACAATCTACTGATAGCTATTTATTGACTACAAAAAAAAAAAACCCCAAAAATAAAGAGAATAATGTTGGAAGTCTCAGGTTAAAATCAGTATAATATTGATGGCGTAATATATTAGCATTTATAACAGTTATATCAAATGGCAATATGGCAGCACCTCTGAAGTGAAATTATTTCTAAGCAAAGGCATCAAAAATCAGTGTTTTATCAACTTTTAAATCCCTTTGAAGAAAATTCAATGGTCTTCAAGTGAATTTCCACCTGCACTGTGCAAAGGAAATGTTTAAAAAAACCCTATTTCCTATGTTTCACTTTGAGTATTTTATAATGATAATTATGCAAAAAAAGAAAAAAAGAAGTCCTGAAATAAAAGGATGATTAAAAAAAATAGAACATTTAAAAATTAAGGTTTTGAACAATAAAAAAGGATGAAAAATATTACTACCATGTCTGCAAGTCTATAGTTCACTACCAAAAGACCAGATAAGTACTTCCAGCACTTTGGGAAGATCTGACCGGTTTTTGTCTACAGTGATTGATTGATCTTCTGCTTCAAGAACTGTTTGACTTGGCCACTGCCAAATACGAAAGAAATTAAATGAAAACAGATTACAAAACAGATTACAAAACAGATTATAAGGGGGTTTGAAGATAGCCTACATCTTAAGAAATTCAGTTATCCTGTGTGTTAGATTGGTGTGGAAATGTAATAACTAATCAGAGATTAGCTAGAATGTTTTGTTAGAAGATCATCATTAAATGTGCTACTGTTGTTTAGTTTAATAATCCTCCTTTACAGGATTATAATAGATTTTAGGGTGTACTTAAAGGATAAAAACAAAGATGCTTAATTATTTCTCTATGAGATAATCTGGTTCTGTATGGGCAAACTATACGATTATTTGAATGTTAAGGAGTTTAATTCACCAAACAAAATGACATTACTATGAGGGAATACAGATAATCTTTTCCATTTTACTGATGATTTTTCATTTTTTAGAAGAAAATACAAGCAAACCATTGACCTGATTAAATATTGTAATCACTCATCTAACTTACTTACTAAAATGACTGAGATAATTTATCACAGTTATCATATTTTATTGCTCAGAATTATCAAACCATAATTTAAAGGTGCATTATAACAGGGGTTTTTTTTATAGCTACCAGACTCAGAGTTACAAGGAAAAAATTAATTTTACTTTAAAAATATCACATAGAATACAGAATTAAAATTCTATTTATTTTGGTCCAGAATCATCTTTCATTTTGGACACTATGTTAAAACATCTTTCCTCCTGTTCCTCACAAAGTAAAATTACTCTTTGCAGCATGAGAAGCTTATCAGAAGCTTAAATGTTAAATATTCAGTAGGGTTTGATATTAGTATTCTTGAATTTGCATTTCAGAACTTGCAAACTGAATCCCCCATCACTCTTCCTCCATCTTTTGCTCTGGGAAATAACAGTTGTAAGGAGAAGAAAAACAAAAAGTTGCAACAAGAAGATATGAATATTTCAAGCTTAAAACTTCCCAGTGCTTTTTGCACATGTGTAAAAAAACCCTTGTTACTCTCAGTATAAGTATAAGCAAATACAAATACTTAGTATAAGTATATCCAATATAATACAAATGTTTTACAAAACATTAGTAAAAACCAGAGAATTTATCAGCAGGCCAAGTGACTAAAATTCAAGGCTCTTGCAGTGATTAAATACCTAAATATGATACAATTATAAGAGAAAAATGTAATTTTTGCTACAGGGTCAGGTGTGGGTGCATTTGAACATCATGAAGCAGCTTCCTGCTCTGGGAAGTCATGGGACACCTCTCCTGAGTATACCTAAGTGAGAGCTCCCCTTGCTGAATGTCTGTATTACATCTGCTTACACACAATACCACTTCCAATAGCTTTTTAAACTTTAAAAACAAAGAGGCTTCTGTTTGTTTGTTTGTTTTATCATGAGCAGTCCTGTTACCAGGTGGTGAGTTCAAAACACACAAAATGAGAAGCCTAATTAACTACCAGTGTTGAACAGCTAAATTGCTGAAGCCTTGGCACAGCAGAATGGAGAATAAATTCATAAAAGAGCAGTTCTCTGAGGACTACGAAAACAGAAAGAGTATGTCTGCCTCAAGAATCCCCAAGAACACAATGTGGAGCAGAGGAAAATTAAAGACCTTGCACACCCTTACCTAGGCATCCAGCCTTGTTTGCCATCAGAGACAAGTCATTGAGCTAAAACACCTCTGCGTACCCATTCATCTGCCCAAACCCTCTCCCTCTGACCAGCATAAGCCTAAATAGCGACTTCTGGGTGGCCACTAGTAGTGGCTACTGGGTGGCTGTCTGAAATCTGGGCACCATTTCCTTTCTGATGCGTCCTTCTCTCTGGTTTTCTTAGCACATGCTCAATAAGAAGCTGCAGACACCCTGAAGCCAAGCAGGGGGTTCTGGATGAGAATGTACAACCGGCACACGTTACAAGGCACTTGAGCATTGTACATGAGCTCTGACACAATAAGGCAGTTCTATTCCTCTATCTGGAGCATGTTTGAGTTGATAAGCAAAAAACAACTGTCACACTGGTCCAATTTTTTCATATATGTACTGACACTCCAGCAGGGACTATGTTAAGCAGTGGCTTGTGGGAGCAATTTCATTTTATCATATTAGTACATAATGGATTTATATTGCCTCTGGAGAACAAGAAAGAAAAAAAGCAACCAAAGACAACTGCTGGAGTAATACACAGCACAATTAACATTAAGTCATAAAAGTATTGGTTGTTTCTTTCCTTCCTCTCCAACCTTTCTATAAGTAAAATTTAATATTCTTTGGTGGCATTGCACGTGACCTTGCACAGAGATTTCCAAATGCCAATTTGGATGTACTGTCAGTGCAACTCTAAACTGCATAAAGGGATTGCACTTGATGTTCTGTGTCATAAAGCTGGTGTTTTTAAGAAGCTGTACAAAGGTGAAAGACCTTTCAAAACAGAAAAGACACAAAAATAAGATGGAACACAAAAGGCTGTTGGTTTGTTGTTGCAAACCAAATCTTAATTTCGCATCTGTGTTTTGATTAATTCCTAGATATTTTGATAACATTCCTTAATAAACTATGAAACCCACTTTTGTGACAGATTCTGGTTTAGCAAAACTTCACAATCATTTGACCCACAAGAAAAAGAATGCTATTTATACAATTTCCTAAAAGACATGATTTATGTCATGGAAATTGGTATTGTAAGAAACATGCATTTTATTCTTTATATTGGGAAAAACACTCCCTAAACTTCATTTTTATACTGTTGCTAAACAATGTACAGTAGGATTATGCTAATATTAACCCACAAATTTTGCAGTTTTGTCAGCTAAATTCTGCACAATTAGCACCTTGTAAAAATACACAAACATCAAAGTAGTATAAATAATTATGTATTAAAATGTAAGAGCATTAACTTTACTATTTAAGGCCATTCTTACAGATGATAAAATAAGAAAACTTGTTCTTGTCAAGCAACTTCTACAATTAAATTGCTTAAAGAAAGAGCTAACCCATTTTCATAGGTTTTGACGTTTTCATTTGACTTCACAGAATTCATGTGAGTTCTTAATTTATATTTAATTCCTATATCCTCTCTGCATTTGGACTCGAAGTGATCCTCATTTTAGAAACTGCTATATCTTGTACTTGATCTCAGGTTTTGCTGTGGGTCCATTCTGGGACAACACTTAGCTGTACATATTCTACTCACAACTTTGCCTGTCTTTCACCCATAAACTACAAATAAATAATAAACTGCAACCAAAACAACCATAGCAATGCCATCCATCAATTCAAAACTTAATTTCTCTCCTCTTCCCAGAAATTAGGTTCTGCAGCATGACATAAATTAAAAAATTCTACATTACAATTACATTATAAATATTTCGATATCTTGAATGGTATTGACTGTATTATTCTTCTTGCCCTAGTCACTGATACCATGCCATTCAGTGTCCATCTCTATCAAAGAAAATGACAAGTAAATTGGCAGAGAAAAAGCAAGGTCATGTCAGTCATTGTTGGTTTTCAGGCATATAGCAATCCATTTTTTATTATATATGAGAGACCAATAAACTTATTAACCATTTACAATTAATAATTATACAGCAAATGCATTAGACTCTAATGGATATTGTACTTTAATTGTTTAAATAGAAGCACCCCATAAAATTTATAAAACATACATTCTTTTTCTACACTAACTAAAACTATCTATTAGGCATATGAACTTGAAAATTCCAATTCTTTGTTTCCTTCAAAGTTTTCCTTCATCACAACAGAGATGCAATAATGTATTTTAGAGAACTTTGCCTCAACACTTGTATTAAGTGTAGTTAACAACTTTTCCCTAGAGAAAATAAAAAAAATGCTTGATTAATGTGACCTAGGTGAAAGAGTAGCATATTTTGTAACTCTCTTAAACATTAAAAATATTGGTAATATGCAATTGGTATTGCATATTACCAATATTTTTAATGTTTAAGAGAGTTGCAATTACCATGCAATTGGTAATAAAACCAAAAATTTCATAACTTTTTTGAAGTGTAGCCACCAAAAACATGATAAGGAAACCCCAAATCAAAAATTTTATGTGAAACAAACAGTGACTCAATTTTATGGAAATCCAAACCACTATTTCTGCCTGCATGTGAAAGATATTACACACATTTCATCCTCAAACGGTGACAGTGGGCACCCCACATCCAGCCAGGATTCTGCAGCTGTAGTATTACCCACCCTATGGTTGCATCCATCCAATGAAATTAAATATGAGTGACAAATCACATGAACTTCTGACTGTCAGGGTGATGTTCTCCTTCTTTCCCCAGCCCAGGGGCTCTGACCTGTTAAGGCCTGATGTGGCACAGCAGCATGAGCCATCATCAGACTTTAGGGAGAAATGACCGTGAGGAACCTCACCTGAGGTTTCTGCCCGGGGTTTCAGGGCCAGTTTTAAACTCAGACCTTGACCTGGGCTACTCTGTAAGTCTGTCCACAGCACACCTTTCTCATGCAGCCTTTCTCATGCAGTCTTTGCTCTCCTCTTTCAGGTATTGTGGGAACTTTGGCAGAGGTCCCTGCCTGCAGGGACTTACCTCAACCTTGCTGTGTCTTGACACACTCAAACATTCCTCCCGGAGCTCTCCAGAGTTGGAATCCTCAAATGGCCTGTGTGCTGCTGTTCACACAACACACTGAGCAAGTATTTCCCCTGCCCTTCACCCTTCAATGTCCCAGCTCCTCTGACTACAGGGTGGTGGCTGGAAGGTGGTGCAGCCAGCACAGAGGACACGTCCTACTAAGGTGTGTTAGACAGCCTGGACCGCCCAGCTACACCCACTGACCTCCCATCCCACTGACCAAGTGTCCATTAACTGCTGGAGCACACTGGATAGGCTCCTGGAGAGAGAGCCTCTTCCACCTGGGCTTGATCTGAGCTGAATCCAGAGCACTCTTTGGTGTGAGAGCACAGAGAGCAGCTGATCCCAACCCAAATGAAATACTCATGGACAGATTCTAAGTGAATGCCAGTGAAACCCAGCAGCCCATTCTGGTTCTCAGGTTCTGCTGCAGTTCAGATGCCATGTGGGACCAGGCTCAATGATAATTTCCACAGCCTGGACACAGAGGCAAGACCAAGATTTACAGAGAGCTGGAAAATCATATTCAGTTGGGAAAAATCAGTTCTCAGAAAATCTTCAAATTACAATCATAATTCATAAATAAAAAAATAATGTCAGTGAATTTGTGACATAGAGCATAAGTATGTGTAAGGCAAAGTACATATTACAGGATATCCCCTCAGTAGTCCCCTGTAATTACTATGAAGTGCTTCAATCCCATGATTTCCAATGACGGAGTTCTTAGTTCAACCTGTAATAACATGTTTTATCCTCCAAAATTGCCCTGTTCAATTTTATGTTTCCACTTCCTATCTTGAAATCCCCCTACAATAGTGGCTTTAGAGCAGGAAGAATAACAGAAAACAGATGATACCTGTTCATGCTGGCTGTTGACTTCCTGAGCCTGAAAGATGCTATTTATCCTGTTTAAGGTGTGGTAGATGTGTACAGAAATATATATACTGGGAAATTAGATGTCCTTATTTCAGAGAAAATCATAGTAATAACAGAGTCCCCAGCATTAACATCTTAAATACTGATGCCTGTATTGGCACAAGGTATTTTATATCTTTTACAGCTTTTCAGTCAGTTAAAAACCTTTCTAATAAGTGATTGTTTCTCATTTGTTTGTGGTTTTTTTAAATTCTATTTACAATAGAATTTCATATAAAACCCCTTTAACTTTAATTTGGAAAATTCATTGGAGACAAGAAACCAACGTCCAAGTAACGGTTACTAGGTCTTTTTGTAAGAGTAGCATATAATAAACAGCTCTGTTTCTTCTGAAACTAAAATGTTGATGACTTAGAGGACTTAAAGGAATGGAAAGCAAAAGAAAGTTGTATTGATAGAGGAGGGCATTAATCATACTGCTATCAAGGAGAAAATATTTGTAAGTAATAAAGAGCCCGTTTAGATTAAATACCCTACAGTATCTTTCCTGTGTTTAACAAAAACATCTTAAAAAATTCTGATAACTGTAGTACAAGAGAAAAATAAACAAAAATGTATACTATACGCAGAAAGTATATTTTCCAGTATCATCAGAATTAGTAAGTATTTTCACAGTAGTGGCATTTGAAAGCTTTCTTTTTACCTTTGACTTCTATGAATAATGATTTACAATCATGAAAAAAAGTATTTGCAGTGTCCAGGATAAACAGGAAAGACAATGCATTTTGTAGAAAAGGAGCTGAAGGCCCTACTAGCACCTAAAACCTAAAAAAAAGTAAGTGGCATGTTTATGAGGGATTTTATATATATAAACATATACATATACAAATATATATTATCCATATATATACATACCCTAATTATACACATTAAATTATTTTTAAAAATGTTCAGAATATTATATATATATTGGTCTTGTGAATAACAAAAGACCTTCAACATTTTCAAGTAAAATTTATCACACTAGAAGTTCTTACTTCATGAATAAATAGCAAAAGACATTTTGGCTAATTCATATGAGTGTAACATGAAGAATTCAAACAATGTACAGATGCCAACAAGGATATAATAACTTAGAAGGTTATTGTGTCTAGTAGAGATATGCAGTAGAGAAGAAGTCATATTCTACCACTTGATTCACCTCAGTTAGGAAAGCTTCTAATGACTTTACAGAATAACTTCCAGTGAGTCCTGGAGGTAACTCTCAGAAGAATAAGCTGTGGCTGTCCAGTACAGGAGAGGTTTAGGGTGGGTGTCAGAAAAAGGTTCTTCACCCTGAGGGTGGTTGGGCAGTGGAACAGGCTCCTCAGGGCAGTGGTCACGGCACCAGCCTGACAGAGCTCAAGGAGTGTTTGCACAACTCACAGGCACAGAGTGTGACTCCAGAACTGCCCTGTGCAGGGCCAGGAGTTGGACTCAATGATCCTTGTGGGTCCCTTTCAACTCAGGAGTGTGATTCTGGGTCTAGTAAAGAATGCCAAACACGTCATCTTCTCTGTTCATCACTGATCTCAAAAAATAAAATATATATGAAAGTAGTTCAAATTATGCAAGCAAACTATAAATTCAAAGAAATTGTTGCCGAGATGATGCTAAAAGCCAGCTTTGTACAATGTTACATGGTCAGCTACCACTGCAAAGGCCTTCATAACTCTTTCTGGGCAGTGGAGAGTCTGCATTGCACATCCTATTCTTCAGTAATCAGGAGGAAAAAACAGAATATAATTGAAACAGACTCTAAAGTTAAGTAGATCAAGACTGCAACAGGTAAGTTTAATGCAGTTTCTGTCTTCAGTTATCTCCTACTTCAAAAAACCTTTTTTTTTTCTGTTTTGTTTTAGAACACAGAACTGAACCAGAAATCTAGCCTTTGGGGCTACAGCAATACAGCAAGAATCAATGGAATCTCAACACACAGAGCCTGTTTATCAGAGAAAAGAAGCTCACATGTTATGAGGCTCTGATCTTTCATGTAGTCTATATGTCAGTCCCACTGGACAGTAAGAATTATTTACAGAATAAAAGCTCTGAAATGGAACATAAAAATAAGCTTAATTTAAAACTGACATGTTCAGTTTAGCAATCTTTATTCACTCTCAGTAAAGAAAGTAATTAGTAAAATACTGCTACTTTAGTATCTACTACTTTCTCAGTAAAGAAAGTAATTAGTAATATAGTAGAATATATGTGTATTTATATTAGCAGTCTTTACATTAGCCATAACAATACTATAAATGTTTTTACTCATTCATTTAAAGATTATATTGAGATATTAGAGCTCTGTTTAATAATATAATTAACATGTTCCATTCTCTGCTGATTTGAGTAAATTAACTTTTACTTTCTTGCAGAACAATGTGCAATTTTGATCCTAAAGAACTATAGTTAGATTTCTGGCATAAGAAATTATGAAGAGAAAAAATGAGATTTCAAAGCAGTTGCAATTAACTTTTAGTTATTAAGTGGCCCAGCTAGAGATATTTTTAGTTAGTACCTGTTAATTGAACTGTCAGGTATATTAAAACAGACTTGATTAAAATGTCCATACTTTGCCACTGCTACTGTGACTTAAGTATTTAATAAGGCATATTTTACTTCCCTGTAGATAAACTAACCAAAGAAAAGTGATGCACAAAGCTCTGCAGAATATTCATGTTGCATATTTCACAAAGTGAATTTTTTGTAATCCATATTTTGATGTTTTAGAGAGACCCACTTTGGTATGAAAGTTCACAGCTTTCACAGCTATAAATCTTTTCAGTATTATATCACAGAAGAGAGCCTTGGGTGCTTTGTTAGCATAAAGATTTGGGCAGCATGATAGAGCTGCCCATCCTTTAAACATGCACACACAGTCATGCTAGCTGGCACATAATGATTTCCTAGTCATGTTTACAGCAATAAGAGTTTTAGGGTCTTTATCACCCCATTGTGTCATACAAAAACATTAATCAGGCACCATGAGACATTAAGTCCAGGAACATTTTTTGAATTATGTACATTTGGCCTATTTCTTTCTTCAACTGCAGCCTCTGGGAGCTCCAGAATTTTTTGTTTCATAAAACCCCCCTGAGAACGCTTTCTAGGAAAATTGTCCAGGATTCACAATGAGAATTGTAGTTGTTACATAACACAGGCTTATGTTGAATTTAATGCAGATGTTTTAATTTGCCCATAAAATCAAGGACTTTGGAATTTGGAAATAAATCTTCCAAGCAGATTTGCACTTTTCCTCAAATCAAAATAAATAGCTATTGTTTGGACTGTGGCAACATTTACTGTTTCATTAAATTTACAAAAAGAAAATCAAAGCAGGAAAGAATCTGGAGGAAGACTGTGAACAGCACATAAGAGAAGAAGTGGCAGGGCAAGGTTTGTGCTGGAATAATATCATCTTTTTTTCTTTCAATACTGATCCCCTCTGTTAGAAGGAAACATGGCACCTACGACTATTAATATTTAGCATAATGAGCAACCCAGTTTTCACATGAAAAAATGAGATGCTCTTAAGAGCAATAAGGTACAACTAAGAAGTGAAGATTTACAACAGGGACTGAAGAGGCTTCGATTCCCTGCCCTTACTAATCACATTTCCCACCTTACCTTGTGGCTGTCATCTCAGGGATTTCCAGCCTAGCAACACATTTGTTTCTCCAACTCTTCAGATCTAATAGAGAACTGCTTGCCAGATTCACAAGTTAAAGAGAAATGGCAGTTTAGACAGGAACCAAAGAGAAATGGCAGTTTAGACAGGAACCAAAAAGAAATGGCAGTGTTGCCCTGGAAGACAAACCTGACACTCCAATCCCAGCCGTGGTCCATGACATACCATGGCTATAAGATAATCATTACTGTTTCTAACAGTGCTTGGACAAATAACCAATAATTTCAAATTGTCATTACGTTTTCCTTCAAATTTACAGAACTACAGTTCCAGGGTAAAAACTTTTTTTATCAGTAGAAAAAAAGCACTGACTCAGATTTCCACAAAAAGATTTTTAGATTCCCAGTGCTTTGTCTCCAGCACTAAAGAAAGTCTTGAAAATCCCTCCTTGCTTGCCAGAGTAACAAGCTAACTGCAATGGATGCTTCTGCAATTGGAACCAATCCTCTTCACAGAACTTTATCCTCTTCCTCCTGCAGCTAGGAAACCCAAAGTAATAGTCCCTGGAGGACAAAGTAATGACATCAAAGAAGCTCTTTGAGCTTAAGCAACTTCCCCTTTCTGAAAGCAGGAGTGCTATACAATCCCATTTACAAGATGACAGCCAGCTTGATTTCTCCAAAAAGAAAACCCCTAGAGCAGTTTAAAAAAGGCTCTCAGTCCTCCGCCAGCTCATGGGGATCAATACAGCATTCTCATTCAACTAATTTCTCCCAAATTGCTGTGGGAAAAGACATGCTAAGTTGTTTAACTAGGGAAGAGCAGTTGTTTTCGATCAAGTTGTGGTGAGGTATTTGTTTAGTTCTCTGGGCCCTGATTATGTCTTGCTCAGTCCCAGGTGAATCTGGTGACTGTCACAGGAACATTCCAGCACTGGATAAGAACCATACTGATCCTAACTGGGCTTCTCCAATACAGAAAGGACTGAAACTGTTATGAAAGTGGTGCTTAACAGTAGGAGAAAAAAATAGCTGAATACACACCTTGTGGTCTGTAAACATAGATAAAAATACTGCACTCGCACCTAGATCTTCCTTATATTTTTTAGAGAAATCATACTTTTGTTATTCCTTTAACATTACAAGGTCAAATAAGTAGATTGAGATATTTTAAAAATGTATTTAAAATTCAAACTTAGGGCTCTACATACTTAAAAAAACAGTAGCCAAGCAGGTGTTTAAATTGCTTGAAATTAGCATGGAAGAAAACATGCTGCTCATTTGAAGACTTATGCACACAAAAGAAAAAGAAGGAGATGAAGGTAGAAGGAATCCTACTCATTTCTGTGCTAGCCAAAAAAAGCCCAGTAAAACAAGCTGTTTAAGAATAAAGCAATCTTTCCTATTTTTGGACATTATCCCTAGGGAAAAGCTTTGACACATCCACAAAGTCTACTTACCTATGCTTTGCTTCCCTTACACAGCAAACATCTTAAGATTCCACTTCAGGGGTTTTTACTAGATGGAATTACATCCTTGTATTACAAGGCTCTGTAATTAATTTATTCTACTTACTATAAATATGTCTCAGTAGAAAACTGGATGACAGAAGGAGCTGCACATTAGTGGAAATCACACACAACACACCATTTGTATTACTTATAATATCAAGGGCATTAAAATGAGAATCCCTTAAAATTATATTTAATCCTAATTGCTAGATTCTTCATTGTCAGAAGTAAAATCTTCTTTTCATCTTCTATGTAACTTCACATACTTTTTTTTAATAGCAATTTAACAGCCATGTCTATAGAGAAGTTTAACTGTATATATGCAATGCACATAAATCTATACTTGTCTGTATATATATGTATATAAAGGCTTTATTTAAATTTTTCACTCTGCCTTGTACACACTGATGACTTCAGTCCATAATTTACATTTCAAAGGATACTTCAAATACAAAAATGCTGACTAGGGAAAATGTTCAAATTCAAGGATTATCACATCACTGTAGCCAAGATTTCTTGTGCTTTCTACTACAAAGTGGAAAAAACAGGGATGCAGTAAAAGCCCAGGACTAAAATTCAGACTTCCTACTCAGAATCTGTGTGCAACTCTGGGGTAGTAATCTATCTCTCTTTGCTCAAACAGTGCTATGCCAAGCCTAACTGTAAAAGATTTGTGCACATGGAGTGCAAGATTAAACTCGTTTAGCACTGTCAAAGCTGGGTGCTGGGTCCCTTCCAGGGTGAACATGCACTGCACAGCCTGACACCTTTTCTGACAAAAAAAAAAAAAAAAAAAAAAAAAAAAAAAGCTATCTGCAGTAGCTGGTGGCCATAGCTTCCACCATTCAACAGGAAGTCAGCTGGACCAGAGGTTTGTAAGTGGGTAGCACACGAAGATTTGGGAAAGTTGTTTAGGTTGGATATCAGGAAAAGGTTTTTTCACTCAGAGGGTGGCTGACCACTGGAGCAGGCTCCCCAGGGAAAGTGGTCACAGTACCAAGACTGACAGACTTCAAGAAACATTTGGACAATGCTCTTGTCCAAATGTTCTTGGTGTGTCTAGCATGGGGTCAGGAGTTGGATTCAATATTCTATGATTCTACTACTGTCATCATAAACTCTACTGAGAATGTAGCCCACAGGAATACTGTGTTAGTCAACCTCACTGCTGTAAGTCCATAAACCCAAAAGGATGTCACTATCAAATCATGGCACTAACAACTTCGCAAATAAGAAACAAGAGATCAATAGATTTCTGTTGTCGGGGATGAAGAACCCCTGAGTGCCAAGTGTAAGCTGAGTTCTGCTCAATAACATGGATGCTGATTTCAGGAGTCTGAAAACAGTCACTAAGTCCTCATTCTCATCTACTTGTTTGGAGAATGTGAAGTTGCACTTTGTCCCTCTCCTTTAGCAAGCATAGGGCTAGGCTGAGCAGTCATTTACCTGGAGGTGAGGTTTAGCTCACTAAATGATTCACTGAATTTGCACAGAAAGTCTCCTTTACAAATACTGCTGACAGCAGCAGAAAGAATACTGCCAGGCAGTCTTAGAATACCAAATATGTAAAATAACTATGCATTCGTGATGGTGGTGCATTATTTACTAATTCTTCTCTTTACCTAGGACCAAGGCAGTGCATAACAAAGTGATCCCCATTACCTATGGCTATTCCTTCTCTGCAAACAGGTAAGGAATCTGGAGCATCTCAGCTCAGCACCCTTTGAAAGTGCTAACCAAGCAACCTGCTGTCATTTAACCCAACTGGTGAGCAACCCTGCTTGCATCCAGGATTTGCACAGGTGACATAAATGAAAGTATTAAAAAAAAAAAGAAGAAAATGAAAATGGAAGAACTGAATGAGCTTAGCTGTCTGGCTGTCTTGTGAAAGAGAGTATCGTTGTTTTGAAGTTAAAAGAAAAGAGAGAGGTAAAATTTTAGAGAGTTAAATCTTTGTGGTTTTTTAAACTTCTGCTCTGTAATTCACTGTTTAGTGACCAGACAATTCAGATTTAAGCTAGAGAATAACCACCACTCTATGCACTTTAACCAAAGTTGGAAATTATTAAAATATAAAAATCTTAGATCATGATATGTCCTAGAAAACTGGAAGTTGTTCACAGACCTTTTTATTTTCTTTTCAATATGATCTTGTCCTACTCTATTCATGGACACATCATATTCTACACTGTAGAAGCTTACAGCACAGAATCCAACTGTGTGGTAGGCTTCATAAAAAGTGTGCTCTTCCTCTGTCTCTATCAGAATCTTGGAGAGTGTAGAGGCTACAGATTGCACACTCCCAGAGCTCCCAGTTATGCCAGCACAAAAAGCAAGCTCAATCAAGAACTCCATTTTTAGCTTCAGTCTTGCCTGTTTTCCTTCTAAGTACACAGAGAGCTCAAAGGCAATTCACTGAGGTATCCCTGAATGACTATAAATGCTGATTTATCATTTCTGCTCTGTCTTAACATGTTCTGCAATGTTCAGATCATAGCAAGCATGTTCTACATTACTGTTTCAACATTTCTAGCAGTTACTCTCAATGCTATGTATTCTACCTTTCTATTTGCAGGAAAATGTGTTATGAAAGCAAGGCCAGTTAATTACACTATTCACCAGTATTTATAGTTCTCTAACTTCCACACAAAATGTTCCACTCAGACCTCTTTGCCCCTGTTCCCTTAGCAACACAATCTTTTCAGTTATCAAGTCCATTACATTCCCTTCTGCCAGTGATGTCCTTGCTGCATCCTCTCTCATCAGAGTGGTCAGTGTGGCCAGAGTGGTGTCTTCAGTTCTTCTTCTTGCCTTGAGTTTATGTCTCCCATGGCTTCCACTGTACCAGGGCCAGGAGGTCTGTGGTGCTACCCAGCTCAGCTTCTGTAGCTGTCTGGTCTTTCACACTATTTTTTGATGTCACTGTCTTCTCTGCTTTAGAGGAATGTTAGTACTTTAGAGGATACTTTGGAGGACCATGACTAGACTATTGAGTTAACAGCCACACTTACTGAAATAACTTGATTTGGTGAAGAAAAAGGATATAGCAGCTGTGATTAGGTCCTATTTTCTTTCACCTGGCCTGCACTGAATGTCATGGACTTGATTTCAAAAACGAAGCATCTGTAACTTCTGCTACTATCGACTATAGCATTAGATGACAAGTCTGAAGAAGAACTTTAATAAAAACAGCAAATCCAGGTGGGAACTGACTTGGAGAATCAAAGCTGACTGCAAAGTCTCTTTCTATAAATGCTTTCATATATTGTATATTTGTGCACTATTGTCCATGGACCATAAGCTGAAACAAAACCTTGTTGCAAAATTATTTCTTTCTCTTTCAAGACTCATGAGTTCTAGTGGTCTTTGTCTACTTTTTCCTTTACCATAGTAGTGCAAATCCACTGAAAGAAGTGGAGCTGACTGACATACAGTGCCAAAAGAGAGTCAGCATTAGGAGGCAGAAGACAGGTTGTTACAGAAGCCTTTTACTCACTTGCCATCAAACTACAGATCCCCTTCTCTTTGTCTCATATGGATAATTGCCCTCTCATTTTTACAATGGAACAGAGGTATTGTTTACAATTGGTAAACTATACACAGGTATTGTCTACAATTGTTTATAATTGTTTAAAAACTGCCTTTTCAGAACTGATTGGAGAGATGATGCCAAAACCACAATCATGAACAGCGCAGTGCTTGCTAGGATCACCATGTTTCATGGGCGCTTCCCATGCAGACACCTTGGAAATAAGCTCTATCCTGCTACAGTGTATGGAAGATGCAGAAAGACCTGGGGAACTGACCAAAGGATTGTGCATCCAAATGGGAGAAAAGAAATGCAGTTGAACTGGCATTGCTGTTGTCCCAGAGGATTTAAAGATCGTGAAGAGAATTGTTGGTCTGTTTAGTACCCTGCAGGGACAAAGACACTCATAGTTAATAGAGGAATTTATTTCTGGGCCTGCAGTCTCCCACAGTGTCTACTAAAGAGTATCCGTTCAGAAAGGCAGCAACATTTTCTCCTTTTCCTTTCCTGGCAAACTACAGTGGTTATCATTAATCACCCTGACAATATGAAAATGCAGCATTATTCTGTTTAGTAGTTCTATGCCTTCTGATTTTTCACTGATCTACCACATTGTCAAATGCTATACACACAGACAAGATTCACAGTTGTGTGTAGTGAAAAACTTAAAAAAAAAAAAAATGCTTAAAGCAATCCTAATTAAAATATTTGAACCTGAGGTGTGTTGGACCTTAATGGTCTTTAACTTCCTGCTTGATTATATTATTGATTTGATTTTATTTCATTAGCATAGTTGCTTTTAACATTAATATTCATCGTAAGGTGATAGTCAGTCTTTCATCTGTTTAGGAAAGCCAGAAATAATTTTTACATTATATAAAAGCCTTAACAGTGAAATCTTAATCCCACCATTTCTACACTGAAATCAGAGAGGATAATAGAAATAAGTCACTAATTATGGAAGAGCCTTAAAAAGTCCATAGGAAAAGATTCATGGGACAGTAGGTGTCTGTAGCAGATTTTTGTGTTACATGAGGGCCTGTGACCCTGAGTGAAAAAGAACAACTCAGAGATTCCTCAGATTTATGTTTCATCTTGGTTTCCAGCTAGGCAGAGGGCATTTTATGTCCTGACAAGCAGAAAAAACATGCTGGAAAGATGGAAAAAGCACTTTTCCTGTTAGCCAACCCTGCACAGCACTGGGAACATGGCAAAGCCACCTGGCTGCCCCAGCCCCATAGGCGCAGGGCTCAGGGGAGAGCAGGCAGGGAATAAAAGGGGAAAAAATAAGGAAAAAAAAACACAAAAAAGGGCAATTATTTTTTTGCACACTTTGTTATTTCTAACATCTGACACAGCTTCTCACTTCAGTCCCTCCTTATGTCCATAAATGTGGCACTTAAGGGAAGTGTTCATGTGGGTAGAGCATTAGGATGGAATTTAAGGTTCACTTATTGGCATATTAGAATATTTGTTTCTAACCTTTAAAAAGAACCTGAATATCACAGCTCTTTTTTCTTATTTATGAACTGACAAGAATTAATTTTTTAGGATGTTTTGAGTTGATTTAGCCAGATTTGTTAAGGAAATTCCATAAGAGGTGAATAGGACTAGATGTGGAATTATGAACTATTTAATACATGAGACAGCTTCTATTACTGCTTATGATTTATTTTCATTAACCAATGACATCTGAGTAGAAGTGTCTTGTGCACAGCCAGAAAACACTTCTGAAGGTTTTGCCAGAGAGTAGTCATGACAGAACCTCATGGATCGGGGAAATCAATGTGTCTTGAGTGGCCCTACAATACCACAAATTCAAGCTTTAATTGCAGAATGCCTATCATTAAAGAAAACATTATATGCACAACATTATAAAAGGGCAGAGTTCGGCTTTGAAAAACCAAAATATTCAACAAATGTTTTGATGATTTTTAGAAAATTCTGTTATGTAGTGAAACTTGCAAGTTAATTTGACTGATTATTTTTTAGTTCTACATGGAAAGCAATCACAATTACTGCATTTTATATGCTATAATAATATAGGCAGTCTGTATTAAAGACTGAATCATGTTAATAGATATTTCTGCAAAAGATTAAAAATTAAACATTTAAACAAAACATTTTAAATAAAAGATTAATAATTAAACATTTTTTCAGACTACATTCCTAAACTATTAATTTTCCAGAGTTAATGAGTTCTGACCTTTTACTGCTTTAGAACACAATGATGATTCTGGGAGTTGAGATTTACTATTTTTGTCAGCATCCTATTTTCAAAGATCCCTTTTAAAAATCAAGGTGACAATTTTATCATGCTGAATACATTAAAAGAACCTAGATTTTGGCATACAATTTTGAGATGATGGATGAAATCTGAGAAGGCTAGTAAATAAGTACTAAATATATGAATCTTAGAAATCTGAATTCTTTAAAATGTGCTTGCTTCTAAACAGCTATTGAAACTGAGCTTATACTGTTGGGTTTTTCTTATTTTCTCTGAGAAAGGAAACAGAGACATTTAATTCTACTATGGGGAATATATGCTACAAATTATTGATTTTACATCTATTTAAAGACTATTTAGAATAGTCTCAGCTACATTTTCCTTATATTTTGCTTTTCTTTAACTATGCTAACAGACAAAACATACAAGTATTGGTAGCCTATTGTTTTCCTTCAGTGTATTCTCTACTTTTTTTTTTCAGAGAATTCAACTTCACATTACCATATCACTTCTTAGTCCATGTGATTTCTTTCTGAAAAGATATAAGACCACCATGAGATACATGCTGACGAACTCATAGCATCTGACACCTCTCATGTGTGAATTTCTGTGCATGTGTGAGTATCCTACCCATAATAATATTATGAGAAAACAAGGCAAAAATTCAGCTCAAGTAGTTATGATCACTGCAGAAGATAAAAGGGAACAGGGAAAAAGAAAATTCTCCCCCTCGTGGCAAGGAAGTAGCACAAGCCAACTTCTTAGGTTGATATTAAACATCAGTGTCAAAAGTTCTGATCTGAACTAAAGGAATAATGTACCTGATACACCAGTTAAAGGCCTCCTTTTGCCCAGGAAGATGAGTGCTCTAAAGCCCTATGCCTTGAGAATAACTTGGCAAAACTACTTAGCTTAGCTTTCTAAGCTTTATGGCAGCAAGGGCTATGCATATAGGTGTTTTCACCTAAAACCATTTAACTTCCAGTTCTGCCGAATAAAGTGCTGCATCGGTCAATAAAACCTGGACCATAAAGCCTTAAAAGGTTAAGTTTCTCTACCCTTTCTCAAAATGGTTCCAAATAGAACTGCAACATCTCTCAGCCTGAGAGCAAAATTAGAATGGAGCAGCTAAAAGCACTTTCATACATACATGCATGCACACAAAAAAACAAATGTACAGAGGATTCAACTTATAGCAACACTTATAAGAAGGAAAATTTATGGCCAGGAAAAACAGTTTTGCAGACAGACATAGCACTTCACAATAATGGCTAACAAAAATGGTGGAAGGAAGTTCTTTGTTTTGTGGTGATAAAGGAAAATCAAACACTATCACTTTTAGAATTTTATTAACTATAACTGACAACAAAGAGTTTGAATGTTTGAAAGAAACACTGTGAGTAAAATGATGAAGTATGACTTAGAAGACATTTCTGAAAATCTGCATAGTTTGAAATTATATTCACAATTTCTGGTTTGTTGAGAAGCAGACGCTTGCTTTTCTGAAACTTTTGAAATCTTTAAAAGTTCAAGAAATCCAAGTCCTTTCGTAGATAAGATGGAAAGACACTGCAGGACCACAGAACAATAACCTCTGATTATTAACATATTCCAGAGGACTATATCAAGCAGATTCTAGAGGGAGACTGCAGGAAATCTTACTGATGAATGCATGAGACTTTAGATATCTTAAAATAAGAATACTTATATCAGAAGATCCTGATTTCTTTGTAGGATTTTCCCCCAGATGAAGTACCCCCTACCATTCAAACAAGCATTATGCATTTTCCTCATGAGTATGACATTAGAGTTCTAAAAGAATAAAATTGCATAAAATCTGAAAAATATAATTGTCCTGGGTTGACCCCTTTGAGGGGGTTCTCTCCCAAATTTGCCCTGAACCAGGACAATAATGAATCTATAAAAAAGGAGAAGGACCAGCAGGACCCCCCTGCCCTTCATGCTTATAGACAAGATTGAAGAAGGTGAAGTCCTAGAAGTAGATAAAGGCAAGTCAAGAATTATGTCATAGAACTCAAACCCCACAAGTCTTTTCCCCCAGCCAGGCTGAACCCCAGGACACAGAGACAGCAAAGGCTTTACAGCCCAAGATGCCATTGGCTTTCTGGGCTGGAAGTGCATGTCACCTGCTCATATCTAATTTTCCATCTGCTAACAACCCCAAGAGGGTTATTCTAAAGTCCTCCATCACTCATGAGGATTAAATCAGAGGTGGAAAACTCAACGTGTTTAGTCCCAGAGCTGCCATTCAGAGGGAGCTAGATAGGGCTGAGCCAACAGAAGCCCCACTGAATTAATCATGAAATGCAAAGTCCAGCACCTGTGAAGGAAGAACCCCTCGCAAGAATATAGTTTGGAAATTGATTGGCCGGAAAGTGGCTTTGAAAAAAAGGATCTGGAGTACTGTGGGCAGCAAGTGGGACATGAGCCAGCAGTGTGCCTTGTCAGCCAAAACAACCAAATATATCCTGGGCTGCGTTGGCAGCAGCACAGCCAGCAGACGGAGAGAAAAGACTACCCTTCCTCACTCAGATCACATTGGGCCACATCAAGAACACAGTGTCCAGTTTTGCACTGGTCAAAACAGGACCTTAATGAACTGGAGTGAATTCAGCAGGACAACACCACAAAGCCATGGGGCTGGGGGCCTTGCTCTGTGAGGAGGTCATTGAAGAGCTTCAGTCAGGCTCTGTGGAGGGGTGCATAGTGTGAGGATGAAAGACAACAGGCATAAAAGCAAATTAGAAGTTTAGACCAGATATGAGGAAAAACTGCACCATGAGGACAGTCAAGCTGTGGAACAGGTTGTCAAGAAGTTGGTCAGTCTCTGTTGTTGAAGGTCTTTAAGACCTGTCTGGCTAAAGTAACCTGGTCTACTAGTGTTGGCCATGTTTTGTGCAGAATGTTAGACAGAGAGAGTCCCTGACAGTCCTTCCAACTGGAATTATTCTCTGATTCTATGACACTAATTAAGGAAATGAAAACTCTCTAAGTCACCATAGCTAGATCTCACACAGCTCAGGAAAAAGGGAAAATATGGCAGCAAGGTGTAATCACATGGAGATAAGTTGCTAAAAGGGATTCTAGTGAATTTTTTATGACTAACAGACTAAGCAAATAAAACCTAAGGAAATGAAACTTCAGTGATTATGTTGTCCATCATTCATTTCCAGTGATAAATTTTCTAGCCTTTTAGCCAATTTCAGCCAAATCTGAGAAGGAAGTCTCAGAGGTAATTGTGCTGTTATAGGATTTTGAAAAATTGGTTGCTGGAGAAAAGAATTAACATTTTACTTGTTTTAACACTCCAAAAATACAAGCAGAGGGTCCCTGAGGTTCATTTTGATTGGCAACTGTATTACAGCTGTCCAGCTAATGCATGCACAGATGCAAAATTTAAGTATGCTCTGTATTCTATGGGAATTTTATCTGAATTTTTTGCTTTATTGTTTTTCAATCTTGACACCCACCTCTTTTTAATTTTCTTGCTATCATACAAGTCTTGTGGACAGAAACAGTAAATCAGATAATCTGACTAGAATTGAGGCTATACAATCTTAGGGTGTTATCCTTATGTAGCCCTAATAGATAGAGAATTGCCTCAAGGTCCTAATGGAGTTATTACTAAAACAAATTTTCCTGAGTGATATCAGCTTTAATGATATAGGAGCACAGCAATATAATTGTCACTCATTTTATTTTAGTGTAACTGCTGGAAGAAAATTTTCAACCTTACGCTAAGAATTAATCTCTCTTTTACTAGAAAAGCAACTAGACACTTAAAATTACCAATCAGAGGAAATAATGAAAGTCTAATCTAGAAGGAAACCATATATTCCAGGAAGAAACAAATAATATAACATTAGAAAAAGGTACTTGCAATGCATTTATGGCACAGTCCCCTGCAGAAGCCCAGAAGATAAGTGGTTAAGCATGTCTCAAACACTGATAGCCAGAAGGCCAGACCCAACCAAGGGCTGTTGGTGAGAGCACATTGTGAGAAAGAACAGCATGTGGCTGAAGAAGGGGCCAGGCAGAAGTAGGGCAGTACTTTCATGGGATAATTGTCCTTGTTCTGGCTCCTGGAGCTAAGAAGAACACAGTACAGGGCAAGTACAGGAGTCGAGGAGAGGGCATGGACTTCTGGCCAAAGGCCAGCCCAGTAGTCTTTATTCCCCAATCAAGACTCCTAAAACCCCCCACAAAATCTCTGACCTATTTTCAGAGAGATCCAGAAGAACAAATTGAAGATGATAACTAATTTGCATAGAAAGCAGGAAACTTAGCTCCAGGGTGGGGAAAACTTAGTTTTAAAAAGGTGCCTCCACAAAGCCTGGGTGGTGCTTGCCCCATCAACTGGATCCCTGCAGCTCTTTCTCCCTTTCTCTCTTTTTTTTTCTCTTTTATTCCCTCTCTCCCTCCCTTAAATTTCTATCTTCTCTGTCACCTGATCCCTTTGTCAAAATCCATGACTGTACTGTAACACTTATACCAATTTCCATCATGTGTATAATTTAGTAATAAAACTTTGTAAACGTTTATGGCCCATCTGACTTTTGTGGTTCCTTTTCGAAAATGGCATCTATAAATTTAGGGTACTCCCTTCCTGTTAAGGAATGGATCCACAGTCCCCCCCCCCCCCAAAATAACAGTAAATAGGAAACGGGCATTTTGCCTACTTTTACAAAGCATCCCTCAATACACCGCTTAAAGTTAAGAAGGAAATTTTTTCCTATGATAAACAATATTCATAGTTCCACAAACAAATAAAAATAAATAAATAGAAGGCTAAATCAATCTCAAGGGTTAAATTTTAGGGAACAGAATCTACTCTATTAATGCGCAGTGTACCTAGTGCTATAAAATGGTTTTTGTCAGTTCCATTGCCGTAACAGTTTGGATCACACCAGAAATATTAACTAGCTTTCACCAAAATCACCTCAAACACTGACTTGCCCATGAAGAAAAGAAAATTTCAAAGCTGACCACCCCCACTGAATTACTGAAGGTCACTAAACTGAACTTTGTAATCTCAAAACTATTAGCACCAAGGTCTATGACTAACACAAAACTTGCTGCTTTCTACTCCAAACTTAATGTATGTCTTTGTCTCTTTGGCACATAGGGGTTTATGTAATACATTAAAAAAAAAAAAAAAAGTTCCTTTCAAACTGTCTTGGAGGAAGCAAGAGAAAATTACATTTATTAGATGATAGCAACAACATGTACTGAGGGCTGAGAAACAACAGTGATGAAAACTGTATAAATCAGAAAACTGTAACTTCTGACTTTAGCTACAGATGTTAAAAGACTAGGCTCCCTCTACTGCCAAAATGCTTTCCTGGGAGGTACTTGCAGGGAGGTGTACACTGCACCATGGCAACTAGAGAGCAGCAATTCCTTAAAAAGCTTAAAGGGAATTCTGCAAAGGAGCTCACCTCAGTACATCCAATATGCATTGGACCTAATGGCAGTTCCTGCAACCTCATCCTTCATCCAGCGCACAGCTGACCCAGCTAAATATTCATCCAGCTAAAAAATTCTGGCACAGCACAATGCAATGATTCAATACCAACAGTGAAAGTATAGCTTATTTGTCAACACTTACAGAAGGTAATAGAAGTCACTGCAAATAAAGTTTTGGACCTGAGGATATCCTGCAGTTCTCTTAAGCTATATCTACATGGATGGATGCAGCTAAGCATGAATGAGCTCTGCCTGTGCTTTGAGATGGTTGGCTTTAAATCAGGACTATGTGGGAAGTTACAGAGATGCACTAACACAGCATTGTCCCTAAAGCAAGTATACCCTTCATTCCAGCTGTGTCTCATAGCTTATGACACTGTCCATGATGTCATATTTTTTTGTGTATCTGACATGAAGGCCCAAGACAGTTCATATCCAGATGGCTCAGACTCTATTTGCTTCTGCCTGCAATTCTCTTCATGCATATTTGCATTCCCATAGTTCTACAGCCCACACATTCATGACTAAGCCATAACATTTCCCAGACATTTCAGTGAAAATCTTTGTTTGTACAGCAGAAAAAGGTTTTACAATAATTCCTGTATGAATGTGGTGCAGTTTTGCCACTGAGCATTTTACAGTAAAGTTATGCTAAATTATGATAATTGTCAGCCTTGAGGATTGGTGATTTTAAAACATACAAGATTCTTTTTCAGCTGAAACACTTTCACAGCACAAACACATGCAAGATTATCTCCTCGACTTATTAAAATAATTAGTTATTTTCACCTCATTTTACAATACAGGCACCTTCAATTCCCATAGCATTTTCCTGTTTTAAACTCTTTAATTACACTATGGCAGTGATTTAAGAAACATAGCTCTTTTCCCAAAAGCTGCAGCGTTATTTCTTATCCTGCCTCAAATTTGCTATTAAAGTTTAACAAATAATTTTAGATTTCACTTATAGCAGTTCCATTTAGAAGATGATCTTAGTGCCCTGTGAAAAGAGACATTTTAATGGCCATATATAAGGTAAAAATATTTTCCAGCTTTGCTACAAATTTAATCTGCTTAGTTATAAACTAGGCCACACAAATATTTATATATATAGGGTTTCTTTTCATTATAAACATTGACAGAAAGCCCTACCTAGTTTGTCCATAAAAAACCATTTATATGTTATATTACACCTGCTTGTTATACATGATTGTATACTGATTTGCTAGCAATTAAGTAACCAGTGAAACTTACCAATACATTAACTTGATGGTGCAATATTATGGGGGTAAATCAAGTAGCAAATTTGTTGCAAGAATTTGATTATATAGCAACTGCTATGGAATGCATTTTTGTACAGTAAGCAGGGAATGGAAATAAATTACCAACTAATGTTGGCTGTAAGAGTCAAGCATTATAAGCTGTCCTTTTCAAATCCTAAATGAACAATTTGAGTCTCTGTGAAAGAAAGGAAAGAAAAAAAAACCTACCCTGCCTGTAACTAAGGCATGGTAACTATTTTGAGATTAACATTAGAAAGGAAATAATTTTCTTCTCTCATTGGCGATGAACTAATCTGTTCTGGTTTTCACTTTCACCTTGAACCCTGAGCCAAGGGTAATTCTAATAACAAGACTTACAACCTCAATAGAAATATGTGAGCAGACATTTTTTTCAGAAGAGAACAGCCACTATTTCTCACTTTCTCTCAAAATACCCATTACTTCCACTAGTTGCTTTTCTCCCAGTACTGAAACAAAGCCAGCTAACGTTCATTTTCATCATTCACTTTGTCAGAGTTAAAGCAAGTACAAAGAAATGCTGACTGGGCTTAGTGAAAGAGATATACAACAACACATTAGATATAAATTAAACTGCATTGTTTTGTTATGCTTTCTAGCTTAAGATTAATCTCCCCTAATTTTATCTATCCAAAAGTAATTTCTCTAGTCTTATCTTGTCTGGTCTCCCTGAAGAGTCAGAGACTCACAATATATAGTGCAGCAGTTACCTGTGAAAGGATTGCCTGGCAGGACTGAATTGAGAAAGAACACAAGCAAGTACTGTAAAATAGGTAACTAAAACTTGGATAGCTAAAGGTAGGTCACATGACTCATGTCTTCAATGACTTCACATTTACAGAGCACTGCTAGTATCTCAGATGGAAATTGGAAATCCATAACTGAGAAACTCTGGGAAGGAAAACATAAATAGCCCAAATGGCTCCCTAGTATATCTAATTAAAATTAAAGAATCACCGACAATAATTCTATTTTGATGTTCCTTAAGATAGATATGGTATTCAAGGCTACAAACCCATTTTCTTTAAAGTTCTAAATGTGCCCCTTTTATCTTTTGGTTTCAGTTAGCCTTTCCAAGAATCCAAAATAGTTGTATGATGAACAGTCACAAAGGGTTTCAGACCTAAGCATGGTTTTATTGTAGAATGTTAATGAGAAATCTATACAAGATTGGCACGGGATGAATGAGAGAGTTGGACCACTCTCAAGTAAGGGGTGGAGGCCATGAAAGAAGGCTTGAGGTACCTAATTGTTTCTGGAAATCTATACTCAATAAAATAATTTCCTCAGTATTCTAACATCTGGGTTTGCACTTGTCAGTTGCTCATGCTTACTCCTCCGAGAAAATATCTCCTACTATGAAAAGATAGCTTTACTCTTAATACATCACTTGGGCTGAATGCACATCTCTTAATACTGTATCTCTATAATTTCTACTAAGCAAAAAGAGCACAGAAGCTGGATCTGATTCAGATACCATAGACAAGAATGTCCTCAAGGCTTGCTGGTTCTGCAGTAATTCAGAACATAGGCAGGTTACTTACATTTGAAAAATTAATGGATTGCAATGCTTTTTTCTAATATCTTGATCCATGGATCAAATTAATTTCAACTCAACAGAATAGATCAGTAAGGAATTATGACATCTGCTATTATGTGGTCATAAAAATATTACCACAAAATATTAATTCTCTGACAATGAATCAATTCTTTATGTATAATAAATGTTTTCCTTCACCCTTACCAAGCTAATCAACACTTAATTTAAGATTATTCTGAAAAAGTTGACAGTTGTACTGTTATCCAAAAATGAAACTAATTCTTAGTATAAACCTATTAACTATTTTTTATGGTTTACTCTTATTGCTATAAAAATTGCTAGTTGTCTGTGAATTTCATACAGCCTCAATGTATTTTATTATAATTATTATGGATTTGCTATCTTTTCTTATAAAAGATTGGCATATCACTTTTTTCTACTTTTCAGAATTATCTAGAAGCACTTTCTAAAGATATCTGATATCAACTTCTCCACATTCTCTCCCAACATTTAGTTTTTATTGGATTTGAGATTAATTAGATGTGCATTAATATAGTCAGTAATGTAGACCCTGAAAGATAATTCTTAAATAAGACATGAAAAAGGAAAAAATTAGTTGTCTGGCAATTCAGTATTTTGCTTTTGAAATACATTCATTTGAGTATTTTTCTAACTTTTTCTGCCTTCTGTGTCTTCTTTTTTTTCCTTTTTTTTCAGCATTCTCATCTGCAATTCCTAAAGAAATATTTTAAATTAACATCTATTCTGCAAAACTTTGTTGCACTTCATTGATTCAGTGATTTCTGACAGTTTCAATGCTACCTTAATTTTAGGGAGCACTTGTTTACAGAAGAAAGACTTAGGCACAAATATAATGGGAAGACAATATCCTGAAAAGACAAACAAGATCTTTTACAAGTGGCATGTTGATAGGATAAAAAGTTATATAAGACAGTAATTTAAAAGTTTATCTTCTATTGTGTTTTTCCCCCCAAAAATTATATGTTCTCATTTAAAAAAATTATATGTTTTCATTTAATTGGTATATAGGGACCTGGTGTTATTGTCACTTCCTAAATAATCATGATTAATACAAAAAAAAAAACCAGTATTTGAGACTGCTGGAAATAAGAAAGACTATTGTGAAATTCTGGTACAAGGAGAGGAAAAACTATGACATCTGAGTGGTTATTCTTACTGGCACTAAAACCTTACCTTTCAAAATTTAGATTCTATTATCTTAATACAAGTTTTGGAAAGATAACATGGAAATTTAGTATCAAGCAAAGGTTGAAGTATTAAATTAAATCATCAATTGCTCTTTAGCTCACAAAAGACAAATCAGGCCACTGTTGTTTCCTGGAGTCTGTTTTGCACTCATAAAACTGAAACCTAAGGAAACAAATTCCATGTGGTGTAAGATGATGTCACTCCCATTTATCTGTTGGGAACTCAATGAGTTACCATGTTCTGATATGAATTGGAATATAAAAGAAAGTCACTCCTATCAAAGAACCATGCTTAGATACAGGCTTGACTTAAAAAAAATTAGTAAGTGAAGATTAGTGGTTCACTGTGTTTGTGAAAGAATAAAAAAATTGCATTTGTCCTAGGTTTCTAAAGCCACTGGAAGGGTACTCTGGGATGACCACAGCATTTTTGCTCTTTTTTTCCCAGTGAAATATTGTCTGTTATATTACACTACGTACAATATGGACTCTTATTTAAATACAGGAAATAGGATAAAGTAAAAGTGTGAAATGAGGTTTTCAAAAACTGTAGAAGAGCTGCACTTGTAAAGCTATTTGAATGCTCACCATTCATAGTGTATTTCTGTCAAACTGGTGAAGGCTCTGCTATAAAACAAACTGAAAATCTATTTTGATTTCTAATTAAAAGGAACTCACTCTAGAGTTAATTACAAAGTATCTAGATATGAATCAGGACTTCAAGGAAATCAATTTCACACAAAAAAATGCAACATGAAGGTTTCTAATGGCTTCTATAAGATTTAGAGTAGGCTCTCTGCTAGTAACTACAGTGGTAAGGAAAGTTGCTTTGTTCCTCTATCTGTCATGGTGATAGTTGACTTTTCATTTATTAAAATAATAATTTCCATGTTATTACAAGCCTTTGATTTCACAAAACCAATATTAAGAAATGAACATAGTTCCAGTATATTTGTTCCTGGTACCTCTCAAACATGGAATACTCACATTCACTTAGACACGCTCCCTTGAAAGCAAGACAGCTCCAATAATAATTCCAAACCTGTCCTTTAGCATCATCATCATCATCAATAGCATATCTCCTAAACACAGCTTCCTCCATGTCTCCAGGGCAGAGTTACACTGATACTTTCACCCCTTACAGACACAAACTGCTAGAAGTAAAATGCTAAAGGCCATATTGTCTTCCTTCACCTCATCTCTTGGTTTTTTGTACAGTCCAAATGCCCCTCAAAGAACAGCAGACGCTATAGGGACCATCTAGAGTTCAAACAAAACCTCTTTAAGGCTGATACCAAACCCAAAATATTAAAAAGAAGAATAAAGGTGTGTGAATCAGAGAGCAGTCAAGCTTATCATCACCTTGAGCTGCTGTCCATCACACTGAACCAGGGTAAGTGCCCCAGGCAAAGGCCAGCTAGACAGTAATCATACTTTACAGTTCTCCACTGCCTTTATCTGATGACCTCAAAATACTTGACAAACACTAATTCATTTCACCTCACAAGACTTCTGCTGCTGGCTAAATGCCACTACAGCCTAAATAATGAACAATTGAGTGTCAGTGATCATAGTCCAAGCTTTCAACTAACTAAATTCCTGTCCTTGCTATGCATAAGTGGCAGAAAATGCATGTGAGAGGATTCCAAAGGTTTCTCAAAGATTGATCTACTAAAACAGTAACAGGCTGGGAAAAGCCAGTCTCTAGGGAAAGGAGATTCCACAGGTTTCTCGGAGCTTGGTGTACTAAACCAGTAAGACTTTGGGCAAAGCTAGTCTCTAGGAAAAGCTCAACAGCAAATATCTCCTGGTCTTATTATCCGTGCGAGCAGATTTTCTTCAACCTTTTTTCTAACTTATCCTTCATTTCTGTACATGGCATCATGACTTAGAAGGAATTTTCTAACCACACCAGAACAGGACTTGCTGTTCGAAAAAAACAAAACCAACAAAACAGGCAAAGAAGAAGAATTTGTAAACTTTACCAGACTATAAATCTGTCTCAGTTTCTTACACTTTAAATGTTGAGTCAAAGCAGAGATGACACAAAGATTACTGATGTAGATTTTTTTTTACTGTTTATCTCTCTGATTATTTTTTTTAAGCTTTACTCTCTTCTCTCTCCAGCAATCTAAAATCAAAGCTAGTGACTGGTTGACAGTGGAAATAATGTCTCTAGGAATCTGCAAAGTGACAGCTGTTTACAAAAATTTCTAAACAAAGAAAACATAGAAGTTACCAAGGATTGGATTGAAGAGCAAAGTTGGTACAGGCTGAAAGTACCATATGATGTATTTTTTTTTCTTCCAGTAACTGCTTACACACGTAGAATCATGTCTCATTCTATCATTAATGTAATAATTTGCACATAAAGCAAATTTTTTGTATAATAATGACAAAGTCTTTAAAAACATTTTCTTAGATAAATGGTATTTCAAAACATATGCATAGTGCAAAAAGTGATATTCTATCAAATATCAATCTATTGTCTTTTGAGGTGGCATAGCAAACAAAACATTTAATGTCAAGTTTTCAGCATTGATGGAAGAGCTGAAGAGCCAATTTTGTAGAATTCCTATGAATGGAAAGTTTCAACGAATGGAACTATTGATATATATAAAATTATTTTCATTATCAGATTAATGCCGTTCATTCTCAGAAGAATTGTCAAGGACTTTTCTGTGGTAATTCAATAAATTCTTGAAACTATGAATTTTTAATCTAAGGCAAAGTTATTTGTTATCTCTTAAGTAGTCATGCTGGAAAAAAGGTACATCCCATAAATCATAGCAATTTATGTAGCATTACTGGTTCAAAGGTTCAATGCAAGTGATAGCTGGTCAAAATATTTTCATATTTTCAGTTTTCCAAAAATGCTCACAAATTAAATTACAATTCTGTACAGATGTTCTATGCTTAGTTAGAAGAAAGTATTGTTTATGACAAAAAGAAGCAAAAAAACAATCATCAACAATAGGTCAAATATCAAAGAAAGCCATCAAAGAGAGCAAATTTTTAAAGCTACTTACGCCTGTCGGTCCCTGTACATCTTGTTAACTTTGTCCCATTCAAAATTAAGTTGAGTCAGCTTCTCTTGTATATTTGCTGCCTCCTTTGGTGTAACATTTTTCAAACCCGGTGTCTTCTTGTTGTTAATAATTTCTACGTGACCTTGCAGCCTCCCCAGGCTATCCTTAATGCTCTGTAACATCAAGATTTTAAAAAATAAAAACAAAACATTGTTTTTATAAAAAAAATGTAATTTTTCATAAAAAAGAGAAATTGGTACAAAATGCTAATTAAACCATAATATTGATAATAGGACTAATTTTACAATGACCTGGTATAATAATTGAATGTCCATCCTTTCTTTGAAGACTGAATGAAACAGATCTGAGGAAGTCGATGGTTGGAGGGGAAACAAAGTGCTATTTGTTCAAAAGTTCTGCATGTCAGTATTTACATTTCCTGACCTGACAAAATCGGTTGTAATTTTTTCACTAATTAAAGTTATTACACTGTATTTTCTATTTTGTAAAACATAAGACTTGAAGCCCTTACATAAATGTGAAGACAATGCATTGAAATAATTGCATACAAAACCACCCTGCAAAAACAAAGAAAAAATACTCTGGGTTCCCTGAGTTCCTAGAGCTCCAGCACTGTAATATGCTATTTGTTGGGGGGGTGAGGGAAAGTACATTCCATAACATCCCCCATATGAATAATAATTTGAATTTTTATGTCTTGAGAAATGTGAATTACATTTAGCAGACTAAATGAATATTTATAAATCAAAAGGGAATGGTAGCTGTCTTGTCTCTGGAATGAGTCACAATAAGGAACATGTTTCCTCTTTGTCAGCAATCTATCATGTGGAGGGAAAGCTGGCTGGGTCTGTGTCATTACTCAACAAACCTCATTTGACTTTGCTAGAAAAATGCCTCACACTCTGTGTTCCTTACTCAGGTCTACTTAAATCTTTGTTTTACACACTTAGGGCATGGATAATTCAGATATTCAATGTTACTAATCTGAATGTAAGAAATATCAGATGATAAAAAACATAAAATGCCTGTAAATATTCCAAGATATATCCCATTAATATAAAGGAGGCAGCATCTTCACAAAACCTCATCCCTGACTAAAAAATTGCACATTTAAAGAACTGGAGAAAATGTAATTGAAATGTAATTGAAATGCCAGGACACACTTAAGCACCCACGTGAAGTGGCCTTCTTTTCAGTAGGTCTGAATATCACCTCATCTGAGCCACACAAGAAGGCTCTTCTTGTGTTCAACATGTTTGAGGAATCAAATGAAGATTAATATATGTGCCTATGTATATTTACATTTTAGGTTTTTTCAACCAAGTAGATCAATTTTCTAAATATTAAAAATAGATTAAATGTATCTAAGCACTTCAGAATTGGTAAGTGATATATCTCTTATGTTTAAAATTAGTGGTCTATGAAAAGGTATCAAATTTCTAAGTCAGAATTTTGCTTTTTTTTAAAGCAGAGCTGCTGCAGAAAGAACAAGATGATACAGCTGATGTGCTGTAAAGGAGTATAAGAATGTCCATGAGAAAAAAAAAAAAAAAAAGAGAAACCATGTATATATATACATGTACAAATATACTCATGTATCTCAAACAAATTCCCCATCTATCTTTCATGTTGAAGAGAATGATCTGCAGGCAGTTATCAACAATGCCTTGGGATATTTTGTAACATAGTTAACAGAAGCAAACAAAGCTAATTTTTTAGAAAAAAAGGATAACAGAAAATCATTAGCAGCTGAAGTGACAGTAGCCTTTAGGGACTGATCCATCTCACTGCTCTTAAAAGAGAAATCAAGTGCTAGAGACTCAAGTCCAGTTCATTTTCCCTACCTGGAATTTGTTTATATCTGCCAGAGGAAGAAAACTTCCTGTAAAAATTCAGTTCCTTGGCTATTTGTGCACAAATCTGTCACCAAGCACAGTGTTACTGACAGATCTATTTGGAGAGTGCATGTGAGCACACTCAGCTCTAAGTTATGGTTAATTGGGTTCTATTGAGCTGCAGCAGAAAATCACTCTGAATTTCACATTACATGATTATTCTTGATAAGAATCACTTAGGACACATCAAATATATATACCAATGTATAAAATTAAAATACATTTTTTGATATACCAAAAGTTTGTAGAATGATGATTCATAATTCTATGTATAGCAGATTCATTACCATATTTCATGCTTTTTGTACTAACATGAAACTCAGTAACAGCACAGTTGTTAGTAATCATGGATGGCTGGAAAAATTCCACAAATTAATTACAATTTAAAAATCTGTATAGAATTATGAGTTACAATATCTAGTATGGGCATGACTGGTTTTATAAACCATTTTGAAAGGGATTCTTGCTGCCAGAATCCTGGATGTGTGATGTGTCCAATGAATTCCTATATTCTAAAATATGGCACAGTAGAAAACAGTGCAAAAAACCTGCTCTACCTGTCAGTAGATGAAGGATTACCAAAGGAAAAAAGAAGAGAAAAGATGTATCAGAGCATTAAAATATATGCATTTAAAAAACAACAGGGAAACCAACCCAATTTTCAATGAACTAAATAAAATCCATATGGAAAATATAGAAGAAGATGAACTAGAAGCAGAATTGTTAGAGAGATTATGCATGATATATATTTATCTTACATATATAAGAAATCTCTTCCTCAGAGCCAGATGGCTTTCCATATTAAAACCATGACATCATTAAAAAATATGATAGCTAAGTGTATAATCTTATTCTACAATAAGATGTTCCTGCCAAAATTAAGAATATTAAAAAAAAATAATAAAAAGAGACACTAAAATCTACAGGCCCTACTGCAGGTCTCCCATAAAATTATATAATGCAAGTAACCTCAGGAAATAAGTTTTGATTTCAAATTTGATAGAATTAAGAAATAAATAGGCATAACTATGCCATGTCTATGACAGTGATCCTTAAAAATTCTACTAACAACATTTTCACATACAGTTAAAAATTAGACTTATTAAATTCCAGGTATACTCTTTCATTTTGATACACTTCTCCTATGTGTTAGAAAAGATACATATGGGTTAGTTTTATTCTCTGGTTAATCAGTATATTTATTACAGTGAATACATTTCCCACTAAATAATCTGGAGCTTGAACAAGTCAAGTAGCTTGCCTGACATAATCATTACACAGGAAAATTTTGTCTTAGTATGAACAACATAACCATACTAAGTAGAATATATGCATTTTTTTGCAGTGATTTATCATTTAGGAAACATTTGAAACATCAGTTGCAAGGAATGATAATTTGCTAAAATCTGAGAGCATTCTAACCCTACATTTTTTCATGCAATTGAATCCATTGAAATCATAAGCAATTCTGCACAGGTTGTGAAGATTGTGAACTCCATCAATATGAACATCATCAGTAGCAGACAGAAATAATGTTTCTGCTTATAACAACAGTTGTCCTGTTTTGAGAGTATATCAGGCCAAATTTACTAATCCATCAATCTGTGAACCACAATTTTCTGTACAATCAACTCAAGTTTCATCTTTGACAGAACTGTAATATTTAAATTGTTTGTAAAGTACTGTCAGCACAGTGATAAAGAAAAGGTGAGGTACTGTATGTAATAATATTTGAAAGAGCTTGTAATGGGATGATGAAAAAATTGCAATGCTCACTTTATGAGATAAAGTGACAAGACAGTTTCTCTATCTGACTTTTCCACTCACTAAAGCTTAAAATGAAGAGAAAAACATTCCTATGACCTGGTTTCAGCAGATACACTAAATGTGCTCATTAAAGTATTACAGTTTAGTAAATGTTAAAAGCGACAAGATTTTTGCTGCAAAACCTCATATTTTACTATTTCACATGACTTTGATATAAAAAGTCAGTGCTATGACAATTGATATTAGCAATTTTTTATTTGTATTCAATATTTATCCTACTTGATAATGAGCAATTGTGTTTAAGTCTTACTAAACATTTTACTCTGGAGGAAATGTTCAAAACTGTTACCACTGATTCTTGTAAATAAACTTATTTTTCCTTTCATGGATTAATAAAAATGGATTCTTCCTGAATGGGAGTGAAAAAAAATATTGAAAGCTCAGTTTTAAAACATAGAGCTATTCATGACAATTCTGTAATTTGATTCATGCAAATCTGTCAGAGAAAAAAAATCAACGACAATTTAATTTCAAACCTTTCCCAACCGGCTGCCGAACAATTTATGCACTACTTTCCTATTTTTACTGCAGGATAATGACAATGATGGATGCTTTTCCTTGGAAATAAATATTCATCAAGCAGGCTCAGATCAAACCTATACCCTTCCAAAAGCCCACAAATGTGCGAGACCCATTTGCCTCTTCTAAGAGATTTATTTTGGAGTAAGATGGAACTGTGCCCACAAATGCATCTCATAACAATTTAATAGTTCAGTTAAATTAAACCTATGGTAGTAGTTACTTGTAACCTCAGTAATCAATATTATTAAAGTTGATGTCAACTCCAATAATACCAAATGTATGTGGGTGAACAACAGATTACTTAAGGATATAAATCAGATGAAGCTAGCCCAAATGTAAAGCATTGAGAAGAACTAACAGGAAATAATTTCCCAGTAAACTTCCAGAGGTTTCTCCATCCTCTGTTTCTCCATCCAATCTATTAGTGAACAGAAGTTCATCAACAAGGATCAAGTTGGTGCTCATTACCCATGATTTACATAGTATATGACTTGGTTTTTGTTGGTTATTTTTGTTGTTTGTTTGTTTTTTGTGCAGAAGAGATTGCTTAAAATGAAGAATGACAATTAGATTGGCATGCCTTGTGCTTCAATACTCAGACTGACTTTAATTTACTTGTACTAAATCAGAAGTGGCAAAAGAAACAGCCTACTGGTATTTGACATCTATTGATTGACATCCTATTACCAGTTCTGTGCTTCCTTTGATCCAAAACTCACTGTTATGCTTCACTACCCAATCCTACTGCCTTGCTACTAAACATCCTAATTTTCACGGGCTGATAAGAATATTTGTGTGTGTGCACACAAATGCCTAAAATATGTATCTATGAATCCATAAGAATTATAAACAGATGTGATTTTACAGAAGCTAACAGCAGCATATGGATGTGGTTTTGTTACATATCTTCTGACACGGAAACAGATATATGAGCTCCCACAGAGCAAAATTCAGAACATATAGCCAGAGCCACTGCCCTCATTCTTCCTCTAAGTTTCTTTCTTATAGCTGACTGCAGGCAAATTCCAGCCTCTTTAGGCTAATATTTACATATTAAAAAAAAAAAAAATTCCTCTTCCTAAATAATCACAGGAAAATGGAAATATAGTCTTCTCTTCATGCTGGATGACAATTTGGAATTGCTGTAATTATATACAGCACTTGAGCACAATTTTTTACAAGGCTTTCCTCACACAAACATTATTCTGCAAAAGCTGATAACTCATTCATCTACTTAGGCTTACAACTTTAATCTCATTCTCTTCTTGTGTCAATTCTATGTAGAAAAAAATTCCACCAGTTTCAAAGGATTTCAGTGTTGCAAGCATTGAACAAACCAAGCAGTAATATTTCAAGCACTGAAGGAACAGTAATATTTAAATTTAAAACACAGTAATATTTAAAGTCATGCTAACAATACTGAATTTGCTTTTTCTTAACTACATTATCTACTTATTGGATACTACTCTCTGTTTTGCTTACTAAATGGAAATAACCACATGGAGTACAGACCCAATAAGACCTCAAGGTTTTTTGGTGTAACATGGTATGCAACAGCTAAATTTTACTTGGTTTTGTTCCTGTGCAAATAGGAATAATTTTAGAAATCATACAATAAAATAAAACAGCAAGGATTGAGTGTTGACAGGGTTACTTAGTAATTACTTACACTTACCAATCATAGAATCACAAAATCACTTCACCACTAGGAGATGAGCTCAGTTGGTCACAGCATGGTGTTAATAACACCAAGATTGTGGGTTCAATCCCTGCATGTGCTTAAGAGTTGGACTTATGACCCTTATGGCTCCCTTTCAACTCAGAACATCCTGCGATTTACATTGGAAAAGCTCTGAATCGAGTCCAGCCATTAACCCAGCACTTTCAAATCCATCACTGAACCATGCCCCCAAGTGCTGCATCTACACATATACATCTAGGTATATCCCCTAAATACCTCCAGGGATGGTAAATCAGCCACTTCCCTCGGAAGCCTGTTCCAGTGCTTAAAAAACATTTCAGTGAAGAATTTTTTTTTTCCCATTAGCCACATGCAAACAAACCTTTAACCACAAATTCTATCTTTAAATGTACTGTGCCTCTCCATCCTTCCTCTCCCATTCAAGAACTTAATATGCAGATACCATAACTCTCTTGTCCTCCAAATGCAGGTTAAACGGGCAAAAGTAAATGAACACTTCAGAGTTTTTCATATTTTACTCCAATGTGCCCCCAAATACAAGCATCCATATATGCACACATCACAGAGATGGGCTTAGCACTTGCAAAACAGATGCCTCAGAGTGAGCTCAGGCTGCCAACATAAAGAAGACCCAAAATGATGCAATCTAATAATTGCTAAGAAAATCTTTCCATCTTACCTTGAGACACTCTTCTTGTTTGAAGAGGTCCTCACAGTCCTTAGCCCGCAGAACAGGAGAATTAAGGCGCTCTTCCACTTCAGACAAGGCTTGCAGAAGGTGAAGGATCTCTGCCAGGTACGTAGAAGGCACATGAGTGGTTTCCACAGTCCTAGTTTCAGTCATCACAAAAGTTGTATCTTCACGAACTGTTTGCTAGTACAGATATACAACAGAATGCTTCCTTTAGTTTCTTAACACCAGACAAAATTACAACAATGCACTTCCATTTCACAACCCAGAAACAAAAAAATCAAAAGTAGCTTCCAAGGACAAATGTAGGAAATATCTGAGGTTTCTGACACAGATCATTCATGTTCCTTGTGTGTTTGAAATGGTGGGTACTGAAATTAATCCATGCAAGAGTGTGCAAGCTTTTCTTCTACTCTCCAAAGAAATGCAGAGAGGAAATGCAAGAGTATGTTGAGATTATGGTGTTACTGAGATTTTAGTGCTTGCCTTTTAACTTTGAGTCACCACACCTCTTAAAAATCTGTCCTTCATTAAGAAATTTCATGCATGCAAAGTCTAAAATAATAAATAATTTCAAGGTATCAAGTAAAATAATGAGTTGCATAACAGACAGAATTCCTTAAATAAAATGCAACATATAGCAAATGTGCCAACTCTCTATTTCCAACCATACCAAAAGTTTGTTCTTTAATCTAACAAGTATAATTTGGAAGTTTCTGATTTGAATGGTCTTTAACGCATTCTTAATTCTAAAAGAAAACTCAGCAACACACCTCTTCATGAAATTAGATTTTCTTTTTTGGCTTTTTTTTTTTTTTTAATATGGAAAAATATGAAATAGACACCCTATTCTGGAAGCACATGCATACACCAAATGTAAAGACATCCCAGAATGTTTTGGTTTTAAGAAAACACTTAATTGGTTGATGGCACGTGAAAGCATACTGCCATATAAGTTGACAAAAATGTAGCTGTCTATATAAATTCTCTGTATTTCCCATTGGATTTGTAAAAGAATCACAGATAAAAATGTAATGCCAAAAGTGTTCTTTGGAGCAGAGAGACCTCTGATTGCTCCTTTTCACAAAACTTCAAATACTAAATCACCTGCATGCCCATTAAAAATGTATAGTTTAAGATATCAATTATTTGTGGTTTCACAAGCGTAAATTTGTCCATGGATTCCTATTGTGGGACCAAGAGTCTTTGTGTTTGATGTCTGTCTTCTCAAAAATATAAACTTTAATTATTGTCGACCTCAAAAAAGTGTATAAGTATTTGTTGGCAAAGGTTCAAAAATTCTGTTATTTAAATTTGGAGCCATTTATGTAAAAGACAATTGATCAATGGTCCTGAAAAAACAATATCATTATTTAGCTACCCATTATGCAAAAGAAAACAAATATAAGCACACACTACCTCAGCAAGGTGTCTCATTTTAATTCAGGACATATTTCTCTCTTCAGTTACCAAGCTGAGTCATCTGGTTCTTCAATTTTCTTTAGAGTCTTAAAATATGCATATACACACTCTAGAAGATGTATGCATATCACATATAAAGCCCATAAAGTTATCTGTAGACTTGTGTTATTCTGTTGCATTTCTTATGCAAATTTAATTGCTTTGCTTACACTTTTCTCACTAAATGACTTTCTCAGTACATCTGCTAACACTGAAACCACTCTAATTACCATATCACTGCTATAATTTTTATTATATAAAATAAGTTGCTTTGAAAAAATTGTGCTCACCCCCCATATGTTTCATGAATCACAGGCCCTACAAAAATAACAGTTTACTCTAGTAAACTTAAAGAAAGAGCTGTCCCATTTGATTAGAAAATGGGAGAATCTCAACAGGCCACTGATACCTGCATGCAGCAATAAATATTTTAATTCTTCAAGACTACACTGAGACACTTCCACATGCAGCAATGAATTTCAGACCCACATAAGGAATATTTTAACTACATTTGTATTTTTCTTTTTGACTCGGAGGACAGAATATTTCTACTCACAGTAATGAAAAGAGCATCCTAAGTGTGCAAAGGTTTCCACTCAAAAAGAGGTCACATGAAAATGTGAAGCAGCATACAAAATACAATTAGTTTCTTTAGTTGTTTGAGATTAGCCTATTCTTTTCAACCCAAATTTAGGCCAATAAATATATACACACATATATGCACGTGCATGTATTTAGATAAAATAAAATCTGTGTCTTTTTACTCTAAACTATTCCTGAAACTACAAAAAAGTCAAGCAGAAATGGGATGTGTAAGCACTTCATGGTTATCACACTTAATTATTTATAGTGGCAAAATCAGGTACCTTTCAATCATTGTTATGAAGAAAAATGAGATGTTTGCAACCATGTATTCACACTGCCCTCCCAGGAAACTTTAAATATTTCTCATAGTTGGATGATTACTTGTGTAGTTCTGCCATTTATATTGTTAGTTAAACTGTAAAGCACTACAATCAGATAAATAAATAAATAAACAAACAAAAGGATAGATATATAAAAGTAAACACCTACCAAACCCTGCCCTCATTTTTTGGTACATTATTTAAAAAAAAAGTCACAGTCAAAATAAATTCATTTGTGAATGCTATTTTTTAAAAGAGTTGAAAATGTGATACTACTTTAGAAATCAAGGGTTAGGTATCTTTATCTTTGTTGGGTTTTTCAACAGGTCACAGGAATTTCTTTCCTTCTGTTTTTCCTGCATTGAAGGTATCAGGATGGAATCCACAGCAGAAGCTGCCATCTTGCACCAAGGAATGGAGGGTAGGCAGGTGCAGAACTGACAACTTTATTCAGCAAGAAGGGGCATTTTTAGCTTGCCCCAATGTTCTCTGGAATTCCCTTATATTAGACAATAAAACAGGATAAGCCCTTTCTTATATTCTGGATAAGCATTTTACTAGAAATGCAAAGCTGAAACTGAATCATATCCTAACACTGTAGTGAGAAAAAAAAAAACTTACTAAAGGAGATCACAGCAGCTGGGAGCAACTACTACTAAAATAATATTAATGCAATACAGATATATGTAATTGATAACACCAAAATGGCTCATCAGAACCATGCTAGGTTAAGATTTTATAAGGATTAAAAATTAATAGAAAAGTGGAAATTAAAGATTTAGATAACCTCTAAAGAATGGGTTTGGATAAGTTGAATCTGATAAAATGGTAGAATGTATTTCTTTTAGTATTAAAAAAAAATATAGTACAAAATATATATGAAATACAAATAAACTGTTAAGTGATTGGGAAATGCTGGGGTAACTGGCCATTTCCCATATTACTATTTCTGTAGAATACAGTTTTAGTGATTTTTTTTCCTTGATTGTCAGTGATTTAATGATGTGCAAATTATTTTTTGTCTCTGAAAGAACAACTTCTTTCGTGTAAGATTCAAAATTTCATGCAATGCTTGTTATCAAGCATTATCATGTCTCGAATAATAAATTGAATTTTCTTCCCCATCACTACATAATTTCAATTAAGGGGCACAGTTCTTCCATAGACATGACTCCACTTAAACTTCTTTTATTGATAGTTACCATGCCCCACCAGGTGCAACAGAACTGTAAGAAACAAACTCATGATCTCACCCTTAAAGAGAAGGCCAATAAGCAAAACCAAAACAAACCGACCAAACAAAATGACAACAAAAACTCAACAAAAAAAGTACTGGAATAATGCAGGGTTTGCTAAGAAGTTCACATACCTTCCCCACAGAAATACTTGTGATCACTACTGCCTACACCTAATATGGTGGTGGCATCAGAGCTAACTACTCTTGGAGAATGCTACTGATTTCCATTTAACAGTGGAAAATTTGTTGTTAAAGCACCTTTCACTAATCTCAGTGTATCAATTTCCTTTCCTCTTTTTGTAGAGGGAATAATCCCAACATCACTTCTGCTGTTAAAGAGTTTACACTCAGAAAGCCTCCAACTTTCTTGTGTCACATCTCAACAACCATTTCATTTTTTGGTCCGTACTCATGATAGGGGCCCAAACCTTACTGTCTGTGCTTTTGAATTAATGACTTCACACAAAAATGGGAGGAATAAAGCTGCAAAACCTTCCCATCTGCATTGTTATACCTCAACATTGCTCCTGGCAGCCCCCTGGTGAGAGGTTCAAGGAAAACAAACAAATGTGCCTACTCCCAAAGTGAAATAACACTTAGAAAGTATTCCTTGCAAACAGATGTATACGAGTGTAAAAAAGTCAGTGACATCTGCAGAATAAATGTGGTGTGCTACACACACAAAAAAAAAATGGGGTAGACAACACACACCTTCTGGACAAAGGCAGTGATACCTGAGAGAGTCCAAAAAACTTGTGAATTATATAGTATCTGCTAGCCTGTGTTCACCATCAATATATCAAATAAAGAATCAGACACACAAAAATATGATAAAATGCTATCAGAGGTCAATATCCACTTTAAAGTACATATTTATAAAAAAGCTTTTATTCACCCATTCCTATGCCAACTGTGAGTGGTGAGGTCAGAAAACACTTAGAGAAATGTATTCTGCCTTCAGTGTTGCTACCATATCTTACCTGTTAATGTGCATATAAGCAGAAAGATCAAAATTATACTGATTGTATGGAATTTTCACTATGAGGTTGGATCACTGTGGTCAATGACAAACAAGTTCTTAATACAAAAAGAAGCATCTCTTTCAAGTACAGAGACACCTAAATCCTCGACGCAGGATTAAAAATTTACAAATTCCTTCTATAATTTTATAAAGAAAAGACCTTAAACGACACTTGGAAACAGTAAAATATCTTTAAAATATTGAGGAAAAATAATAATAATATTTTTTGTAAGAACATAAATATTGTCCAATGTACATGATTTTTTTTCTACTCATGTTGCAGAGTGGTTACGGTCCACAAAATCCTGCATATTGCAACACAAACCTTATAGTTTAATGCTTGTCTATGATTTCATCGGTCACTTATATAAAAAAAGAGACTTTAAAAATATACATTACTATTTTCAGCACTGCTCCTGGACAGAGAGTGCTTTATGCCTTCACAACACTTCTCTGTTAAGGCTTACCTTACGTGAAAAATGCTGCTTGAACAGTTTTTCTTCTGTGATAAAATGGCTCTGCTTAATCAATACATAAAATTTAAAAAAGCCAGAGAAAATGAAGCTATTCCTAACAATGGCATTAATTAGAAAACATTTCAGTAAATTTTAGATTCTATAAGTAATAATAGAAAATTGCAGGCCATGATTTTGAAAACTATTTGTCAACAGGCATCAATCAGCCTGAAGTTAATTTTATTTAAGTTCCCTTCATAATTTGATTGAAATGCAAAAGGTTTCTCTGTAAGAAAATGTCTCTTTCCTTTACGTATAGGCCTAAATTGTGGGATATCTCCCAATACCTCAGACAGTTCCGCTATACTCTGATGAGTGCATTATTTTCCTATTTCAATGTGGCAGAGGACAGGTGAAGAGAAGAAGAAAAATACAGACAAAAGCTGTAGCAATTAATTTAAAACAGCAAATCCAGAATACTCATATTTGCAACCTTGTTGTGGGAGTTTTTTTGTTGAGTTGTTTTTGTTTATTTGTTTTTTGGTTGTTTTTGTTTTGGATTTTTTTAAAGTATAGTTTAAAATCTATGATAAAGCATTTTGATACTGCAGCCAGTCCTTTGTGCTCCTCACACTCTCATGCGTTTGGAGCCCTCCAAAATATCAAATCTACTTGGTCAAGTAGTAAAATGAATGCCCCTTTCCCACTTGCTGAACAATGCTTTTGTTTTATTCTGGCTTAGATAATTGATTCTAGACGGAACTCTCCTCAAACTGGGGTACAGCTACACACTGAACCTAAAAGCAGCTTATTTGAAAACTTACCCAGTTCTCCTTACTAAAGACCTGCTAACTTGCACAGAAATAGGGGACTAAGATGATTCAGAAATTCCAGGAGTTTTGCTCTTGTAACCTGACAACTTCCACTGATACCTACTTGCTAATCAAAGAGAAAAATAAATTAATTTCAAGTATGATGAGACTGGGCCAGAAGACTCTCATATAATTCATTATATGTGATATAAGTAATTAATTTTCAAAACACAAAAGAAGAAAAATCTTATCTTAAAAAAAAAAAAAAAAAGAAAAATCTTAGAAAAATCTGTATCTTAAACCGCATCTGCAATGTTACCGTGTCCTGAAGAAAAATTAAATAGAGTAACATTATGGCATTATTGATTAATTGGAACTACTGGGGTACAGAAAATGTCTCTTGTTCTAAATAAATTATCCATAAATCCTAATTGCTTCTGATAATGATGGCATATCTCAATAGTAATAAATGCAGCAGAGCAAAATTGACAAAGACATCCGTGTCTGTTACGTAACTTTAAACAGAAAATTGTAACATTATAAAAGGAATTATTAAATCTATTAAAGAGTCTGTATCATAAGTATTTACCAAACACTGCTCAGACCGTGCACACTCAGTCAGATTTTGGGGGGAGATAGCACCAACGAGCCAAGAGAGATAGCCATTATCAGTATTAGAAATCACAACATAAGCAAAAACTTACATTACATTTTGTAAAGAGAAAAATCAGAACACTGCAAAATCTACATCTTAGACTGATTTTCAACAAGTATTTTAAAATGCTGGTAAGTTTTTTTAAGGGTTTAACTGGAAAATACTTTTGTAATTGATTTATATGTGTTACCTTCCAGTAGACAAAACGTATTTGAAAGTTTTTATATGCTAACTATAGAATACATAAATTCAGAGAAGTTAGCCATTTCTTCAATTGACCTTGTAATTTTTCCCACCAAAAAGACATACAGACATTCTACATGTCATACTTCAGTAAATGTCCACTTCACAGTTCATAAAATTAAACTCTTGTACACAGTCCTATATCTCGGGAGCTATAATGCTATTGACTTTGTTAAACCATAATATATATCATAAACTCAGCCACACAGAAGGAAATATAATTCCAAAAGAATAAAAGGAATTTCAAATTATTTTTCCTCAAAATAGAATTTCACAATCACGTTTCTTGGACAGTGATAAGCTATAGAGGTGACACAGTGATAAGAGTGGCAGAACTAGTATGACACAATTTGCTGGAAGCCAGCCTACTTAAGAACAGATTTTGGTCAATGCCAACTTATTTAATGGCTGATTTATTAAGACTACAGAAGTGCCACAATCTTAGACAGCATTTATGCTGCCTAAGGGCATGAAGCTTTAGGGCTTTCTTGAGTATGCATGTGTAACTACTGAGTGACCACCAAGAACCAATTAATGATAAAGTTCAGATGTGTTAGAATATAAACTACTGATATCTGAATTAATTAGACCATTTTGGAATTGATGCTGATTTGTGATGCTAACTTTCCCGATATTTATGCCAGCTACATCTGTTAGACAATGTAAACATAATTTAGGAAATAAAGTAAAAATAATATTGAAGTACCACATCCGTAATGAATGCAAACAGCTTCAAAGAGCAAAGTCCTAAACCCTAAACCTTTACACGTTCCAGAAATGTTAAAAAGTGTTACCTAATTATTTTCCATCTTTAATCTACACTTATAGAGATATACCATAGAGATACATAAGAACAATTATGTCACTTATGCTGATTTTTTTACTTCAGAAGAAAAATTTGTTTCTTTAAATGATGTGAAAAAAAAAAAATGTTGTCCATCCAGCATTTCAGAAAGCTAACTAATCAAGTTCAAATAAAAAATTCAGCACTCACACTGTCCATCTACAAATTTGCTTCCTTCCCTAGCTTTGTGTGTATACTCAGATGCATCCATAGTAAACAATAAAAACAACAAACAAAAAACCCAAAAGCCATGCAAAAAAAAAAAACCAAAACCAAAAACAAAACAAACAAACAAACAAAAAAAAACAAACAAAAACCCTAAGCAAACCAAAACAAACCTTCCAGCCATGAGTGATGCTGACATTCTGAATTGTATTCAAGAGATGAACATCATCTCTTCAAAAAATACTGTCACTTAGGGCCAGATCACTCTGCAGAAGGTATTTTCCTTTATTATTCAATGCAATAATAGTGCCAAGGAATTTTTGACACCAAAATCCACAGCATGTAATTTATTACACTAATAAATCATAATAAACTATAACAGAGAAAATGAGATGGTAATTAGCCGCCTTGTTTTCCAAATAACTGGGTAATTATAAAGAAGAAAATATTATAGTTGCATAATGCTTAGTTTGGTCTGAAAGCAGGGACCACTGAGTTATATGTTGTACATGATTTTTTAACCAAAGGCTTGACCTTGTTTCCATCTCAACCATTCTGTGAAGAAAAGCCTGTGGCATGGCTAAGACCACATTTGTATAACTATATAATTTAAAGACAAATTTCTAACCATGCTTTACGCCATGTTGCCACAAGAGTTTTCACTCCTATGTGACAAGGTAAAGATATCAAGTTTTACTTTTAAACTTGAGAATGCAATAGATCACTTAAGTTTATAACGCATAATGAAAAATGGCCAAGAAAAATCTTTTCTGTGAAGTTCTGTTACTCACAATATGGGATCTTTGAGCTTAATACTATACAGCTAAAATACTATAGATTTGCAATTATGAGAGTGAATACTGTACAGAATTAACAAAGAAGTTATGAGGGAAGAAAAATATTCTTTAGAAAAACTCAAAATAGCACAGTAAACTTGTCCACTTACACAAAAAAGGCTATGGAATGTCTTCATTTAAATTACTGCAACACTGCATGCATTCATTTTAGACAGAAAGTTAAAGTGAATTGTAAAATGCATCTATAAAGTTAGCCCTTCTTGAACTATATCAAAGACAATATCCATCTTCAGTTGATATTGTCCCATTTTTCCCATAACCTTATCTTCAATCAGACAGAAAATTAAAGGATTTTAAATACACTTAAACTATTTGGAATACATTTTCTAATAGGAATTTCCAGGTTGATGGATACTGGAAAATAGGTGTAAACATTCACCTGTGACTCTCTTCCCCAGGTTCCTCATTCATCCTCATCCTTTTTGCAGACCACAGTCAAAAAAGTCCAGTCTTTAGTTATGCTGTGTAAAGTTTTCTGTTTAAAAAAGGTGCCACTGCCAATGTCAGAAAGTTAAATGGTGTCACAGTATCACCTCTGTCCCGTTCTTAAGAGACCCAAAGTGCATAGGTGAACTGGATACTAATCCATCACTGTACAGTTCTTCTGTCCAGCAGGTGTTTTCCTGTTTTTCTAATGTCTTTTCTCTCTTTTATTTCTCTCTCTCTCCACTCATTCTAGAAATAATGAAGCATTAGTTTGCCCCTTCTTCTTGTAACCCATTACTTGTTTATTTAACCCAAGACATGTTTGAGAAAGGATAAGAGAAGAAAAGCACTTCATTCCAGCATCAGTGTTTGTGAAAACAGTGGAAAATAACAACTGAAAACAATGGTAGCATATCACCATTGAACTGTCCATGTTATTTTGATGCAGACAGAGAATCAGGACACTGAGTCCTGTGCTTATCTAACTGTGATATATGTATTTAAATTAATGTTTAATTTACAGTTTAGAAAATATCTTGATATATAAAAATATTTTAATGGTAAAAAGAAATGCTTAAATTTTATTAAATTAAGTAAATAGAGCTGCACAGGGAAATATTAACTGAAGATTGCAATATGCTCTTAAAAACTGAAAGTAAACAAAGTCTTGAATTTCAAATGTAAATTTAATCTGGTTCCAGGAGTTGATCACATATTCTCTCACCTGAAATGATTATCCAGTTAGGAGACAGGCATTTTGAATTTCTGAATGCTTTAAACGATCTTAAAGAGAATACAGACTTTTATTTGGAAAAATGAAGTACTAAAGGTACTGGTATTTTGTCCTTGGTGCAGGTAACTATCAAACTTCTCAGACTAAACCACTTACCTTATAAAAATAATTATGTTTTGTATAACTATATTCCTTATTCACTCTTGATCATAACATAGTCTAATTGGTATGAAAAAGACAGTTTCTCCTGTTGTTTATCATTTGATCAATTCTGTATGGCCAAAATCCAGGCCCAAATATTTCAGGAGTAAAATGATCAAAAATTTCAATAGAATCTTTGTGTGTGTCACCAATAAAATTACTGAATTTGGTAAGCCTATTGCCTATTTTTTTGCTTGTATATGCAATAGCAGACACATAATTTTGATAGATTCCAAGAGATTCTCTTGCCCTAAAGATACTGTCTTACGATTTCCAGAATGCATAGCTCAGCCAAGAGAGGAAAGCTGCCAGACCACCATGTATGATAGCAGAGAGAATGTCGAGCACCTTGATAAAAGATGGTAATAGGACATAGAGGAAATAAGATTTTACAGTGTAGGCTCTGCACCTGTGTTCATCTAGAAAATGCTCTCTAATGATAAAGGCTTTCAGCACTCTACACCCAGAGTTATTTCAGCCAGCTCAGGAAAGTCTAAGCTGAGCCATGACACAAATATGCTCATAGACTCTTGAAATGATCACATTGGGAAAAAATTCTAGAAAACAGACATTAGGATAGTTTAATTAAACTTAATCAACATTTTGATAACTGATTCTGATCCTTACTTGAATGAAACAATCCAAATCTACCCTTTTCTCTGCAATGGATAACTATTTTCACCACCCTGGAAGAGTGGTTAAACTGTTTCAGAAAAAAACAGTATAACTGAAGATTCATGTTTAGTCTGTAGCAGGGGGAAATGAAAACTTTTCTGGAGATACTGTGTGAGTGCCAAGGCTTAATGATATCCGATTCTGCAGAGGTGCTTTAGAAATAATTGTCCCTTGACATCTCTCATATTCTTTTTTTACTGATTTGTTTTTAAATGCATGCAATTCTAATACTCAAAAATTGCACACTGTTTTAGGATTAAACTGTAAAGGCTTGTTTTTCAAAGAATATATTAAACTACTATGGATTTCAGTGGGATTTAGTAGTTAATCATAATTTTAAAATATTATAGTGAGATATTTCACTCATTTTTATAAGTTATTCAGATTTTACCATTGGTGTTACTACCAACTAATTTTCTGCTCACTGCTTATTCTGCCACATATTAATAGAGACAAGAATGTGTGAAAGAAAAACTTTTAAGACAACAAGAACTCTGTGATTTTTCTCCACTCAATGTGATTTTAGGTTGTGTGCAGTTGCATTTATGTATTTGTGTATAATGTTTAATCTGTAAATGCAATAAACCCAACCTTTTCCTTATGGAATATCATATGTTACTTGCTGAAAATTTTCACATAGATGATCACACTATACCAAACTGATAAATATCTCAAAAATATTTGTAAACAGAATATGCATGTTTGAGGTGATATAAATATCATATACTCTATTGTCAAAAGTGGTGACGGGAAATTCCTTTTTCTAAATATACAGCAATATATATTTGACAATTAGCTTTTGGATATTTGCTGTTATGTATTTGTGAGACACAGGATTTAGCAAGGATCCACCATTCTAGAAAGAATAAATCCTTCTAAGATCATGGTTCCTATATCCTTCTGACAGGTCTGCCCAACAAATACTGGGGAAAAGTAAAATCCAGGGGAGCATGATAATTCTAATTTCACACTTTGATATCAAAAATATATTAGCTCCAACAAAATGTAAGAAATGCAAATCTGTCATTAAGCAACATAATTAAAGGTTTTCTTCAGTGCAATCTTGCTATGCTTATTCAATGAAGTGTAATGAATTGCAAGATACACAGTAAAACTAAACCCTCACTGATTTATAACAACTTTCAGTTGCTAAATAACTATTATGGAATACATAATAAATTATAAATAAATGCAGCATTTTTCTATTCCGTTTGCTTTAAAGAAAAAATCAATTTTGTATTTTTATTGTACGGCTTTATTCAGTTGTTGGTTAACATAGAAAATCTCTGTGGAAGTTATTTTTGATGGTATATGCATGTGTTCAAGTGAATAGTTTGAATTTTCATTTTTCTTTTGTATTTTAAAGTCTTGCACAAACAATTAATGCATCCTCACAACATCCCTGTGAGGTAGGTAGTTAAGCTGTTTAAGAAAAACAAAAAAACCCTTGAGAAATTCCCTCTGTTTCACTAATTCAGCAAAGTCAAAACAGTAACGATAACAAGGCCGTTGCACTTCTCACTCTGATTTGGGTCATGAAGATCTACTGCCTCTCTCATATCTCAGGACCTTCTGTATAACTTCTAAAATATTTCATATGAATATCATCTTAGTCATTGTCAACAGAGTGAGATATTTTTCATGTGAAATGAGAAGGATACAGTAATTGTCCTGTGTACATGTAAATTTCATTGAATGATCTCATTCCCTAGATAAATAGTAAGAAGTAGACTTCTTGCATGAAATATTTAATATTTAAAAATGTAACCTTTCAAGGTCATAAATACAGTATATAATTATATATTTTAAGAATAAAAACATATGTAATGGTTACATGAATTAAAAAATTGGTGAGTGTATTCATCTGAGCAATTCAAAAACATGCTGATGCACATCTACCTTACACATTTGAAAGAAAAATATGCTAAAATAAAGTTTATTGATCTCCTAGTAAAATTTTATAATGGATATATTCATCCTCTGTCATGGTAGGTGGTGGGTGACATAAAAAGCACAGCGACAGCAGAATGTTTTTATATAAATTGCATGCACAATCTGATTTCTTACTTGATTATCAAAGGAACAAATATATTCATTAAAAAAAGCCAACTCATTTACAAGACAAAGTGACTCTCGCTCTAGCTCCACGTCAATATAAACAATTTGCGACTGATTACATCCATCAAGTTTAGTATAAACCATCGTAATCTGAATAGTGTAATCAGATGGAACAAGATTTAATAACATACAAACCAAAGTTAATATTTCTCTGATTGCTTCCATTAACTGCATAACTACCCAAAGTATTAGTTTTACATATACATTATGTAACTTAGTATTAAAAAAGTTAAAAATACACAATATAGTACATTATATAGAGGACTATATTTATCAAAAGTTTATATATATTGCTGGTTTTTGAAATTTTTTTTCCTTTTTAAAACAGTTTACCATATATCAATTAAAAAAGAACACATATTTAAATTGTCATTACCTTGTCAGTATGTTCTCTCTGCAATCTAAGTGCATTTAAAAATAAATAAATAAAATTGTATTTTGATTAAACACTTTTACCACTAGCACTAAGATTACAGAGAGCACATAAAGCAACAACTTCCTTGAAAGCAAATCTTATCTTTCTTCATATAAAATCAAAAACTCAGAATACAATGTTCAGAGTAGTAGGAATGGCAAGAAAAAACTCATTTAAGTGCAAAAGCAACCTCTGGTAAATTTCAAAATGGGTAACACTTAATACATATCTTGTTTGTAAAGCTGGAATACTGACAGTTTATTTCCCTTTTATTTACCCAGTTATTGCAGCATGTATAAACCAGTAAGAATAATTGTATTTTATATACAACTAAACAACTCAAATTTAGAAGACATGAAAATGGTTTGTAAAATTATGTTTTCATCCTGTCAAATTTAAAGTTACATTTTCTAACAAAAACTTGTTTGAGAGTTCAAGCAGAACTTTGAAGAAAGGATATCTATATATAGAGTCATAAAAATTTTTCCAAACACTTCCTCAAGTGAGTATAACATGTCATGGACAAATAAAAAAACCAATTAAAATTGGCATGGGATGGGTAGTTTGGAAAAGACAACTTTTGTGTTTTTCATGTTCAGTGAAAAAAATAGATGCATGGCAAACTAACATTTTTAAACTGATAAATGTTATGGAAAAATAATGAGGCAACAGAAATAAACACAAATTTTTCATTGCTGAGTTTTTCGTAGATGACTTATTTAAGTTAAGGGCAATTTTAAGACCAAAGCAGATCACTATTTTATCAGAGTATATGAAGCTTCCCCCAGTTGCACACAATAGGGCTTTTCTTATTATTATCTGAAGAGTTGACACTGACCCTGATGCTCTCATTGTTAGTAGGATGCTGTTAGTAGTAGCAGTTGCAAACATATGGGTTTGCCAGTAACAACTCACAATTTGTGCATAGTTGAGTCTTCGAAACTGAGCAAATTTGCTCTCAAAATCTTGCCAGCGCTTGCTGAGCTGTATCAGGGTTGGCTCCACTGCTTTTGCAGCCCCATCCTTAGACAGGCGTTCAGCCTGCCTGTGCACCGCATTCAGATCTTCCTTCTTCTTCTCCAATTCTCCACCAATCTCCTAGTGAGCAAAACCAATACAGGGCCCAGGACAGTTAGCTAACTAGATCAATCAACTTCAAATTAGCAAAATACTTCCGTCAGAAAATCCATTTCCATTTTATTGTCACAAGTAAAATTTACAGCTTATTTTCATATTATTCATATCTTATTTTACATTTAAGCAAGACAAAAATAACTGAAATTGAAGAACCTTCTTGGGATGGGCTGTAGAGATCCTAAGAGCTACTACACTCTGAAACCGTTTGCAGAGGCCAACAGTTCCCATGTTCAGATTCTTGCTAGTACACTGGGATGGGCAATTGGAGAAATTACTTTCTCAATAAGGGTCAGCATATTACGGAGAAATAGTGTTTGAAAAGCTTACAAACATACTGTTAGGGTCTTTAATGTACTAGTTAACTCCTATTTTACTCCGTGGGAAACTCAACAGAGAATGAAGCAAAGAAAGACGATGTAAAATAAACCAGGAAAACCTTTGACAGTATGTAAATAAATCTATAGAGTTTGACAGTGACATATGAACATGTTCTGATGAAAATGAATGTGCTAACATGAGATAGAGGTCATCCATATATTGGTAAGTCATTTGTTCATCTGGAACAAAGATACATAAAATCAATTACAATTTTACTAGAAAACATTTGATGCTTCTTAATACATTGCACACTTTCTGCATTATTGACAAAACATTATATTTAGTGTGTTTCAAATTACTTATATATCATCCTGTATAGGAAACAAATAGAAAATATAGTACAACAAAGAAATGTCACTTTGATAACAGATAATTAGGGTTTACTTTACTATAAAGAGAAATAAAGAACTGAACATATAATTTTCGGTAGCTATAAAATAGGATTGTTTGTTGCATTTCCTGTCTGTTCTACAGATAAACTATCACTCCAAAAGATCGATCATTGCCAACCCAAAACAACATTACCTTTAGCTTCTGCTCATCTTTGTGGTCTGGCAGACCGGCTAACTTTTTCTCAATGTCATCCAGCCATGTCATTAGGTCATCAGCCTGCCTCTTGTACTGATACCATTGATGAGAAATCTCTAAAGCCTTTTTTCTTCTTTGAGCTCTCAAGTCCTGTTCACAGTGCAGACATTATTAGAATATGAATTAAAGGCTTATGAAATATGAACTGGCATGTGTGCACACTGAAGGAGAAAAAAGTGTACAAGGCTGCTAATTTTTTAATTAAATGTTGATATTTAAAGCAAGTATATGAGTAAGTGAACATATTTGCATCAGTTTAACAAATTGTTTTTGTTTGTTTAAAAGGAGGTTACCTATTTCAGTGTTGTTCACATGTTGAATAAACCACTGAGACAGTCACCAATATTCAGAGAAGTTAAGACTCTTACATAAATGTCAATATTTTATATAAAACACTTCTGCTCAGAATACTTACTGGACAGATGGAAACACAGCCCACTTAGTATCTAGCCAAAAGTGGGACTTCTGTATTCTGTGGACTCCTGTGAATTTCTAGCCTGCATGAAAAGTGTAGCTATTCAAATGAAAATCACTGCAATGCAGAAAAGTTTGCAAAGACAGGTTTTCTTTATCTAAATTAAATACCACATACATAACAAATGTCTTGTGTTTATAACTCTGTTTTAAAAAGGATTAAAACTTTTCTTTGGCAGGAAGGTATAAAATGTTTGGTTTTTTCCCTTAGAAATGTTATTAAATATACATTTGCTTTAACTGCTTATCTTCACTCATGCAGAATTCAGAAAATATTTTAATTACTATAATTTCTTATTAGGAAGTAAATTTTAAAATTACTGGTATATTTTATATATATTAATTTGCCTGAACCATTCTTGAATTTTTTTCATCAGGGTGAATGCCTTGACTTAGCCACCCAAAGGAAAATCTATCACTATAACATAAAAAACAGCCAAGGAGGATCTGCTCAATAGCACAGTGCAATAAACACTGTTCTTGTTTCTCCAACATAAAAATTATGAATTGCTTCCATTTAGCTGGAACAGTCAGAGATACACCTAATAGGTTTCAAGCTTCTTTTAAATGTGGACAAAACAACAGTATATCCTAGCTATCCTTCTCCTCAATTCACACAGACTCGCAAAATGTTAAGAATTAGAATGAAATCCACAGGAAAGGAAAGAGCATGCATAAAAATAAGTAACAAGAAACGGTAAACGTGCCATGTTCCCCAAACCAAAGATAACTTAATCAAAATTATCCAAAGAAAGAAAGATCTTTTGATTAAGTTATCCAAAGATAACTTAATCAAAATTATCCAAAGAAATAAAGATTCTGCTTGCTGATGACATAAAAATTCTCCTGCAGTAGCCAGTGCCTATAGCTCCAGGTAGGTGACTCTCTAATTGTAAGATTCTATCTTTCATCACTTTTATTTGTCATAGAAAGATGACACTTCCAATTATATCTGTTAGCTGGAAACACACCATGTGCATTTCTAGGAACAATATCACAGTTTTACCTCCTAGATTGTGTCAACTCGGAATTTTCATATGTAACTTTGGGTTTCAGCCTCTCAGCTCCTATGTCTATTGGTATTACCACCTATGCTATTCTAGATAGGCTGTAGCCACCCTTCTAACAGGAGTGTAAGTATTTTACTGAAGAAGAAATAACTTATTCATGGCCAGAATTGTGTTATTTAACTGAGAATGTAAGTTTGCAGGATCTGATTCTAACCAAGGTCTTGACTGCTGTTGAAGAAATATAAAACACACATAATATGTTAAAAAAGGAATTATCAAAGAAATCAGTGCTGTCCAGTTGGCAGTCACACAGTTGTAACGCTGAGGATAAGACAATACTTCTCAAGCTGGAGATTGTAAAATGCCTTTTGCAAGGCATCAAGAGAACGGTATTAAAAAATAGATCTATAGCCAAATAGCTTCAAATTACTCATCTCTAAATAGTAATGACAATTCATTTAGCAAAAAGATGCCCTGAAATGAAAAAAAAAAAAAAGGGTTTAATAGCATGTGCTTATAACTGTAGCTCCTATACCTTGAGGGCATTATGTTTAGTCCGCAACAGCTGTTGTTTTGTCTTTATTTCCTCACGTTTCTTCTCATCTGTGACTCCCTTTTGAAGTCTGTCGCCCCTTTGCAGCAATTCTTTTACCGTGCTCTCATCCTCTTCACTCTGATTTTAAAAAATAACCAATATAATGTGCATTTTAATCACATTATAACCAACAAAATAAGCATTATAATGTGCATTACTTAAGTACTTGTAGATACAGACCATGCTAAAGTAATCATGTATCAGGCACTTGCAGTTGCATACTGATGATCAAGTAACTTTTACTTGCTTTCTGCAGTATACATAGAGAGATAAAAGTAAGAGCACCTGCAAATCTACAGATTTTTGGTATTAGCTCTTATGCAGCATCTAGGATACAGCATAAAAACACAGGCAAAAACTTGAAATATATTTTACTTTCAAACAAAAATAATAGATATATGTAAAATATTCTAAACCACTGGGAGTAGAGACTGAAATTGCCAGTATGCTGGCAGACCATGCAATTACTGACCATTCTGTGTCTCATCACATTGAAAATCAGCTATTCTGATAGGGAAAATGCTATCACTAAGCATTTTCTATGTAGAAGGCACATACAAATCTATGAATTTTCAAAGCAGAATCCATGTCACAGCTTCTGGCAGTGTCTTGAACCACTCTAAGCATTTGACACAAAGAAAGGGAACCAAATATGCTCAGGTAGTGGAAAGTGCCCCGTCAAACTTGATTCACTTTGAATTTAACACTACATACATATGCTAAATTCTGCATGCAGCCCATGGAGCCTAAAATTTTATTTTTCCTGAATAAAAGAAAAAACAGCTTGTAAAGATTCCTTCCAGCATTGATATGAAACAGACACCTTTGAAGAATTCCTTAAAAGTAAAATAATAGTGAGTCTTTATATTGGTTGTAAACAAATATATATTTGATCTTTCTGAGGACTCAAGAAGAGAGGGTCCAAAGTTGAATCTCCCTTTTTACCCAGCCAAAAAATGTCATGTCTCTGAAAATCACTCTGGAGAACACACACCACAATTGCAATAGTAGCAAAACACTGCAGTATTTTACTCCTACTTTTCCTTTCCCCCCCCTACCCCCCAGCAAATAGGAATAAATGGTTTTATGACTTGCAGCAATAAAACTTAAGTAATAAAGCTTACCACAGCCACAAAACCTATTTACATTAAATGCTATAAGCAGATTGGTTAAGAACCAATTGGCAAGTGGCAGTTTTCATGAACATTTATTTTTAATGAATGTATTCATTTACTATAGTGCCCATTTTGTTACATCATTCTGACTTTTCCTGGTCTATTATAATACTACGGATATTTTAATATTCATTCAATGTTCTGTAATACTGCTGGTAGTAGCACAGAACCCATGGATAACATTCGTGGTCTGCTCAGTGTTTTCATAAGGGACAAGAAATGCTTTTCTGATAAATTAAAAATTAAGTTAGCACAAAAAAAAATAGTGCTAATTTGGGACTTTTGATTTTATAATATATTAGCATAGAAAATTTTTGCCTAAGTTATATCCAAAGATCCTGATGCAAATATGGATTTCTGATTTTCACTCAGATTTTTTCATCTCCCTTCTTATTTCGCTCAGACTTCCATTTCAAGCACATTACCATGTCTTTATTGAAGTCCTCCTCTTTCAGATTCACTCCCTGCTGAATTTCTACCTCCAGTGGTTCAAGCACTTTTTGTATATCGAAGTCAAATTGCTCCAATTCCTTCAAAGGGATGAAGGGCTAAAATGGAGAAATATTTATTTATTTAAAGCACACATTTCAGTTTTATTAGAAACAGAAAAGAAAAGAGATATCTGTGCTACCCCCTATTTCTAAAACAATGGTAGACTTTCCATCATGTTGAAAAATAACTACACCATACTCAAAGTACCCAAAGATACAAATTTATGTAGAATTTCCATGTAAATAAACAAAAGAATTTTAAGGTGAATGAAAATTAAAAAGAAGAAAAAAATACATTCTCACATTTGTGTGTAAGAACAAGTCCAAATTAATAGTATTTTTCTAAAAATTAAAAAAAAAAAAAACAAGTTTACAGTACTTGGTAAAATCTAGTTTGTCAGAAATTAGTCATAGAGCAACAAGAAGTCCATTCAGATGAAAAAAACCCTACTATTAAGAATTGAGAAAATTTTAATGTTAATCTGGTTCAGTTTTGAAATCATTGTTCTCTCACATAGAATAGTACAAGTGTCAGGTAAATGCTACAAAACAAAGGACAGAAAATCTCTGTCTAAAATATTCCCCTAATAGTATTTTGTAACATTTTGGGGAAAAAAATCAACAAAAGTTAAGCTTTTGTTTCAAAAAGCCTCAACAATAATTCAGGACGAAAAAACAAAGTCAACCAAAGAAAACAGACTCAATTCCTCCAAAATACACCACAGTATAATTATGGTGCTTTAGTTTAGTATTCAGTTTTGAACTTTCCAACAAGTGCTACTTCTTAAAAACAATGCACTGCCTTTTCTCGATCTGACACGAGTGCCTGTGAATATATATGCACATATATTATGGACGATATATAGTTGATTTATTAATTGCATTGCAAATTATCAACAGAAATTGTTTCTTCCTTCAAAGCTTTAAACCCAAGAAGAAGAAGAAAGGAAATCTCAGTGGTTCTTGCATAAAATTTAGTCTTAAAGGTAATTAATGCTTTCTGGTGGTCTAGGAAGTCTTGGATGTGCACCTGTCTTTCTTGCTAAAGACATAAGCACATTATATCCTAACTAGCTCTCTTTTACTCTTTCCTCTGGTGCAATTAGTTATTATTATATTATGAATTATATTATTTATTATTATATAATTATATATTATTATAATTATATTATTTATTATGTAATGAAGACAGCAACAATGAAAATTAATCAGTTAAAACATGAGAGACAGGATGTCAAATGAATTATCTTCTCAGATGACCTGGAAGACTCAGAGTAAATAAGCCTTAATTGTATCTGGTTGATTATTTGAACATCAAAGATTTTGCACGTTTACAAATATTAATGGAAATATAATGATTTAAAATATTTCTAGAGAATAATACTGTGCTCACAAATTTTCATTAAGAAGCTCAGAATTACACTCATCATGCACTTCAGCTGAGTTAGAAATAATAGAAAACTACACAGTAATTTCTCCTCAAATGCTGTGAAGAATATTTTCTAAAGTACTTAAATGTCATTAAAAGACAAACCAACTAATAAAACTGGAATATAAACTCTATAGTCTCTGAAAAAGGTTAAGAACAATAACAAAGAAGAAAGTGGAAAGAAAAACACCAAATGAATTCCAGTAATTGAATGATGTTCAAAGACTACTTGAAAATGTTAAGTCTCATTTCAGTTTACTACAAACATTTTATTTATTCTTGACATGACAATTATATACTACCATTCACTGCCTTAATGGATCATTTCTTATTTACTTCACTGTTGTACTGATTATTGTTAGTATTTTAAAAAAAACCATAATTTGAAGACAGATGAGTAATTATTGAAAATAGGTTATGAGAGCTTTCAATCCCCTTGAATTTATGTTTTAATCTGTCACAGAGTGAATAATTTTACATAAATATGGGGGGGAAAAAACAAAAAATTTAGGAAGCATAACACCACATAATAATAATTTTCCAGCTCATTAAGCCAAAATCATATGAAATGTACAATTGCCTACATTGTACAGGTAGACAAAAAAAAGTATCCAGTAATTTGATCCTTTATCCAAATTCATACAGCAAGTCAGTAGAATAGTCAATAATTCAGACTAGTTTTTTACCTCTCTATCTGATTCCCTACTTATTATAGCAAGTAGCCTTTGTGAATCATATTCTACTTGTGCATTTCCCAAGGTCTTGGAAAAGGTCCCCTAAATTCTAATTTACCATTATAATTTGTGTGCTGTACTAATTCCTCTCATCTTGCTGAGTACTTCTCCTCTAAATCTTAGTGTGGTTCTGCCAATTCCAGCCCACCTTGCCTTCAGAAATGGAAGAAAACCCGAGAGAGAAGGCTGCAGGTGGAAGACATTTGCAGGCTGTGTTCTGAAGACACTTCATCTTGCTAAGAATCTATTGTCCCTTCTTTGAATGAGCCCACAACACGCAGTGCAAACACTGAACCCTCAATAAGCCATCTACAGGCAGTCCTATTTTTCCCTAGGACAAGAAATAATTTCACAGGATCCCATCAAAGGCTGCATCAACTCTGCAAGTTTACAATAACAAGGAAGTGCAAAGTAAAACTGAGATGGAAATCCAGACTGCAGATAGCAGATGTTCAGAGCAAAAACATCAGACAACACAGTTCTTGCAAAGATGTTCTCAGTCTACAGCTCGTACATGTGTAAGAAGTAGGTAAGAAGCTGGAATGGCTGAAATAGTACTGATGGCTACTAAGGAAAAAATTGTTACCTTTATTCAGAAGACATTATTTTGCTTCAGAAATGAAGCCTAAATAAACCCAAATATCCACAGAGATGTGCTGGTTAGGCAGGATACCAAGCTCTGCACAGATCCCAACAACTCATGGAAACCCATGTCACTTTGCTTATGCTTCTTGCCAAGCTTATTTCCTGCTTCGCCATGGATCTCTGTGCATTTGTTTCCAGTGTTAGTACAGTGACCAGCAATAATAGTTTAGATCAGGATCTGTGCATTCCTATTATTCTCTATACCAACCTTCACGGCTGCCTCATTTAATCCGTTGACTCGCTCTTCAAAATAAAGGCAGCAAAATACAATGGAGAAAGTAGGTGGCTTATGTCCTTCTTCACTCCAAATAAGAAGGCACAACTTGGCTAAAAATTGCCTAATCCATACTGAATTCAAATTTAAAAGTCAAGCTGGTTCTACAGATGAGTAAGTGAAGTAAAATTGATATAATCTCTAGCTATCCATTTCTATCTCTAGCATTGGTGAATCTCAGACTCATAGGAAAAGACTAAATTCACTTGAAGAAAAATTAGCTCTCAAAACCAAATCTATATTGAAAAGGCTACTCAAAGTTAGAGACTTACTAATTCTCAGATATTCATTTTTTGTAAGTTAATTGATTAATTGATGTTACATTCATATAAATTCAGTGAACACTTCTAATTGTGAAACAGTGAAAAAAGATCTTTATGCCAAAACGCCCAAATGATCACACTTAATTAAAATAAAAACCCCTTAGGTTCTACATTATTTTCCTTTTAAAGCTCAGTTTTTCTAGAAACTGTACCCCACTATGTGGTTGCAATTGTGCACCTTACACAAACACCATTTTTTTATGCATCTCCTCATGGAAGCAAGTCGTCCTACCTTTACACTCTTAATTCTCTTTGATATAGCTGCAAATCGTTGGTTGAGCTCTGAGAGTTTGGGCTCTACCACTTTCCTGCAGTGGTCCCCACGGTTTGTCATCAAGTCTCTGGCCTGGTCACGCACAGAGTCCACCTTGGGGTGAATGTCATTCAGCTCAGCCTTTAAGCGCTACAGTCCATGAGCAAGAGACAGGGCTTGAAGTTAGTAATAAATGCAGAGAGAGAGAAAGAGAGAGAGAGAGAGAAAGTGTGCAAAGGAATAGGGAGCAAAACCACAAAGCAAATTCAGATAATTATGCATGAGTGTGTAAATCCAGTAGAAATACCTTGGATAACATCCCCACTTGTATTCCTCAAATTTATAGCAGGAATGTATCTAAAAGTCTGTTTTAGTATCTCCTGGCTGAAATTAATGGGGATCATTATTTCCAGGCAGATTCTTATCTGCAAAATATTGCAGCATATTTCAGGAGGCATTAAATTATTCTATGTTCCTAAAGCTAGGAAGAGCTCCTAATTCATGTATTATAGAACCGGATGTGTAATTGTTGTTTTCAATACTGCTCATGTCCATAGTTCAGGCAAGTAAAAATGACCAGATTAAAAAAAAAATCCTAATATTTTCTATAAATGTCACAAATTAAAAAAAAAAAAAATGGGAAAGAAAAGAGGGCAAAAGCCTTTATCTTCTGCAATATTAATCTTAACAGTAGATCACAGTACAAGCAGTGGCCAAAAATAGATAGCAAGGCATCTGGGAATCAGAAATACAGTTGGGCATTAAGAATTAAATTTTACTGTCTGCATGAACTACCTTTGTGCAATGCAAATATAAATATGGGTATTGATGATTTTACTTTGTATCTGATGGTGGCAAAATTGTTCATTCATCTACAAAAGCTGGTCTCATAATCCTGCCGAGATCAATGAGGCATTGATTTATGCCCTAGAATTTGTAAAATTTTGCTGCAGTAAATGGCATCATTATGTCAGTGTCAGCAATACAATTCTGATTTTGATTTGCAAACTCTACTCAGATATTATGTAATGACCATGGAGTTCATTGCAAAGTAAAATTTCATATTAACTTCAGAAGAAGAAGAAAAGTCCCTTTAGATAATATTTTGATGTTTTTCTTAAGGAAGGTATTTTGAATGAGATATTTTAACATACACATCCATATTAAAAGTAATTTTTTCATCATTTGGTCAAATGATGCAATTGGCCAACTAAAACCCCAAGCTCAACACACCAACCCCTGATGCTACAGCTAATTCAACATATTATAGTCTTGTTTGTGTTGCTGATCTGGCCTCAGTGTAAGCAATGTTTGTAGACTTAAAACAATCATATGACAGAAATACAATTAAAAATAAAGGGGACAGAAAAGGAAAATATTTTGTTCAAACAAAACAAAACCTTGAGTTAAAGGAGTATTCTCCAGCAGACGTGTTTAATAAGCTGCTGTTTGACTCACCAGGAAGTCCCCAAGATTTATAATAACAATCTGGTTTTATTTCTGCAGGGATTTAATTTTGGTATTACAGAGCAAATTTATTAAGTAATCTACAAGTTGCTAGAGGGTAGCTTTAGCACAGAAAAAAAGAATTTTAATCCATTTGTGATACTTTTTGAAATACGCTAGTTTTGACACAGTCCTTTTGAGAATAAAATTAATGCTTTCCAGTAAATCACATTTTTTTTACCTTAAGAATTTCCTCTTTTTGCTGGGGTTTTTGTTTGTCAGATTCATCCAACAGTATTTCAGCACGATACATCCAAGTAGTGACATTAGCTACATTCTGATCAAAAGCCTCCATGTGCTTTTGATATTCCTGTATGTGGAAAAGGTAAATACTGCATACAAAAAATGTAATCAAAACTGAAATAACAGCTGTAGTTATGCCAAGTGTGGCAAACATGCACACATTATGACTTTATGAAAACTTGCTTATTTTACACAGTAACTCTTGTTTTGTGAAGGATAGAATCTGCTGTTTGTTTCCTTCACTTTGCCTGTTAGGTTTCTTGAAAAAGACATTCTAGGAGAGAGAGAGAAACTTCCAAAGTGACAGGCAGCAGGATGACAAAATCAGAGCAAGACGCAGGTGTTGGCAGCTCAGCGAGGTGCTGAGAGGAACAGGAAGGTGTTAGCCAGACCTACAGGAGCTGCAAAGGAGTGTTTCCCAAGAACAAGGTACAGAATTCGTTTTGGAAAGCCAGTCAATTGACTGAAACTCAAATGGCCACAAGGATGCGCTTGCAAAATCACAATCAAGACTGGGAACTTTGTATCTAAACCTCCTATGGACATTTCATCTAACTTCTCTGCTTTGAGACTTTTCTCCTTAAAAGCTATTCTAGTTGATATTCTGATGAATCCTAATTTCTCTGCTTCATGTAAAACTTTGTCTTTTTGGGTGAGCTCCCTAGAATGGGGCCTATGCGCATCTCACACAATACATATGTAGATCACACACCCAAAATCGAAAGATATTACTAGTTCTTTTGGCACCCAAGTGTACCTACCTTTATTTTACACTGTTCTAAAATTGGTAAAACCCTCCAATTACCTCTCTTAGACCTTTTTATCACGTGTTTTAGCAAATGTTAACCACAGAATCCAAAGCAGGGAAAGTGAGGATGTACAGGAATACATAACTATATCATCCTGAAAACTCCATTTTATGCTTCTTACAATCAGTTCCACATTAAATCTGTGTACCTGCATGATTCTGAATGAAATGCTTAAGTTTTCCAGATACTTTACTCAGCCGAGGATGCCCTGTAGTGATGCTATATATTTATTGCCAAAGTATTTGTAAAGCAGCCATACAGACTCTAGAGGAGCTCAAACACATCAAGCCCTGAAAAGCCATGACTAAGGCCAACACATCCTTAAAAATCACTTCTGTTTCTCCAGGGTGAAACTGCATTCCCATGATCTCAGGAACAGAAACAGCATGTAAGATTTCCCAAAGAATTCTGACAGCCCAGTTTTTAAGACCCTTCTGTAGTTAAGGGTTCAAGCTGTCACCTCTTCAGGACAGCATGAATAAAGTTATGTGACTATCTGTAGTTTGAGGTAGCCGGGGATGAGATTTCTGAATCTGTATGAAACGTGCATTAGGGGTTTTACTGTCTACTACACTTAATCCAGTCCCCTTAAGGAATTATCCCCACGTAAACATGCCTTATAAAACTATGCAAAGGAGGATAATGAAGTTCTGAAAGATCAAATCATAGTCCTTCAGCACATCATGTGTGCACTCTGAGAATAGCTTACGATTTAGTTGCCTCTAAAAGGAATCAAAACTCACACACACCAGAACTACCTTGTGGGCCAAACCAACTTGAAAGTGGAAACTTATTTCCCAATTGTACTCTTTCAAACAGAAATGCTAATGCAGCCAAAAGTAGCTGATGTTGTTGGTATCAATACTAAGACTTTTGCAGCTTACTTGACTATTTTTTTTACTTGACTACTGAAGTAATCTCTGTCCTTTAAACTGAATTTGATTTATTAGGAAAAAAAAAAAAAAAAACAAACCAAAAACAATACAAGAACTGTTGAGACAGACAGGATTGCAAACGTCTAACAATCAAAATCCAACTTGGTAATCAATGAGGTTTTCAAAACATACAAATGTACTAAACAGCAATCAATCTGATTGCCTGGGTACCTGTGTATTCAATAAGCACGGTCCAAGGCACCAGAAAAAGCATTTCTATAAGGCTGGGCATGTACAACAGGAAACCATCTCCTCTATGTGAAGAAATGCATTTTCCTTACCAGTAAGAGACTGAACCATTCCTCAGCACGTGAAGTTACTGCTTTCCAGTTACTGTTCAGCAGGCTGAGTTTATCATCCACAAGACTTTCCTTTCCTTTCATCACTGTCTTCAAATTTTCTCCTAATTCACTGATGCTCTTAAGCTGGACCTGGCGTTTCTCAATCTCCTTCCGTGTTGCCTACGTGAGCAGAACAAGAAATAAAATTTCTGGGAATTAAAAATTATCCACACTAAGAACATGAAATGTTAAATCAGGCAGCAAGTTTATATTAGAACACAGCGTCTTGCTTCCTATGGGAAGGGAAGGCATTCTGTGAGGAGCAGCAAATACAAAGCAAATTGTTGCTCTTGAGCTCTGATGAAATTGAATATATTCTTCATTTTCTCACAATAGCTTAATTTTTAAAAAGTGCAAATTATCTTTCAATGTTCTAAATGTAGTTTCAATACTTAATTATTAAAAATGAATCAACATTTTTTAATATTTATATAGAGATGTTAAAGTTACTTTTCATATAATAAAATTAGGTAGTTATCAAATAGCACCTAAAGCTTACATAATAATTGGGACAAAAATACACCGTCATGATGACAACTTAAGGCAGAAAACTTCATCAAAAATAATCTAGTGAATATTTTATAATTTTAATACTTTTCAATGCAATCTTTTTCAGGAGAAATCATGTTATTTCATTCTGTTAAACTTATTTCCTAATTGTAGAAATGCACATTTTCATTATGTTTACTTGGGATTTCATTCTGCAAAGCAAAATACTAAAAATAAGCTACAGCCCATAGCATTTCTAAGCTTGAATGACTACAACACATATGCAGTGCTATCAAGTCAGATTTCCAGCATCTCTTCCCACTGTTTTCTTACCTTAGAGATGTGATATGTAAGGTTACATAATTTATTTATTATTCATGCCTTAATACTCACTGCAACATACAAGATGTCTAACAAAAGGAACAAATCCCAGGATATTTGGACAACATGTAAAAAAAGCAGGTGTTTAAATACTAAACAGTGAGATGACACAGTGCAAAGTACAGCACTCTTACTGAATACTCAAGGAGAGGCACAAACTCCTTACACCTAATTTCACATGTAACCGTTTTTATGAGAGAAATTTATCTGAGATCCTTGGCACCTGATAGCAATGATCCAGGCATATCTGCTTAAAAAATAAAACTGCAAGCACAAAGTGTTCCAAGATGAACACACGGAGAACTTAGTAGAGAAGGAAGAAGTACCGGTCTTCAAAGACATGGATGTCTCACAGAAACCTAAATACAGTATATTAAAAAAAGGTCTTCAAACAAATGGCAAAAACAATACTTCCATCTCAGGATAAATGCTGTTATGCTGTAGAACCCCACCTTTATGACCTCCACACTATCATATCTCTTATTGTCACAGATCAGTATATTTTTGTTGATAGTGTATTGATAGTGAAAGCAGAATGTTCATTTTTTTCAATAAAGACAGTATAAAATTATTCTTTTTGGTAAAATAGAAGCTTAATAGTACCTTCAAATTATTCAGTGTGTCATGTTTAAAGCAGCAGCTCATTTCCTATTCTTAACAGATTCAGGACCTCATTTTGCAATGTTATTTCACAGAAAAACTCTTACACTTGTATTTCATGTAAGTATGAGCAATTTTCCCCATTCTATCAATTTTCCAAAATACACAGGATATGTAATAGAACCAAGACACTATTGATGCAAATTATTAGAAATATACTATATAATTATAGAATTTGAAAAGGAGAGTTTAAAATTTCAGCAGGCCCTTGTCAGATTAAAGGAAAAACATGCCCTCTTCTAGAACTGCTTTATTTGTTTCACAGCAGGTGCAAAGTGTCATCATGAAAAAAGAATAACACAAAGGATATAATTTACCCTCAATTGAAGATGGAAAATTTTGATCAGCTTTATTTAATTTTCTAAACTATTTTTTTTCATTTGGAAAAGACTCTCTGAAGTGTATTTACCATGGGTTGTGGTTTCTTTTGTATTTTACAGTTATGAAAATGCCGACCAATCTTGGGCTATATAAATAATTATTAAACCCAACTAGTAAACAGATGGACCAAGCAATTAAATGTCTGTTAAACAAAAACCAGATGTGTAATTCCCTATGTGTAAGAAACACATTATTTCCTTTCAAAGTAAAGAATTACTGTAAACTACAGACTAGATGCACCTCTGGGCAATATGGATTTTAACTCCCTCGTGTAATTGCAAGGGACATGAGCCAAGTAAATCACACTTCCCCTCATGGTCTTAAGAAAAATCATTATGGCCCTCTACACAACATTGAAGGGACAAAAGCATCTTCCTCAATACTTTAAATCTCCATTATTACAAGTCCTGAATACAATTGAAAAACTAGCAGGGTCTGTAAGGTCAGTGGGATTCCACACTGCATTATCAGCTACGGCTTCCTCTGTAGGTTATGAAGTGCACCAGGTAAACTAACTTGCTTTCGCAACTTCAATAAGACCTTTTTGGTTTGTTTTTTATTTGGCATCTCTTCATTACATTCCTAAGAATTTCCCATTTTTGTTTCCAGTATTACTAGAAAGTGATAGTCTACACATACTTTCTTCACTGCAATATGACAGCACTGTTAAATTTTCTGTAAAGTACTACAACATACTACTATTAATTCAACAACATTACATAAAACAAAGAAGTATGTGTCATGAAACCAGGATTTAACTAAGATTATTTCAGTATAACTCAGGGAGTGGCTTTTAAATTCTCCTAATTTTTAAAGAGCAAGTTCCACACAACCTTGCTGGATTTAAAGCTCCTTTCTAGTTGCCATAACATGAAATTGCATTCCAGCTGTGTGGTTTATTTGAAAATATATAAGAAAGTTGTAGAATTTAAATTACAGAATTAATAGAATCAGCTTTGCAAGTTAAAAATTACATTTAAAACACCCAGAACCTTAAAAAACTCCAAATCCCCAAGCCCCAAACACCACCACAATGTGTTCAAGATGAAACATCAACAAATAAAGTGGTGCAACTCTTCCCAGAAGGACTAGACAATTTATACATTTTGATTTTGTGGGCTTATCAGGGTGAAACTGTGTAACATAAATAAAATAAAGAAATATAGGAGTTGTGAAGAAGCTATTTTCCTGATATAATCATGGCATCTTGGGGAAACAAAAACATGTAAACAAAAGATTGAACTAAACATCCTAACAGTGAGCATTCACTTACAGCTGTGAAAATTTATCAACAATGTTGAACTCCAAAACAGATTATATTCATTCTGCTGTTTATCATTATAGTGAAGTTATTACTTTTTTTTTTCCTACCCTAAGATTAGTATATTTATTTATAAAACAAAATCTTATCCAAGTGTGAATATAACTAAGGCAATAACCTTGTGGAAGAGAAAGGCTCCATAAATACTTCCAGGAAAGATAGCCCCATTAAAATATTTATACAAATTATACAGATTATATTAAGGACATATATATACATATATATATATACATAACGCTTCTCTACATATTGCACTATTTAGGATCACATCTACTAGCAGATACAAAAGTTAAGATGATGTGAATCTCTCCCCAGTCAAATTTCAGTTACTCAGACCAAATTTTGAAGTGCCTCTTTGGAAGAAGCTCCTGTACTTCCACTTTCTGAAGTACCAGTTATGGTTATTTGGTACAAAATACCACAATGGAAATTCTCTGACCCAAACAATTAATTTGTGTTTCACTGGCTGAAATATTTCCTTTGCTTTTTAAGGAACTGTTATTCTTTTGTCACTCATGGTCATAAGAAAAATGTTGGTAGCCTGCTTAAATCAAAACTGGGGTATTACACCACCATGGAACTCCCAGGACTTGAACATTCCCAGGAGAAATGGCATCTAGGCTCCTGTCATCCAGGAAATTGGAGCAATCAGACAGACCCTGGTGCAACTCTGCATGCAGAGCATGTCTCAGGTGATTAGTTTCTAATTCCATTCCCAGAAACATCAGAATGGAAAGAGGGAGAATCTGAGTTTCCCTTGTGCCAGTTTCATTCATCAGAGCCTCAGGAAAGGAGTTGTAGTATCAAGTAAAAGTTCTGTTTAAAAACAGCTTTGGATAGGTTTAAATCTGTGCTGAAGGGAAACCATGCTGCAGCGTGCAAAGTCACAGGGATGAGCTTTGCTGAGCTTTGTATTGTAGCTGCATACAGTAGGTAATATTTTACCTACTTTACACATGGATCCATAGGATGACAGGATGAATCATCTTAGAACAAATAATTGCAGTTCCCTGTGCAGATATTTACATTTTGAGTGGTGTTCACAGTCCTGTCTCTGATCCCACTGTGCTGTGACATACTCTTTATCTTTCAGTTTACTAAAATAAACTTACAGAGGTTTTTACAAAACAGTTACAACTGGTGTCTTGGTTTTTGGTTTTTTTATTTGAAGGTTTTGGTTTACTGTGATGAATTTTGTACATCCCTCCCATCACCAAATACCAACTAGGAATTAATCCGTGTTTGAAAACAGAAGTTACATAGAAATGAGTTTCTTGGTGTTTTTGTGGATTTTTTTTCATTTTGGGTTTTTAATTATTATTTCAATGTTTTGTTGATTTGATTTGTTTTTCTGAAGATGTGGTAAAAAAAGGCTTCTGAGCTATATTTTATAATAATAAAACTACACGGTACCAGGATGAACTAATGATGTTTTTTTTTCAAACTAACCAGAATTGTAAGAAAATGCAGGGGATAGTATATTTAGTCATAATGGTCATTAACATACATACATTAAAATGACAAAAACAATGAATGAGTGAAGAAAAGTTCTGTGTGCCTTTACATTGTCTGTGATATGTGGATTATTTGAAAATACTCTGCAAGGAGAATCTTTTTAAAAGAAATTTGGTGGCTCAGCTCTCACAGGTGGGATTGCAGAATTAATCAGAAGCTGACATTATGGTCTTCTCAGTGCTTGATTATACATATTTATTTGTTTATTTACAGCACAACTTTTATTTTTTATTGCATTTTGGCCAGTTATTATGAATCAGTTGACACAATTTACAGTTTGTCTTCTTCTATGGATATTACTCACAGGAAATATGTTGCTAAATGCAATTCTAAGTACTTCAAGTCAACTTTATACTCCCTGGTATTACACACTGTGTTAAAAAATCAGATTAAAGCATTGGCAGAGTCATACTGCTGATAGTAGGGAGTGATACAGAATTTTCCTGGTAATACCATCTGCCATTTCCTTTTTAAGAACATGGTTTCCTGGCAGTCTAATTCTTATCAGTCCAGTTCCTGATTAAAAGACAAATAAACCCTGCAGTTGTTAATGTCTTCAGTGATAAATATGTTCACTAAATCAGAATTCTAATTATAAATGGATTTCTAATATACGATGTTTAATGACTATCTTTCCACCCGCATGTAATTTTTCTTATCTATTATAAACAGAGCTGAATTCAAATGGAAAGATTTAACTTGTCTCTACTGAGCAGAAAGGGAGGATTTACAGTCTTCAGTATATTGCCCATCTCATTTCACAGAACTTAGCCAAGTTTTTGTTCCGTTCCTTGAAAAATTCTACACAGGAACAAATACCACATTTCCCTTGATGTCCAGATTAATGGTATCTTTCATTAGCTTATTTTCCTATTCAAGATGGACATTCCTTTTTGCTTTGAGGTGTTTACACCTTGAAGACAATGTTCAGATGTATGATTTCTTTTATTGTCAACTCTATAATTATCTTTGTAACCCTCTGAGTTATTTTCACTTTTAAGAAGACCTGGGTGCTGAAAATGAATTAGAAATAAGTGCACTAATAAATATAACTGCTTCCTTGTCCTGTAAAGAAAAAAGATTATTAGCTCTCTGCTTAGATATATCGACAGCAGCACACATCCAATTTTCAGTTCATTTGCACTATTGAATTCTCCTCTCTCCCTCTCCATTTTCCATCTTTGTTTTTCTGCAGACTTTTGTCACAATGGGAATCTGCTGGGCTTAATTCATCTCCCAGTGCATTTCATTAGATTGGTTACTATCTTTGGCAGCCTACTTACCCAGGAAGTCCAAAGCCAAAAGCTGTGACATTAATCAGATACTGTGAGGCCCTGGTTCTGGGGACTAAATTATTGATGTACAATTTTGTGTGATGCCTCAATGAAATCCACATAGGAGTAGCAGCATCGTACTTATTTATGAAGTCCCTACAAGAATTTTAAGGTGTCCAGGATAAAATGCAGCACTGTCTCCTAGTGGGAGCAGATTCTTTAGGAAGAAGCACAATCCACATAATTTCTGTAAATATTCACACTTTTAAGTCTAGGATTTGCCACATATGCTACCTGTTGGATGGTTCCACATTAGAAGTCTGCTTACATAGATGTGAATATTTGTTTATATTTCCTAAAGATCAATATGAAAATGAAATTTTGAAAGCCACTGAGTACATACATATTTTGCCAGGAGGCAGCTGCTCTCACCCAAGTTGCTTATTTTAGTGATGAACTGACTGAAGTGGAAGAGCTGAGGTACTACATGGGTTTAGATTGTAGTGAAGGCTTTGGGGAGCATTTGACACCAAAATATCCTTTTTACCAGTTTGTCCTTTAAAATTTTATGCATCAGTTCCCTGTGAGAATTCACAATACTCAACAGCACTCTTTAGAAGGTAGAATGGTTCACGTCCGATATATTTTTTTCATGTTAATAGTTCTTATTTTAATTAGCTCTTGCTACCTTTTTTGATTGTCTTCAGATAAAGAATGCATTGTACATGTTGTAGCAAGCTTAAGACATAACAAAGGCTTCCCACTGTGCAGGTGCACTAATCATAAGTTTTTAGGTCCTAATTATGCAACTTCTGAATCATTAACATTCGTATCTAACAGTAAAGGGATATTAGGGACAAATCTTTCTCTTTAAACTCCTGAGAAATTACATACATCTGGAGTGACAGGAACATGAAGTGCATGTTTCTGTTTCAGTAGAACTGTACTGTGTAGTCACCATGTCACCACTGAAGATTATTTTTATTTTACTGGGAGAATGGCCCAACTACCTAGCAGGTTAGTTTGGGGATGTTAAAACATGAAGATTTTCTAATTTGTCTCTTAAAGATCTGACATTTATCCTTTGTTATGGGTGTTAGAGATTCATTGGAAAGCTGCCCAGCAGAAAAGAAATAGGGGGTGCTGTTTGACAGGTATGAATGTGAGCCAGGTGTGCCCAGGGGGCCAGGAAGGCCAAAGGCACCTGGCCTGGATCAGCAATAGTGTGGCAGCAGGACCAGGGCAGGGATTGTCCCCTGTACTCGGCACTGGTGAGGCCACACCTCAAATCCTGTGTCCAGTTTTGGGCCTCTCACTACTGGAAAGGCATTGAGGGGCTGGAGTGAGTCCAGAGAAGGGCAGCAGAGCTGGGGAAGAGTCTGGAAGGTCACTCATGTGAAAAGCAGCTGAGGGAGCTGGGAGTGTTCAAACTGGGTATTTAAGCACTGGAATGGGATGTCACCCATCCAATGGCAGAGTCACCATCCCTGGAAGTGTTGATTAAACAACTGGACATGGCACTTAGTGCTGTGGTTAATTGCCATGGTGGTGTTCAGCCAAAGGTGGAACTCCAGGATCTTTGTGTTTTCCAGCCTTGATGATCCTATGACTCTAAGATCACAATATCAGTCCAAAGAAATGAGAGGAACTGCACAAAACTTACTGCAGGAAAAGCAGCAAGTGAAAATGAGAAAACATCAGGCAACAATAGGAGAGAACAATGGGGGTTGCAGTGATTTAGATTTTGATTTGAAAGTGAAAACTGCAATAGTCAAAGCAGTAATTGTAAGTTAGTAAGAGAGAAAGTTGATATTTTTGGATATCACTTTTAAAATATTGTCTTTCTTAGAAACTGATGACCAAAAAAAAGAACTCCAAACTTAACAAAAGATGTGTAGACTGTGGGTTTTTCAATTGTTGTTATTGTTGTTATTCTAGTATTGTTATTAGTTGGCAAATCATCAATGCATCTTAAGGCTAAAGAAAACTATCAAGCTCAGGAATTTGAAAGGATTAGTTAAAAACAAAACAAAAAAACCCCAACCCACAAACCAAATTTTATTCAAGTGCCTTGAATCTTCACTGCCATTAAAAAAACAGGAAGATTGCCAGTGTATAATTCATTATTATTTCTATAATACATCGTGAGACTAGTAAAATGTTTAGAAGATTTCTCCCATTAAACAAAGCAGAAGTGGTTTTGCCTTTTTTTTTTTTTTTTTTTTTTTCTTTTTACAAACCCCCAGTACTGTTCAAAATGCTCCTGGCTGCACAGAGTTATTTGAAATTTTGAAGCTTTGGATAATGTTCAGCATAGTGTGCTCTAAAATGCAGATTTTGGTATGTGTGAATAGTGATTACTTGGTTTGTTTATGACCTCAGCTAGATTGGATTTCTATTACATGTGCAGAAAATGAAATAATTAGATACTGTTAAGTGATAACATGCCAATTTTTAGCACCACAAAGAAATACTCTGTTTTATACAGTCATCTTGCATTCCTCAGTTTCTGTAAGGTGTTTATCTAAACTGTAATTTTGAGGAAAGTTTTGATTTAGGCTTTGAGTTTTAACCTGAAAGATGAGTTCGGGGTGAAGTCTCATGGAAGTAGGAAGCCCCCAGAATTCAAAGGCATGAGCTAAAAATTTAAGAGTAAGAAAACAAATATCCTCGCTGCTATCTGAACATGTAGAATATATAGTGTTCTGGCATCTTTAATCTTTCATCAACTGTTTATTACCTTTCTAACCATCAGTAGAATGGTGTAAGAGATCTCAGCTTACATGGATACTGGGTGGTTGATTTATAGTACTCTAAAAAATTAAATTCTAACTTTAAATTCTACTCAGTGAAGATTAATGCAACGTGAAGGTGAATTGTGCTATTGATCTCTGAAGAGACAAGAAGGTTTGAACTTTTCTGAGCGTTAATGCTAATGCGAGATAATGCCAAAACATTCACGAAGTTCCACTAACTAAAACGCCAGAATTGTTATTTCTTTTACTTTACCATGAAAGAAATCTACCTTTCTGCAATATTCACATGTGTGTGTTACAATGTTACCTTGCCCCAGGCAATTTCAGCATCCAAATTGCTCGGCATCCCCTGCGCAGCCGATCTCTTTGTCAGTTCCGCGTCTGTCGCTGCCAGCCACTCTGTCAGAGCATTGATCTCTTTCCGCAGTTTCCGGGACAATTTCAAGCATTTCTCTAACTCCTGCTTTTTTTCTGTCACCTGCAGAAAGAATAATTGTGCTTATTAACCCTTCAGTGAAACAGGTCTGATGGCTCTTATATAACATTTTCCATAGGCCACTTTTCTATAAAATCTAGACTTGTGATTCCACAGGTGAAGTTGCACTTTTAGTACAGGTATGTCTTGATTTGCTCTCTCAGTATCAGTAATTCTGCTGCTAGAATGCAGCAGAATGCACCTACAAGAAAATTATGTGCATAAAGATGCATTGAGTTTGAACTACTAACAGAGCTCCAAAAACCTCCTCCTCTGTTTTGAAGTTGTGCATAGCAAAATAATTTAGAAGAACTGAACTAACAGGTTTTCCTAGAGACACAAAATAGACATCAAAACCCTTCAAAGGGCATATTTTTATATAGGTGGCCACATAGGAACTGGGTTTCCTCAAGGTTTTTTTCTGTGTAGCTAAGCTATATTGAAGAAAAGACATACCAGTCAAAGAAAGCCTCAAAACTTGAAACACAATGTCACTGAATAATGTTGAAATAAAGCAGCACATTTAACTTTAAGGTTTTAATTTTCTGAATGCTTTGGATGTAAAATACTAGGGATGACCTCTGCTTTAAAGTTCTTTTAAACTTGGTACATGGTACCCGGAAGGAAGGCTGAGTAATTATATTGCCTTGACTGTCTCACACAGCATTTTGAAAGAACAGGGCAAATACGGCATTTCTTGCAAGCCCTGAGACTCTTCAGGGAGAGGAAGGAAAGGTTTTACTTAAGTAGTAGAGAAAGCAGAAGAGCAAATTAAGAGATCTTAGATGGGGAACTACACTACAACAATAGACAACAGGCAACTAGAAGCAGAAAATAAAAATTAATAAATTATGCTGTGATGAAGTTTAAAAAACCCAATCAGAGCAGGAGGAATAAAAGTGTCCCATAAATCACTAATATTCAAAAGAAATTCCTAATTAGCTTGAATGTCAAGTAGTAATCAGGTTAAGACTGTAACCACTGATTTGTATTTAAGTATTTTTAAATAGAAACAAAACTTTCTACAGTGGTAGAAAACTGCACCTACTGAAACTATTTTCTACTTTCCCATTAAGAACAAGGAGTAGCAGAATGATCAAATTGATTCATAGATCGACTGCCAAGGAGAATTTGAGGTTTTAAAATGTAAGAGGATGTTACAAGGTTAGGCACATGGCTTCTGCTATCCCTGAGTAAAGAGATGAGATTTGCCTAGGGAATAAGCTATAAAGTGTTCCTGATAATTTATTATCACTCTGTAAAGGCTTACTACTGAAATCTCATAACATTTTTCACTGAATATGCTTTATGTGCTTTCTTGCATGCCAAATTTATTAAATGAGACCACAGAAGTTACAGTCAGGCCAAGAGGTAAATCCCTGCTTTTTAGAGCTCTATTCACACATGGAGCCAGGTTTTCCACCTCTTCTTCTGAAGAGTGTAATAGCAATTGTAAATAACAATACTTAGCAGCAATACAATGCCAAGTGCACTATCCTGAGCTTGATTGCCTGTTTAAGAATTTTAAACACCTGGTATATTATAAAATGAAGTTACTGATACTTGTCAAAACAGAGAGAGAATATTTGTGTTCCTATATACATCTCTCACATGTGTTTATTATATAAATAATACAATATCACTATATACATTGCATATATCCAGAGGTTACCGATTAATCAGTTTGTTAGTGCTTCAAATGTAAAGATGTATTTTCTATAGAAAAATAGGAAACAGTGCCCTCTAAAGGCCTTCTGTGTAAGAAAATGTGATCTTGAGTTCATTTATTTATGAGGGGGTCTCTTGAAACAAAATCACCTACAAAATCACACAAGTGAACCTATGCTTGAAGATGTGTTTTTCCCTCAGACCATAAATTTCAGTCCTGAGACATACTATTAGGTATAACTATTGTTAGCTTTCTCTTAAAAGGTCTTTTTCTCAATGCAATCAATTAGTGCTGATAATGGCTATTCAATTCCTTTATTTCTATATATCTGGGCTTCTGTGACTTTCACTTAAACTTTTAATTACCATGCTGAGTAAAATTAAATGTGAGAAATTCCACTAGGGCAGCAGAGCTAAACCCAACACTGCAAATTTTTAAGACACATCAATTTGCAATATGGCTCACTTCAAGTCACTAATGGCTCCCTAATGGTACATTTTTTTCCCTTCATTAGATAAGAGAGTTTTCCTACAATAATAGCACCTGTTTGCTGTTAAGTTGAACATAATGCTGGAATGAATGCCACAGCTATTTCTAAAATAGTGGAGAGCTCAAAGATATTATCCAATCCCAAATGACAGCTATCCACACCTACTGAAGCAGACTCCACTTTTCCTGACACTCCAAAGCTTGATGTCTCTTAATACCTTTACTTTCTAGCAAGAGAGAACTGTTTTAATTCAGATTCCCTAATGAGTATTATCTCTGTCAAAAGTAACATAACTCTTATTGTTTTATCATACTGTAGTCACCAGGGTTTGAGTCTCATTATCTGTTTAAACCACGTCCTGGATCTCAGTATTACCATGGGCTCATTTTCCTAGCTATTAATAATTTATGATTTGAATAATTTATACTTTTAAAATTAAGAATTTGCTTCCTGTTCTGTTATGTGTTTTTCAAGTGCATAAATTTTAGCAATAAACAGACAAGTATTATCTGTCTTTCACAATTTTCATTCATCCAGTCACAGCACCAAATTCACTCTCACCCTACAGTTTTCACAAGTTTTTTGAATAGTTCTAATGAGGGTAAGAGAAACAAAACAGAGTAATGAAGAATATGTATTAACTGAAATATTTAAATGAAGTCTCCTTTAGGACAATGCCACAATGTCTCTTCTGACTCTAGTTAATATTGGTTAGGAGCCTGTCCATTCTACTCTGTTTAGTTTTTGCACAAGTCCCTCTTAAAGAAAAGCTCCAGTAGCAAGAGGTTTTTTGTTCAACAGATTTTTGAACAGCAAGGAATAGAAATTATATATTTTAAGATCTATACAGTCAGAGGCAGTAGTAATTTAAAAGGTAGATTTTTCTCTTTTATGAAGCAGCCCTATAAGTAAAAATTGATTAAGTAATTTCCTAATCTGAAGTGACTCTTTGAGGCATCAGAATGAAACAACATCCCCCATCTGAACTCTAAAAACAAATGAACTAGCAGGAAAAAAAAACAGTATTAAGAAATTAGAATTTTGAATTGCAATAGAGGAAATTTTTTATTTTTCTAGGTGTTTTTGTTTTCTTTTTTTCCTTAGGAGCAACTGAATAGCCATGCTGGTGATTGCCTTTGCCTCCACTCCTTCTCTCCCACTGGAAGAACCTTGAAAGGAACCAGTAAAAAATCCCATTTACTTACCACACCGAGGTGACTTTTCACTTTGTCAGTACATGGTTTTATATTAAAAACACAGAACTTACCTTTGCACCCAATTCATTATATTGCAGCTTCAAAGCTGTAAGCCTGTCATCCAGTTCCTTTGGGTTCTCAGTCTGCTGCTTCTGAACAATCTGCCTCCCAGTTTTTATCACTGTTTCCACTTCAGACTTCACCTCACTCAGGTTTTTATATAATTTCTAATCAAATAGAAATATAAAAATGAAATACCACTATTAAAACATGAAAACTAGAAAAGACCATTGGAAGTATTCAGAATCCAAATGAACAAATTTAGAACAGTCCATGTCTACCAGTAGTGACCTCAACAACGTCACTAAAGCCTAATTAACTAAACTAATTTCAGTGTTAGAAATGTTATACATGAGAAAGTACTCATCACCATTAATTGTTTTAGGCTGTGACAGAGGTTGTTTTAAAACTTAGATAATGCAGTATTTAAAATACTAACAGATATCTTCTGTCAACTCACACAGAATGTTGGACGTATTTGAAATACAAATACCCATTAGTTTTTAAAATCTGTTATTTTTTCATACTGCTAAATCTAGAGACTGGAAGGATAGAGGATTACCCCTACATTTATTAAGTGTCATACTCTAAAAAATTTAGTTAATAAAAGTAACAAAATGAGGTGGAACTACAATTACTACTTTATTTACTTACAGTAGTCTAACTCCTTTCTAGGTGCTTAATATGATAATAAGTTCTTCATGCCTGAAAACTGGCCAACAAATTAGGAAGCTGTAGTACGATGAACATAAATCGTCTAAATTCTGAATAAATACTACAACTAGATTTCAAAAAACAGGAACATTATGAGAATCCTTGCTGTTAAAGATGCTCTAAAATCACTCTAAGTTTTCCACAAAAATACATCAGGATTGCAAAAGCCAGCTGCTGAGTGAAGACATATTAATTCAATACAGAGCTTCTAAGTACCACATCATTCTAATAAGAATGCCATTCTCACAAGAATATGAATTTAAGAGCAATTTCATTTAAGAAAAATGAAAGATGTAAAGCAATAACATTGACTTGTCCCATTCTTGTTTTTTTTTTTGAATTTAAATTCTTTCTACATTTACATCTGAGAGAGGTTGGGAGGGGGAAACCTTCAGGCATGCATTGCCCCAGGGAAAAAAAAAACACAAAAAATCTCAATAAACAAACTAAATAAAGATGAATCAAAAAAAAAAAAAGGCAAGAAAATAAAATAAAAATAAATAAAGGAAAAGATAAACCAGCTACTTTTGCTGTTGCAATCTTCTTTTCATGATCATCAAAAACATGGTGTTTAACTTTATTTATTTAGAGGGAACAGGATTGTAGTGATATTAAAGAGATATATACAGATTTTCCTCATAATCTTTAGGAAATATTCGGGTCATCTTTTGCTCTTGAACTGAAAGAAAGCCATAGCATGTCATCTCATGGAAGTTTTAATCCAAGGTTTTTAATTATGCTTTGTGTTTCCTGGCTAGAATAGACTTGTGCTCTGTAACAGCTCTTTTGGTTATGGCACAGAGGTCCATGACTGTAGAATGTTGCAGAAAATAGAGCCAGTATGGGGAGATAAATTCAACTGCAGGACAGGAGCTGGTAATTAGAAAGGGATCCTAACTGGCATTCTCTCATAATGAAAGTGCATGTCTAAAGTTCTGAAGGGGGGTTTTGTTGTTTTTCTGGGTTTTTGTTTGTTTGGGTTTTGGATTTTTTTGTGTAACAGATACTTTGTTTCTCATCTGCATTAAGGACAGTAATCTCTAATTTTTAGCTTTCTCTGAATAAAGCCAACAGAAAGACAGCACCCAAAACACTCACCATGCAATGATCCAGCTGTGATTGTACTACTTCCTGCTCAACACTCTTCATCTCCAGCTTGGGCACCTGCAATTTCACTTCATCTAGAATTCTTTTACATTCTTGGAGGCGCTGTTCAAAGTTGGCTGGCTTCTGAAACAAGCGAAACTTCATGGACACGTCCTGCAGCTTTTTCTGAAAAGGGAACATGGGCAAGCAGAAAGTGTGAAATCAAATCTCTGCTGAAGACAAGTCTTAGTTCTCTTACAGAATACTTGGAATACATGGTCAATCAGCAACTTATTATTAAAAGAATATAAGATGTTTGGGGAAAAGGTCAGTGGCAGAGAATCTTGGGTCTGCACTGGAGGATAAAAATTCTTCCATCATCCAGGGCACTGGATGCAGCAGAGCCTGTGGCAAAGGAGCCTGAATACACACATGAAGAAAGGGAGAAATTTTATATTTTTCAATATGCAAAATGTTCAGGGGTGTAGGGAAAAACAGATTTAATGACTTGAGGATAAGCCATCCAAATTGCAGAGTGAATGCTCTTCAACTCTATCAGTCGCTTGGTATGAGGAAGGTAACTTTTAGTCCTTCAAAAAAACCTAAATAATGTAGCTTGGCAGTAAGTAGGTCTGGCACAACCCCCAAAATTTAGAGTATAAAATTGATTTATATTTCAATTTTAAAAAAAGCCTTACCTAGACTAAAAAGAAAGCAATTTGAAGGCAGAAAAAAATCTGTGACAAGCTTGGTCAAGCTTGGTCTCTAATTTCACCATTTTCACAATTTTCTATCTTTGTGCACTAATTAGACTGCTTGCTCACATGATCCCTAGCTCAGGGGAAGGAGTAATAATTAAAAATAAAGAAAAAGAATTTTAATTATCTACTTGAAAAAGAACAAATTTCTTTATAGAAGTAAAGAGCCAAGTATTGTTGAATAAGTCTTTCAACTGTCTTGGGAACAACAACAAAAAAAAAGAACAAATGTCATTAAGAAATAGCTAAGTAATTAAATAGGAACCCAGCATTTGCAAACACACTTCCAATTTTTTTACCTTCAAATCCTGGACACTTTATTCCACTAACGTGTGGCCTGTGCCATACAGATTTGAGGAAAAACTGTGACAAGGCATAGAATTGGTCTATACTTTGGTAAAAACCCTTCCCACATCTATCAGATTTCTGAAAAGGAGGCAGCAATCATGAGCAGCAGACAACCTGGAGTACCACAGAAAAGTATGTAAATATCCAGCAGCTCCTTCCAACAACTTTCCTCTTTAAACACTTCTCCTGAAATTCAGATCCAATGAGACAAGAAAGGAAATCCTTCTATCTATGAATAAGTGGACAATTGTATAAAAGTAGGGAACAAGGGCAGGAATAAGTGGCCTTATTTTTTTTCAGTGTGTTTGCATACACTAAATTTGTATGTAACTTGTTTTTAACTCTCTCCAGTTTGAGGAAGGCCAAATCCTCTGAGAATCTTGCATTGCCACGTCTGTATCAGCTCCCATTTGTGTTGGTCAATACATTAAAAGTTATTTAGAAAGAGAGAGAATGACAATATTAATAGCAGAGAAAACTAAAGCCATCTATGAAGAGTCACTGAAGAATTGAAAAGTACTGAGGATATGTAGGGGGAAAAAGAAGCTTGATATACAAGTGGGATCGAAGTTATCTCTTAGCACTGTGGCTTAAGTTGTCTCAGATAATCATAACAGCTATATTATATACTTATATTTATCATCTAAAGTTTTAGAATAATATTATCTCAATGCTTAAAAGCAACAAAATAAGCAAAGTGGGTATTTGAAAAAATTTGTAACATAAAGAAAACAAAAATGTTTTGTACCTGGCACAGCATAAATATCATGTAAAAAGACATTTTGTACCTGAATGATGTGTTCATTTCTACTCACTTTGTTTCAAAAAGTCATTTTTAAAATATAAAATTTATAAAGAATGACAGGAAAATGAAAGACCTTTATCTGAAAGTCTCAGTATGCTTTAACATATTTGTCAGTCCAGAAAAGAGACAATTGAGGACGTATTCAAAATTTGACCAGAAGAGCATTCAGTACTGAATTTCAAAAATAGCCATTCATTAGAAAAGGTTGTACATTCAAGTAGCAATTCTCAGCCTGTTAGGACTAATTAGGCACTATATCACTATGGCAGAAATAGATTTTTATTTTCCCAGTCACACTTTTCCCCTTAAATTTAAAAATCAGAACTCAACTCTCAGCCTACAATATTCTAAAAAGCTAGGATAAATTTGGCTGCAGTTATTAGTTGCTGCAGAATCTCAATGCATTTATTTATTTTCATAATTTACTTTATGCCCAAGTAATTGAATAATAGAATAAATATATCAATTAGAAATATTACTTAGTGCAAAAAAAAAGGAGGAAATTATTTATAAGTGAGAACGGTATTCAGAAAATAGTAAGTGAAGACTGATTTCGTGAAATGTGTTTTATCACTAAAGGTAGAATAATGATGGGAAGGGATTCAAGAGAGTTCAGTGGCCTAAAATCAAATATAGTCATAAATATATGTAACAAAGGACTCATCTTCTACCTGCTTTAGTTTTTGATATTTCTATTATGCATGTAAATTACCACTTTTTGTTTATATTTCATCTAATGTTAGCAAAGCAGTGTCTCAAGATGACCTTCACCAATTTTTCAAAACTCAAACTGGTGCACAGAATCAACTAGAGAAAACTTACAAAGAAAAAAAAATGTCAGCAGAGAGGTGAACTATAAAAAAGGCACCCAGAAAGGGTTGTGCTCTCTTGCATGTTGTTGAATTCACAAACATTTATTTACACAGTCATCAGATGCCTGCATTTCACTGATGAAATACGGGCAACTTCACAGCTGCCATGGAGACCATCAGAGGGTGAGTTAGTATGAAGAAAGGCTGAAACATGAGGAAACATAAATATTCTCAACAAAAAACTCTAGTCCTGTATATAAGATGAAACATTAAAAAAAGTCAACTTGTTAATTTCAAATAATTAACTGCTAAAAAGCAATTAATGTACCCATAATAAAAATTAAAACCCAAACTGAGGCACCTAGAAATACTTGACAGGGATGGATCAAAAAATGGCAATAATTAAATTATTTGTCTTTCTAATGGACTAAGTTTTTTTTTTTGGTTTTTTTTGCTACCTACAAACAAAAGCCAACAAAACAACAACTAAAAACAAACCAGCAAAATAGTCAAGAACATATCATTAATGGGTAAAAATGTGTGTTTCTTATTGCTGTTTGTTCAGTCTTAATTTTCAAGAAGGTCTATGTCTATTAAGCTAGATGATATAATGCATTATCTAACATTTTAAACCAATGTCTGAATTGCATAGCTCAGCATAATTTGTATTCCAAATGCAGCTCTACTAAAGGTTTCCAAGTATTTTAACCTGGTTTTGACAGTAAATATATTCCAATACCTCAAAACTTACATCAAAAAAGCCCCACTGTAGTTTTATCTCTTGAAACTTCAGCACATTCAAAGCACCCCCTATCACATGGTGTCCCTACCAGCTGCTTGCATCAGTCCTGCACACCTTAGAACTGCTGCCAGTGACACAGGAAGGCTTGAATAAAAAAATGAGCAGGAAGAAGATATGGATGGTACTCTTTATCCACTCTGATTTTCTGGCTAGAAAGGACCAGCTAAAGCAGAAGAGATACCTTAAGAACACTTCAAGACAGAGTAATAGTACCACTCATACTAATTTGAATGAGAGAAGAAAAAATGGTAGAAATAAAATTTGCCCACCTGTGCCACATCAATTTGGGAAAGCACTCTTTTGGCAGCATCCTTCCCGCGGTTTCGTTTCTTCATTTCTTCCAAACTTATCTCATGGCTTGTTAACTCAGATTGTATTTTCTGTTGGAAAACAAATACAGCAATCAGCAAGGTTTGATGGAAAATTGTATGCTATTTAAATTATTTGGACCAGTTGACTTTGAACCACGTTGAACAGCAGTTCCAGTCTGTAGAGCCCTGCCAGCAGCACGAGGGAGGGGCCCCTGCCCCTCTGCTCAGTCCTGTGTCCAGCTCTGGCCTTCTCAGGGCAAGAGAAACATGGAGCTCCTGGAGCAGCTAGAGCAGAGGGTGACAAGGGATGCTTAAGGGACTGAATGTGGATTTATTTTTTTCTGTGGGAAAACAGCAGTTTTCATTGGTAAGAATATTAAAAATTAATCATAAAAATATAGAAAAGTTATTTGCTTCATTACTCTTAATTCTTCTAATTTTCACAGTATCACCAGGCAAGCTGAGAGAAAACTGATCGAAGTATCCTGCAAGTATAACATCACCTTCATCTTTGAGAGCTGTGCTATATCTACAACAGTGCACAATTTTTGGCATACTGCTGACTAGAATCTATGTTCAATATCAGTCCACTGTAGCTAAATGCAAAATGACACACAGGTCATTATTATACTAACTTCATGTATTTTCTAATACATATTGCTTATTATGTCTGTCTGCAATATCAGAGTGTGATCCAAAGAAAAACATCAGCTTCTTTTGGTTCACCATTAATCAACCTTACAAGACAAAATTAACTTAAGCAGTGTTGGCTAGTGCAATGTAATGGAAAAGAATTCCCAAAAAATATCTTCCTGATACTTCAGAAAAATTCACATATAATTATGTTTGAATTGTTAGAACGTAAGAAATTGTTATTAGCAGAATTACTAGACAGCACCACTGAAAAGAATTACCCTATGAAATAAGGACACAAAGCTATGTTCCCATCATGAGATGCATTTGAGACCATTACTCTTGCATTAAAAAGTGATTTTTAACTTAATATTTTTTTTAATGGCATATAGCATTTTTCAGATGCCCTGAAGACCAGCTATAATTTGAAATATATGTTCATAAATTCATCTTACACTGCAGTAACTTTAATAGTAAAAATTAATATACATGTATTTTTAATCACATTTTCATAGGTTATTAAGTACAAAGCTCTGTACACCATATGCTGCCTACTTTATATGGCTATTACATGGCTATAATGACTTGTATACCATTACAATCACTTATGCATTTCAACACTTAAATGAAAGCAGGTTTTCACAAGTTATATTGAATACCTATTAAAGTAAATTTTAAGAGAAAAAGAAAGATACATGAAACTATTCAGTCTTTTCTAAGTTTAGGTGCAAAAATATATATATGACTCTAAATTATCCAGTACTATTTGGAGAATTAAAATATTTTTCTAAAGGAAAGTATTCATAAAAGCAAAATTACTATCAGAAAGCCCCAAATTTTGATGCCTTTTTTTTTCTTCTAAAATTATCATAGCTATATATTTTTGATTTTTAATATTTTGAGTTCTCCTTGACAGGGCTATTTAATGAGTGGCCAGAAACATCTGGAACAAATAACATAACTTTTTAAAATATGATATTTAATTGTTGAGAAAACAAAAATGTCAATTAAAAGAATGATTTCATCAAGAAGACAAGTTTTTTTTAATTGTTTAGTGTTTATTTTGTCCTTATCTAAGTTTAAAGTTTCACCCTGAAGTGTGTTTGAATTGTAACAGGATTACCTTCCATTTTTGTGTCACATGTGAACCAAACAGGTCGTGATTTAGTAAGTACCTGAAGCCAAATAATTTTTTCATGTCTTGGATTTTAGAACTGCATATGAAAGGAAGAAGCAAGTCTGAATGCTAAAAATCATACTATATAAAACCAAGCATTTCAACAATTTGCTTCCCCACCTCCTCCACAAACTGGTTTTCAGTTGCATTTTCCAATTTACTTTGTTCAACCTCAGAGTCACTCTGGAAAGCTCATAATTGAACAGTTCTTATCTGAATAAGTCAGAACAACACAGCACAGATAAGAGTAGTGCTTAAGCAATTAGGCATCGTGGGACATTGCATAGAGGTTGTTCTATCTTACTATTTTAAATTGATCTGCAGGAGAGAGATGAAGTGTCATCTTCTCTGACATCAAAATGTGGAATTGGAGAGAACAAACACATTAGAGAAAAGATTAAAAGAAAAGTTAGTAATGCTTATAGCAAGGAAAGTATTTTTTTCTTATTTATTTTTATTTGCTACTTCTTCTCACAGGCAGAAAAGTTAAATCAGCCATGAACAGATATAAAAGAATTTATAACACTTGCTCGAGATGTCCACTGCCATTTAATTTTTAAATGACCTCTTTGACTTTTGCGTCTCTTCTGACTCACAAATTTATTGCATGAACTTCTTAACACTCATAAGAAAACACTATTTTTTCTTGTATTATGCCCATCTCTTCTTTTTTTCAGTGGTTCCTGTCTATTTCTTTTCTATTTTTTTAATAAAGAGCAAAACTTGCCTTCATTTAATTTCTAGTACATCAGAATATAATGTACTGTGTAACCAAGCAATACTACTGTGCATAAATTATTGTGTCGTACAGGTTAGGGATTGTCATTTGCCATCACTGGCAATCTTTCAGGAAATTTGCAAAACTTTTATTCATATAATTTTGAAAGTATATAACACACATAGAAGATGATGTTACAGCACAAATTACAAACAGGTAATTCTTAAACTGTACACTTTGTTATGGACACTAACTTTCAAGAAATATTAAGGGAGAGTCCAAATGAGAAAAGAGAGGTAGAATAAGGTAGAACTATGACTGACATGGCAATACTGAGCAAGTTGGACATGACAAATGCATGTGTCAAATGCAGTGTTCAGATATTACGGAGATGTGTAGAGGGTGACAACCTGCATAGTACAGAAATCTGCACAGATATTCAAACTTAATATATAACACAATGTAAGCTTTTGATTAAAACTTATCAGCTCTTCCCCCTGACCACTGATCCCCACTTGGCTGAACAAAACAATCCTCACAATTTCCAGCAGAGGAAAGGAAAGTGTAGATAACTTAAACACTTTCCTAAGTAGACAACTCTGAGTTCTTTGTCCCAAAATATTAGTCTGAAGACAATGAAGTACAACATCATCTTGTCAAGTGACATATTGAACAATGAAGCACAGTGAAGCACTGAACCATTCTGCCATTGTATCATCACATTAACTTTAGTTTTAAACAAAGCACAAAGATATTATAAAAAAAGTATGATAGGCACCTTCACTTAGAAAACAGGCAGGCATGTAGTGCTTAACTCTAAAGAACTGAAAATATCCAAGGATTTTATTGCAAAAGTAGATTATTTTTGTACTTTTCAAAAACACAGTATTAAATCATTCTCCACACCACAACTTATAGAGTTGACTGGGGAGGACAACAGACAAATTGATTTGTCATACACAGGTGAGAAATGAAGTAAGTTGATTTTCTTTTCCATAATGGAAAAATATTCATGTAGTCACTCAGAATAAGCAGAAATACAAAGTAGAAATTCTCTCTTCCATCAGAAGTCATTGAATAACAAAGCTACGAATAATTATTTGAAATGTATTTTGTCATACAAATGTAATATTTTCGGCACAGATTTCTTTTTCTCCTATCAGTTAAGGAATACTTTAAAAAAGCCACCAACTTCATATTCCTGTGATGATGACTTCATTCTCTGTATTCTTTTGGTAAGTTAAGAAATATGAACAATTCTTCCACTGGGATCACGAGATCAAGCACACAAATAAATAATCTTTCATTTTGCAATATTGCTTGATATTTTACCTCACTCAATATTTCGTCATAATTGGGCCTTGAGTAATCTGAACTGATTTATCTGTGTGGTTGCTGTTTGCTTTTGTTTTTGTTTTGGTTTTTTTTTTTTTTGTCTGAAAACATCATCTTTAGTTGTACTCCAAATAATTCAGGTAACATTGGCTTTCTAGCATTAAAGTCTCAGCGCCACATGGTGGAGTAAGAAGCACACAGAATTTACATTCAAAAAGTGATCCTAAGAACGGCACACATTGGACTCCCCTTTCTGTCAAGTTTCTGAATAAACTAAACTGATCATTTCACATAAAAAAAGAAAAGCTAAACATAATTTTTTTTCTCAGGTTAATTTCTGATCAGCTGAAACAAAGATTACTTCTCCTATGAATGCTTTAAATGGACTCAAAATTTTTGAAGCAAACACAAAGAGCTCCAAAGCTCAGCAGCTTTCTGGTTATAAATTTCCCCGCATGTTCCTTTAGAAACGAAACACATATTGCTGAATGGGTTGCTAAATCCCTCAGCATGGATGAAATGATCCCTGCCCAAAAAGCAGCATCACTGACTGGAAGATTCCCATTCCAGCTGTGCAGACACTGTTGTAGGTACCTTACATGAATGAACTTTTTTCAGCTCTGCAAAACAATGGTGCCAGCAGAGCTCCACAGGAGACAGGGCCATTCAGGATGTGCCTGTTCTGCCACTGGCTGGGGTGGCTCTTTGCTGGAGGAATGTCTTAGTCTATCTACCCACATTAAAATTGTTTATTCCCTTTCCGTCTAAGGATTTTAAAGAGATTCACAACTGAACTTAGAGAACTTCAATATTTGCTTTAGACCTGTTCAGTTGTTAATTAAGTTTTTTTTCATTAGGTCTCACTGGCACAATAAAATGAAAACATGAAAGAGAAAAACTCAGCAGTCTCTATGCTGGCTTTCCCACAGTGGATATAACACAATCGGGTGAACCTGACATTAGACAATAAAATCTCCAAAAAAATAACAAGTTCTATAAATGGACTGAGCTGAAATCTTCTTATGAAAGTGTGCTAATTAAGGTTGATTGGCTTTTGTGCTGCTTCAGTTTTTGAAGTTCTGGATTACTTCCTTTTATCCAGTCTGTAGTAATTCCCAACATGGTACCTGACAATGCACATAAATCAGATGGATCCATGGGACAGGTGAAACATGTAAGGGTCCAAACACACCAGAAAAAAGAAGTACATTTTTATATAATTTTTTTTCTTATGTATTCACTTCATATAATTACAAGAAATTAAAGTGATAAATCTTTTTAAAATGCTAATTTTTATAAAATTTAAAAAATTGCTTACATCATTCATACTTCTAGGAAGAAGAAAAGTAATTCAAGAGAGTCAACAGATGGCAAACCTTGTTTAGGATTCAAACGGAAGCAATTTTTTTCTAAATCTGATATTATACTGATGTAAATTAGAAGAAAATAAAGTAGGATAAAAATTCTTTTCAAAATAAGACTGAATCCATATATGATCATATTTTCCAAATATAGCACTATAGTCCCAACATGCACATAAAAATAACTGCATTACCTCCAAGCACACACACACACAAAAAGCAAGTGAAAGGTACACCTATCTACATGTTAATTCAAAAAACATAGTAACATTTAAAAAACTATTTTCAGGGCTGCATATATTCAGCTCTGAATGCATTTAAGACTATCTAAGGTACTCTATACAAGATTTTTTTTTTTAGAATTATTTAGAACTCTACAGGCATGCCAAAAACCCCATTATTGAATATTTATTCTAAAATCATTATTAAGTGCTCTTTTTCAACTTCCCTGTAGCTTTTTTTCCCGGTTCACTGTCATAATCTGACTGCCTAAATTTAGATGGAATTAACAGAGGAATTGAGGTATATAACACTGGAGAGTGTTGATAGTTTTATTGCAGAGATGTTTGGTTTTATTCATATTCTTACCCTCTTAATGCTGCAGTAAAGCAGACCTTACAGAAGAAAGAAAGAAAGAGCAAAAATGATAATTAGATGTACATTTTTATTTAAAAGGCCCAATAAACCATGTGTAAAGACTGAGAAAATCTTTTTCTATTGAATTTATATGAGCTGAAAAATTAAAATATAGATACATTGATGTGCACATTATGAAATAATTACCAATGTTGTCTATGTTTCAGTAATTTATTAATAAACCACAAAATCAACTTTGCAAAAGAGTTATCTAAGAGTAGTGAGGATGATGAGTTTCCTTTATCTAGGAAGGGAGTTGGATTTTAAAGAACCATGTTGTTTATCCTTGCCTTTTTAAAATTACTGCATAGTCTTCCATGACATTTATGGTCCTTTACATCTTCTGGACTGGTGTATTTTATAAATCAGAAGGAAAATATGACTTTTTTAGGACAGTAGCTTAAACTTCTCAAAGTAATCCCACACAAAATTTCCTTGCACTTTCACGCTGATCATGTTGCAAATCCTCTTTAATGAGAGGCTGAGGGACAACCAAACACTCTGGTTAATTAAGAAAACTGATAAACAACTAGTAAGCTCAACCTGTGTCTAGTTTACCTGTGCTTCCTGGGGGACCTGTGCTGCATCCACTCTGTCTGCAGTGTAGGCTGTTAGCTGTTTGTCAATAGCAGCCAGAGACTCCTGGATCAGGCGCAGGGCTTTGTCAGTCTCCTGCGCAGATTGAATACTCTGCTCAAGACTTTTCTGTCTTCTCACGGCCTAGGAACAATGACAATGTTATCAGCATTCACAGTAATAATGCATATAATACATTTTTTTTCACACTTTTTTTTTTCCCCCAAAAAGTTCAGGCAAAGAATCAGACACAGGATTCCTGACTTGTGCCCATCCACCTTTTTGTAGGATAAATTGCGCATCTTTTTGCCACCCATTCAGTTTTCTCCTTAAGAAACAAACAACACTCAGATTGCACAGACAAATTCTAAAAAGCAAAGGATCCCAAAAAAAAATCCAAAGTATAAACTGAGGATTTCTATTCAGAGCGCAAGACGGCAAAGCTGCACAAGCAATCCTGACAGTGCTGTCTTTCTTTCTGAGGCAGACAGGTCCTCCTGATCTTGTTATATAATTCAATAGACTTTGTTTACTGAGAATAGGGTTACTGTCATCGCAATCCTATCCAAAGCAATCCACCCCAGTAAGTGAGAGGGATAAAGACTCTGTTGAGCTGGATTTCTCTTATATGAAGCATAAATAGCTGTTTGGAAGAGGCAATGCCTACTTTCTTCCTCCTGTGGGAAAAAAATTAAGAAGTTGAATCTTGCTTCTACACCACCAGCAGTGCCACCATGGTTTTTTGCACAATCTTTTTTTGGAGGATGTTTTCCTTTCAAAGGAGCTCAGTTTATGGTTTAACGAACCAGGAAATAAATTCTCCATCCAAGTTGTCCTTAGAAGACACATATATTAAACACTTCACATAAATGAATCAACTTTAAATAGTATTTGCAACACTTTAATAAGACATTTATCGGGTAACAAATAACCTGGTACGTTCTTCCATCTGTCATTGTGTCTACCCACAGACTCATATTTTATTTGGACCCCAGCTACTGCCTAGAAGAGTTTCTGCTTTATACAAAACACACAATAATTATCAACAACTTCAAATACAGCACAATTTTTCTGTGTACAAGCCCAGCCATAATGCTGGCCACAGAATAAGGTGACTAACTTAATTTGACATGAATCAAAGGTGAAAGCAAGCACCCTTTCAATAACATTTCTAGGTGTCCTGCCATTTTTCAAGTCAAATCACACTTTTTCCCTCTGGTAAGCCAGCTATACTTTAATTTGATTTGATATCCATTACAACACTCTTGCCTTGAAAAAAAATATCTCTCAGAAAATTCAGTGAGAATATTTGATATATGTGCACCTTCTTCACAGAGCTCAGATTCTCACAGAACTCCACATATAACAAATGAAGAAGATGATTTCTTGTGAGCATTCTTGCTAGCTGTTTGACTTAGTTAAAGGATAGGAATCCAACCAGTATTTTCTATATTTGCTTTTGTAAGCTGCTTTGTGCTATTTCAAAACAACTGATCAGATAATCTTGTATCACTGCAAGTTCCAGGAACCTTCTCTGGAACTGAGCAGCTTTGCATATCAGACTCATGCTGTCAATGTTAATGGGAGCACCTAAACCAGCAAGGTATTATTACCTGACTGCAGTATTAAGGCTTTCTACTTAAATGACTTTTATCTCCATCTGATTTGAGATTTTAACATAAAAACCTTCTCAGCCTGTTCAAAGCAGTGAGTTTAAGAAACGCTGCTTCCATTTACCTTGGCACTCCTTACTATTGATTTGTAAGCCTGGACAGGACACAGTCTCTCTATCAATCCGTCTGTGTCACTATGAGGTGCATTGAAAGACACATTAGATCAGAAACAGGATAAGTAGCTTTCTGCACCTAATGGGTATGGTCATCCTCCTGGAAGCATGGAAGAACCATGGAAGACCTTCCCTGCTTTTACTGATCTCTGTGGTTCGCTGTTAGGACTAACACATTGCAGAATCCATTCCTCCTGAGGGCTGCAGTGCCCTTATGTGCAGAGAAGCTCACTATTTAAAATAAGACTCCTATAAAGTTCCATTCTTATGAGTCATCCAAATAAGTGTCTGCACTTTCTGGAGAATTTGAAATACTGGACATAAATTTGGTGTTATATCTATCTGATGAACTAGTTTTATAGCAACGCCTGAAGCTTTGAATCTCTGTTAAATGCTGTCCCATGCTAACTACTGTTTGGAATTAGAGATTTTTAAAAGTACAGATACATTTGCTGCCAGCCTGAGAAGCAGAGTGCATTCATGCAATGAAGTAGTAAAATGCATGCAAATTCCCAAAGACTTAAAATCATAAAGAGTAAGGGGTGATTGAAAAATTGTCATCTCTGGGCTGATATCATCAGAACCTATGTATATCAAAATCCTATTTTAGAGTACAACTGGAAAAAAAAATTCCCAAACTCACTGATAAAATATTAGCAAATCAATCAAATATGATAAAATATTAATAAATAGCAGATAAGCTGAAAAAAAAATTAAAACCAATCCTCGCCTGAGTCTAACTGAATTTTTACACTCGCATTTCAAGCAATATCAAGTCAGATAAATACACATTCATGCCTCTGATGTGTTTACGTGCACACAACACACACACAAAGACAAAAAATTCCCCTTTCATTGTCCTCAGTGGGAATTTGATTACAGCCTGAGAACTTGTGTGACATTTTGCCTCTTCCAAATGAGCTGAAAGTGCATCTTTTTCCAAAGCTGTGAATGGTTTAAGTGAATGAATGGATGATGTCAGACCAAGACATGAATGCAGCAGTAGAAGAGAGGAATTATTTTGGCAATGGGAGAAGAGACACACAGCTGAATTTTGGGAAATAGTACCTTCAGACTTGGGGTGATTTTCTCAGTGGGTGTCTATATTGCTTACTGGAAACTGACCCTGCCTTGCATGTTCATCTAAAGTCAAGCTCATACCTGACCTCGTTGAATTCCCACAACAAATGGATTGAAAATCTGTAGAGTAATCTTATAAAAGGTATGATACACCTGTAATGTAACATATTTCTCCAGTACACAACAGTTGATTCAAAGATTTAATCTTTTTCACTAAGTAGGTACCTGGTACTACCACTGGCATTGCAGAATATTGAATAAATTCAATCAAGGGGAATGCCACAATATTGAGAAGCCACCTTCTTCTCTTTCAGTAGAAAAGAGTTGTTGGTGGGCACAAGCTTTAGAATGCTTTACAAAAAGGAGTAGTACTTCTACACACTTAAATCTGTGGACCTGAGATTCAAATTTGTCCTTCCAACTCACATCTGTCTGTGAGCCTATAGTTTAAAGATATGTGAGAGTGCAGAGCTGAAATTTTAAATATTTGTAATATAAAAATGTTTTAATTTATTATGTTCTGGCTGGTTCAATTTGTTTATTTGTTCCCTCAAATATTATGGGTATTCTATTCCATTGTGAAAAAAAATAGCTTAACACTGTGTTAAATGGGTCTAAGAACACAACAAGAAGTTCCAGCTTTGATATCAGATTATAGTCAATAAAGCTGGAGGCTTTGGGCTTTAAAGAGAAGTGGCTGACAGTTAATTGCCAAATAGAAAGTCTCAGGAAAATAAAAAACAGTTTAATTATTTCTGAGCCAGCAAAATGTTGACAGCTGTCAAGGAAAACTAATTCAAAGAAAAAAAAATGCTGTTAGGCACTATCAGAATGAAAGATAAATAAAAAAAAAATGGAATAAATTTTTTATTTGGGTCTCTACAGGGCTTTTATAGATTTTTACTGCTTTGATGATAAACACAACACTTTTTATGATATGATGTCCTGCATAAACCGGTTTACAATTTACAAAAGGTCAAGGCGAAGTGCAGGAAATAGCAACACTGCATATTATCCATATAAAATGCAGAATTAATGGAAAGGACCATAGTTAATTCTTTAATGTTGGATTTTATAATGTTATATTTATAGATATTGCCACTTTTTTGCTTAAATAACACATTTCATCTATATAAGGACATCAGTCACACATGCAGTAAGTAAGACATCGGTTAGAGTTTTAAGGTTAAAAACAATGTTGTTGAGGCAGTACTCAGTAGCTTGGCTGTTGAAGAATTACAGAAGAAAATATTTCAAAAATTGTAGCACATTTACTACAGGGTACATTTATTTAAAATGCAGAAATAAATTCGTTAATTATCTTATAAGTTACAGCTCATGGAAAGGAGTCTGTTAAGAAAGGCAGAAATCTTAGCTTGTTGGGTGGTTTTTTTTTTTTGTCTCAGTTATACTCTTGTGTTATTAAGAAATGTTGCCACAGGAAAAGTTTAAAAGTTAGGAATATTTAAAATTCCTTCCTAAAGGAATTTGTTTAAATTACTTTAAAATTGAGCTGGACTTGGTGATATAATGGTTGTGACTGGGATATATAACACCTCTGTACCCCTTGCATCAAACTCCAAACACGTTAATCTCCACTTAATCTCAGAGTGGATTAAAATTTGTGCTCAGACTTTAATTATGAACACTTTTTTTTTTTTTAATTCAAAACATTTTTTAGGACCCATGATTTTTTAATACCCTCCAACCTAGAACTAAATTTTCTGCAAGTTCTAGGAGTATTACCCAGTGGCTTGTTGAGTAAATGGCTACAAATATTTTACCTCCCAGCCATTCTGTGATATTCAGCTTTGAACAACTGAATTCCAAAACAGCAAACTATACCAAAGAAGATTTTCTATCTCTTTAGGTTATCACTGCCAGCAGATAATGCCTCAGAACTTTAAAAGCAGCCTTCTCAGCAGCCTTCAAAGCAATTATGTGGACATGGGGTATGAAATATTCTTTCTCCTCTGGAGAGGAGAGTAAAACAGAAAAATTATGCCAAATGATAAATGCCTGCTCTTTGAAAGAAATCAAAGATAATCTTCAGGGGAGTCCTAAAACGAATTAAGAGAAAAGACCCAATAATAATGATTGAGTCTAGTGTAAATCCCATGTGAACAATAATGTTTTGGACAGTTTTTTGCAAGAACAGCCTCAAGAATATCTGATTGACATTTCTGAAGCTTGCTGGACAGGATGTAAATCACTTTAAAAATTGATAGTTGCTTGCAATATTAGCTTCAAATTCTTCAGTGTTTCTTAAATCCCATATATAGAGTTGTAAGTGAATCAGTCCTTGAAAAGTAAGGACAGGGTATACCTTGCTATCAGTCAGCCCCAAATGTTCAAAAGCAAACTAAACAGGCTCACTCTTTGTTAACTAAAGAAGATAAGGCACACAAACATGAAGCCATTATCTGCCTTTAAAAATGAATCTCCATCTCAGTAGCAAAGATGCATTGTCTTGCAGCATCATTCATATAGAAGTAGGTTGGTTTGGTTGCTCTATTAGTAATGAATAAATATTTCACATATCAGTTTCTGCCCACATGAGCTTATTGTCTTGGTAATTACCTGCAAAATTATTCAAATAAAAACAAGTAACATCACCACTTTAGGACTGCCAATTAGCCTGTCTGAAGAAGTGACCTTGAACATGAGCTGATTTGTGTTATGTGCCTGCAATATTTTTTATACAAGGAGAATGATGCTTGAATTTCAAGCAACTATACAAACAGCACAGAAAATCCAGTATCAGGAACCTATTAAAAAAAGCATGTTTTTCCACTTCAGATTTAGATCTCACCATTAGTATTTAACTACTCAATATCTGATCAAGCTTTCAAAGAAGCTTTTAAAGAAGATTTCCACCCCGATTTTTTTCTATCTTTGAACGAAATTGGAGAGCAGTGAATACATTTCTAATATAATTTGCCTATAGACTCATCCAAATTGTTTCCAGAATTTCACACAACATCTTCATTATGTGCTTTTGACAACTAAATCTCTGCATCCTTATGAATTTTGATTTAATATCTATGAATGATGACTGAATAGTATTCAACTATCACTCAAGAAGACTATTTAAAAGTGTTATTCTCACACCCTGGAAGCCTTCTGTATATTCCTAGTCTTCTAGTCAGTAAAAAAAACAACAAAAAAAACAAATACCAAGAAGCAGAATTCCAGAGAATGTATCTGCTTTCAAACAGAAGTGAAATGACTAAAAAAAAAAAAAGGGCTACAAAAAGAGAAGACATACAGAAATGTATATTTACTTTTCATACACTGTCCAGCTACACAGAATTATGTGTGTGCCAGCACTGCACCAGAAGTACCACCAGGCTCTTTCCCTCTCCATCCTTCAAGTTTATTCTCAGAACAGCCATAATTCTCTTATAATTTTTATTGTGGTTTCACTTCCACTGTTTTCAAAAATAAATCTATTTCTAGCACCACGAAAGAAACTTTTATTTTTTCATTTTCATGGTAGATTGTCATCCTTCTAATACAGCTGCTTACCAAAAATCTGCACTTGTGCATCATTCCTATCATTGTAACTGAGTCATTTTTGACAGTATTTGTAGCTTATCTTTGAGCATGTTCTGGTTACAGTCATAAAGTGGCTGTCTACATCCCTTGCTAGGTCTTTCCCCAGTAATTCTCTCTGATCTTCACCAAAATACTGAGCTGATATTTGCCTCATATTTATAGCATATTGATAGATTTGGCTCTCATTGTGTTACACATTTCTATATTGAAGTGTCTTTTTAACACTTTCATTAATACAAATACACGTATTAATGTTTGTAAAAAATTATCTATAACAGATATTACTCATTATTAGTTTTAAAATAATTTGCGTCTCGCTAAGAGTTTTGTCAGAGAAAACATCCTAAATATGCAATTAATAATTAAATCCACTAAAACGATTTAATTTTGAAATTTTGGAGTTAGCCATTTTACTGGTTTTGGGCTGGGACTGAGTTAATTTTCTTCACAGCAGCCTGTATGGTTCAGTGGTTTGTATTGGTGGCCAAAACAGCATTGATAATGCAGGGAAGTTTCAGCCATTGCTGAGCAGGGCTTCAACAGCACCCAGGTCTTGTCTTTCTCACTCTTCCCCTTCCAGCGAGCAGGCTGGGCTTTGAAAGGACACAGCTGACCTGAGCACCACACAGGGCCATGCTCAACAACAAAAAGAGGTGAGGAAAAGCATTTCCAAAATTGTTATTGCATGAGGACTGGTTGAACATTAGTCTCTTGGAGGTCATTTCTTCTGCGTCACTTGCTTTTACCCCGTTCTTCTTTCACTTTTAAAATTATCCTAATCTCAATCTATGAGTTTTCTCTCTTTTACCTTTTCTATAATCTCCACTAAAGTACCACGGGATGTGGAGTCTTGTGGTGTTTTGCTGGCGACTGGAGTTTGCCCACCACACCCACGAAACCACTTCTCATGTAAAACTGTGTTTGTTTAGGAACTGTGACCTGTTTAGGAACTGTACCAACAAAATAACTCATTTATTTTTTGCATGGTGTTAGACTGTCCTCTATGTAGCAGGATGATCACTAGATATACCTCCTGCTGAAGTTCTTCCCACCGACTGTTGAACCTCTCAAGTTTCTCATTGATCAATTCATCCATGATCCCGCCATCTGTCAAAGTCTGAGCCAGTTCCCGAATCTGGTTGCGATTATCTTCTGGATGTCTCATTAAACGTTCCAAAGACTGAAAAAGTCAAAAAAAGTAGTTTATTTTTCCTTTTTGTAAATAAGGTTCTACAGAGCAATCCCAATTTGCCTTAAAAATATAAGAAAGAAATTTCACATTTCATATACAATAAATATGGAGAAAAAAAGTTTAAATACTTATGTTTCATGCCTTGACAACTAATGTTATGTACTACGTATTATGAAGCACAAGGATTTTTCATACAGCAATAAATTTAATACTTAATTTTAAAGATGTGGACTATGCCTAAGGAGTTCAGTGAGAGTACTTGTACCTTAATATAAAAATCCTGCTTGAGTATCTAAATGAATGAAATTCAACAGCAAAAAGGGATTATCAATGCAGTATTTTGTATTTTGATGCACTACAAGCATTAATTTAATTTCTCCTAATTTTAAAGGCTCTGTGAATAAAAATTAAAGAATAATAAACAAAATTATGATGCAACCTTGTCCTATCTGAAGCCTTCAACATTTTTTTGACTGGCTGAATTGAGGATTTTTGTTTTTTAAGAATGTTTATTTTAGCATTACCAAAACTTTATATGAAACCCAGCACAAGGCATTTAATTATTGTTTGATTTAGGTGGATCTGAATTCAAAACATCATTTGTTAACTCTAGCAAGAAAAGAGGACTTTTGAAATATTCTGCACCTTGTTCACATGTAATGTGAGTTCATAGTTTGTTTAGAATTACATGAAATTTACAATTTATCAACACATATGACTGGGTTATTATTTAAGTCAGCACTTACATCTAAAGACTCAGAAATCTCTTCTGCACCTCCCTGGACATTTTCAGTTGCTTTGAGTTTCAGTTCAATCTCATTCAACCATTTATTTTCTGCATCCAAATATGACAATAATTCACGCCAACATGCCCATACCTCCTGATGAAGAAAAGGTTTATTTAGATTGAAAATTGCACAGAAAATTTTCACTCATTAAAATACTGAAAACATTCATGCCTCTTCCCCAAAGCAACATGGTTGATATCTGAAGCTTATGGGGCCATATGATTTTATTTGCCAGCACCCATCTGATCCAAATTAATATAAAACAAAAGAAAATCATCATTTTGTTTAAACAGAGCAAAACCTCAGAAAAGAACATGAAAAAGTGAACTCTTCTGCAAAACGCAACTTGAATCTTCATTTTCATGTATTATCCACTTTATATGTTTTCTGTAAAGTTTTATATAAATATACAAGTGAGCAGAATTGTTAAAGACCCATGTTAGAAACGTATGTCTCTATAATAAAAATAGACTTAGATTCCTTAGCTATTCTATATTTTAATTGCTTAAATCACAGGTTCATAAAACGCCTTTTAAGAATTTTAAGACTAAAAGCTTTTAAGAATTCAGACTAAAATCTCTATGGAAATTAATTCTAAACATCATTTAGTGCAATTTATAGACCTTTTAAGGCCTAGAGTACTAAACATAATGTTGTGAAATGTTCTTATTCTCCTGAAATTAAATTATTGTCTGATATTTTATTTATACAGTGCCTGAAGATACTTAAATAGGCAGATTAAAATGGCACTTTATACACAAACAAAACATTTAAATGTTCCATAAATAATATTTTTCCTTTTTTTTTTTTTTTAATTAGTACAAGTTAAAATAATGTTATTGGAATGCATTACACTCTTGTCAGACAAGCTTCCCAGAGTGCCATTCATCTCACCAAACTTTGCTCACATCAAATGAGGGTTATAGAGGGATATTAACATGCAACAACACATCATCAGTTATCAGGGTAAATGCAGATTACCAGTTTAGACTACACACCTAATTTTCCACAGTGAAATTTAGACAAGATAAATTTTACTCTGGTGCATTATCGTCCTGTATGAAGTTAGCTCTTGCAAATTACAAACAAAAAAAAAATTTAGCTCTTGCTGCATTTACAACAAAAAAAAAAGATACCTAATTCATCGTTACTAGTGTATAACAAAAAAACAGTCCCATGGCAAGGATCTGCAATGGAGTTGGGCAAAATGGCAGGGTCAACTCAAAATGCATGGGAAATACTCAGTTTGCCAGCAGAGCAAGTGCTGTTCCCATGCTGAGATAATACCACCTGATCAGCTCCAAGGCCATTCAGTCAAAAGCCTTAGCCATGGAGGAGAGAAGCCTACAGGAGCCGATGAACAGAAGATCACAGGGTGGTTACAAAGCCAGATTCCTGGCTTGATCTCAGAAGGGATAAGAAGCTTGAACAGCCATTGCTGTCTCTGACCTAAGAGCTGTGCCTCAGTCTTCTCTTGCAATACAACTCTCCAGCAGATATGATCTTGAAATAACATTGTGTGTAGCTCATAAGATGGGGTATTTGGTAAGTGGCTCACAAAGCAAGGATAGCCTTGGGCTACCCACAATTCTATGATAATACAGCTGTGCTCTCCACCCTACTTCTTGCAGTTAGGAGGACTATAAATACAAGACTGACAAGGTATCAAACCTCCAAAGTCTTCCACTTTCCATTCAGCCTGCTGCAGAGTTGCTGGTAGCTGGTAATTAGAACATCAAGCTCCTTTTTCAAAGCCTCATGAGCTGCAGGTGGAGCCTTTGCTATAAAGTTATTCACGGAATCTGTAATAAGCTTCACTTTCACTTCTTTCTGCAGGGCTTCCTCCTTTGCTCTCTGAAAAGGAAAAAAGAAGATGTTGTAGTCATGAGTTAAGAAGGGACATTATTTCTAGTAACTATCGAATTCTCTGACAGAATTCTAGATGTAGAAAAAACCACAAACAACACTACAACAAAACAAAATAAAACAGGAAACATTTAATTCCCAGACATTCTGAAAAAATCTTGAATGTATCCAAAAACCTGTAGCTTCATTTTGTTGCCAATACAGAATACAATTTAACATCTCACAACCATCTAGTGTTCTGGAGCTCTCAGACTAACGGAACCTTTCAGCATTTTTTTTTCCTCCCAGAAGTGCTCCAAGCATTTTTAGTATCATAACTTACGAACCACAAATGACCAAAAAAAACCCCAAAAAAACTGCTGTGTTATAAATTTACATAACCAGATCTAATGGTAAAATCACAAGAATGGCAAAAAAAAAAAAAAAAAAGAAAAAAAAAAGAAGATACTTCTTGGCACTATCACTGTCATGAATTTAAAAAGAAAGTCAGAAAATATTTTCTCTCTATTGCATATCCCACACTTTTGCTCCTCCTTCCCTTGCTATGTGGTCTCATGAAAAATATTTTCATAGCCAGTACTAAGGGCTTTCTGGTGTCTATGACTGGAATCATATCACAACTGGAAACAGTGATAATATAAAAAGTGTCATCAGTGCCTACAGACCTTCACAGGTATTTACAATGAGAACTCCCTGCCCAGAAAACATACAATCAAAACCATATTCCTGACAATATTTTTTTTCCCTCTCTGGGTCTGTAAGTTCATGAAGCATAATAACTGTAATCAGGCTGCCATTGCTAGAGGAAGTTTACAAGGTTGCTCTTGACTTTCCTCTTCTCTAGCTGTGGGAAGAAATGGGCTGCAGAATGAGCACAGAATTCTGATCCAGATTTTCTCTGTTGTGACATCATGACAAATGATCTGGTTATTTCCTAGGAAAAGGTGCCACAGTCTGAACACGCCTGTACTTCAACTGGGTGCAGAATATCTACTAGGAATCCATAATGGTGATTGCATATAAAACCATGACTTTTATCTGTTTTAATATGCAGCACAATGTATAAAATTTAGTTTTGCTATTTAGTTACTAAAAAAGAACTGTATCTTTAAAGAAGATATTTACTTTTGATATTTGTCTCATTTACAATTGATTTGTTCCATAAATTTCCTTATATTATGTGTATTCTGACTGGCAGCAAATTATTTGTGTCAGTAAATAAAGAGATCATCTGTTGCATGGTCTGAAACTCTCAAACACTGTAAATAAACATGGAAAATGACCAGTTTGAAAACAAAGTGTTCAATAGATTGTCAAAGCTCACCTATTGATTCATTGATATCATCAATATGATGACAGTCAGGTCACAATCTGGCTTCCTGAATAGCACAAGGCAAACAATTCATCTTTGAAATAAGAATTAAGCCCACATCCAGTGGCTTAGCAAGAGTGTACTTAAGCATGTATCAGAAATTAGTTGTTTTGTCCAAAGGCCATGTTCATCCCACATGAAGGAAACATTATAAATTGAGATCAAAACATGCTGTTTCTATATTCCTATATTAGAGACATAATATTCATACATAGCACACACCAAGATGCATTCTCATGTCTTATTTTTTTCTGCCCATTCTAATGCAAAGAGAAGACATAAAACTGTTTTCACTCTACTGCTGCTAACACCCAAATTTTAGGGATTATTCCATAATTAAAAGAATGCTGAAGCTATATCCAAATCAATATCCAATAAAGCAAATAGGAAAAAAAAAAAAGTAATGTGGTGTTGAAGAATACCAAATATCTTCTAGCATATTCCAAATACAAATTACTTCAAACCACCTAGATCTGAAAAGGAATCTTCCTAAAAGAAAGAGTAGACTTTCTTTACAATGAGAGCTTCAAAATTAAGTTTGAACACAGCTCAAGGAATTAGTTTATCTTTTACCTTCAGCTCCTCAACAGCTTTCTGTAACTCATCAGGTGTTTTATACTCAAAATCTCTTTCCAGATATTCTTCCTCAGCTTGTGTTATCCACTCGTGCATCTCTGATAAATCCTTTCTGAGACTCACAGTCTTATCCAAACCACCTTTTAATGCAGCCTTCTTAGCATAGGCCTTTAAGAAAGAAAAGATTAAATAGTACTTGAAGTAAAGCTACTGTAAAAACTTGAAAACGTTTTAGCCTGAAAAGAATCAAATTCTTTTAATAGTATAATAATAAAATTGCTGTTATTCAGCAGATGTTAACTAGTAATACTAGGTAGATAATAATAACAAACAATCAAAAAAGTACTACATTTGTATACATTTGTATACATCTTTTTTTAGCAAATCATGGCCCTGCAGAACAAGTGCTGTAACGATACTAGAATGAGAATCTACACCATATGCTGAGGTGATCAAAAAACAACTGTGGAAAAGAATATCTCCCAAGAATTAACTTCTGTGAAATGTAGAAAGAATAACCACAGGATATTTTGAAAGCACATTCAAGGATGAAACCAAAGGTTTTTGAGCTATAAAGTCAGATGAACTTCTAACTAGTTCAAATGCAACTCACTAGAGAATAAAGCAATATGCATATCTGTCTTCTGTTGGTTCAGTCATTTAAGAATGTCTCAGATAGGTGAATACCCTAAAAATAGGTAAGGAAAAAAAAAATCCAACCTCATAGAGGAAGAAACTATTTATCTTAAAGAGAAAAATACAACTCTTAAATCATCTGCCAATCTCTAAGGGGGGGGGTCATAAAATTGTATTATCCAGCTCAGGTATGGAACTAGAACTAGATAATAATTTAGATCACCTCTATCCCAAACCATTCCCTGATTCTATTCATTGTGCATGCATTAACCTATCAAAATTGTCCCCGATTGTGCATTTACCATCTTTCAATAGTATTAAGAAGTTTGCATCAAAACCAGTCCATTGTACTGGTGACATTTCTCAGAATTGGGCTTGCAGAGCTTATTGCTCCAGTATTCTGCTCTGTGGTGCTGCTTCAGTAAACACTATTTTCAGTAATATCAGGAGAAATTTTTTTAGTATTTGGTCTTAATTTCTGACATTTATTGGCTTGTTGCTCATCCTTGAGGACTGGCTGTTAAACATAAATACTGTTCTACATAAATGTTGTTTTAGATTTGTAGAAAAAAGCAGAGCAACAAGCAGCAAGTATAAAAGCAGAATTGTATGCGGCTCTGCAAAATTGCTTCTTCCTCAGTCCCAGCACCAGAAGAGAAGGAAATCTCCTAACACCTGCAAAGAGTATCTGAATGACAACTGCCAATTATCAGCTCTCAGGGTCATATTAACCGCATGTATATCAACCCAAGCTGACTTTTCCAAATATTCTCAAGAAACCTCCATATACCAAACTGAGTTTTGTATTGACTATTCACCTATTTTAATAGCTGTTGCTGAAAAAATTGAGTTAGAAATGCCCACTGAGAGAGAATAATTTGTGCCTTGTGTTGAATGAAATTATTACAGACAGATTTTCAGGGAAGTCAGAAAAGAAATGTGACAGACTTCTATACTTGTAAGGTAATAATTGAAATTTTTTTGAGAGAAGTGCAAAGGTATCCAGTTTGTTAATATTAAAAAAAAAAACAAAAAAAAAAAGGAATTAAATACTCCATGGTAGCAAAAGGGGAAAGACTGCAAAACTGGATAAATAAAATGTCTTACAGATTTCAAAGATCAACTTTTTTTTTAATTTTTATCAACAAATACAGAGAGACTATTTTTCACATGTAAAGTGAATAATAAAAATTTTAGAAAATATTATACCTCATTAAAAGGTAACACTTTTACAAAAATATACATTTAAAAGGTACACAAGAGAAAAGAGCAAGTAGGAAAAACTTAAAGGTAATACAAAATTAAAAAAAATTTATTTGAACTGTCATAAAGAATAAGAATACAAATGCCATCAGTGAAATAAGAGTAATTTTTAGCTTCCTTACTCTGTAAAATTATTTATTAATAATGCCTCTGACTAAAATAAAAGAACTGTCCTTTCCTGTTATGTCCCATTGTCTCAAATCTGTGTGACTACTGGAGAAAAATTTATACACATGCATATGTGCACATCCTCTTAATTCTGAGTAATTCAAGTATGAACACTTCACTGCTTTAATGTCTTTTTTTATCCAGAGTAATGATGTGCAATTTGAACAATGTACAAGGAAACATAAAACTAAGCACAGAACTTGATTGTTTTAGCAAATGCCTAAACAACACGTTCAGAAATCTAGTTCTGCAGAAGCCATCAATCAGACTGCTGTTAGACCTAATATATTAGTATATATATTTGTTATAAAAATAATAAGATATGTTATTATAAATAAATATACTTTACATATACTGCTACAGGCTAAATTACATTCTGTAAAATATTAGTTGAATTAATATATCTAAATTCAGTTTCATTTGCATATGTATAGAAGGACAAAATCTGCCAATGAAAACCCTGGTGATTAATTTAAAAAGAACCAGACACAGCAGGAGACTTGGTACCTGTTGGCAAATGTGGTCCCACTGAGCATTCAGATCCTTTAGCTCTGACTCTATTCTGGAAGCAAATTCTGGCTCTGCTTCACTCTTCATTTTCTTCCCAGTCTCATTAACACTGTTCAAACTGGGCTGGATTGTCTGGATATCATTTACTAAAGCCTAAAGGAAGAGCAGAAGTTTAGGCAAGCAGAATTCACACAAAGTTTCAGACATGGTATCCCCGCATGAAAATGTGTCTGCATGAGATTCTGACTTGACTGGGGTCCAGATCTCCAGTCAAATGAGCACAATCAGCAGACCTATCTATGAAAAGAAATTAAAAAGGAATGAGAGGCTGTAATGTGGCAAGCTGTTGTGTACCAAATAAAATGATGTAATTTTTAAATGTTATGTATGCCTATAAATATATACACATATAATGTGTACATATATCTCTCAAAATGCTTCCCTGATGTTGATTGAAGACATGAGAAATACCTAGATCTTTTATTCACATTTCTGAAAGAGCATTTCATTATAATGGTGAAAAATAATGATAATTCTTTTTTAAATAATGGCTAAGAGAAAGTTTGAGAGAACTTGCAGTTCTGTAAGATCACTGCGTATGCATTATTTCATAGTATTTACACATCCTGCCAGAAAATTTACAGAACTGTAAATTCCACTGAGCAGGGGCCATCATGGATTACAAGATTCACTGCACTTACACACTCTGTTGGGACAGGAAGAATTTGTAAACCCTGTGATGGAAGTACCAATACTTCATGATGCTTTAAAACCCTGCTGGGATAGCATCCTGGAACTTGTAAGTTTATTGAAAAAAGAATGGATATAACTCACAATACCTGCAAGTTCTTTTTGTACAGTCAGAAAAGTTTGTAAATCACACGAGTGACAGATACAGAAAAAAGATTTTTTGGCACAGATTATAGAAACTAAAAAAAGAAAAAATGCAACACTCATAAGCTCAACAAAGTAAATAAACAGTTGACTTTAGTAGCTGGCAACATATTATTCCCTGTATTAAAAAAAAAAAAAAGTTACTTTAATATCTGCCTCCTTCTGGTATTAAAGTTTCTTTGTTTTAACTGAATTTTCCTTCAAACCCAGTACATGCAAAAGGTTCAAATACACTGCAATCCCCTTACTACATGATTTTTTTTTTTTAGGAGCAGTAATCATTTGTGTAACTTCTGTATAAACTCAGCTCATAGAGAAGAGTTGAATAACTGCCAAGCAGTCAGGTAATACTCACTGTGCATTGCTCAAGTTGTTTTTCCAGTGCTTCTGAGTCTCCAAGGGCAGGCCACTCTTCTTTCAGAAAAACATCCACTTCAGCCATCCACTTATTCAGTGTTCTAGTGTCATTCTGTGTATTAAAAAGACATTTCATTGCATCACACAAAACCTGACTGGCAAGTGTGTAATTCATGCTGACACTACAACTGAAACTCATTGCAATGTAATTTCAACATTATTGAACTGTCTGAAAATACAAACACAGCAAACAAGTAAAACCAATTTTACCTGTGTTTATCATCAACACCTTAACCTGCACTTTGACCATTTCTGACCAAGTTTAATGTGTCTATGAGCAGACAACCTTATGGCTCCAAAATTCATGCCTTCTAGATATCATTTGTGTTTAGATGCTGCATTCTCGTTCATTGGTTCTCTCTATGGCTTCAGATTACTCACATTTGGCATTTAATTCAGGCTCACCCATCAAATGTTCTGTGCTTTCATTTAAACTTCAGACTCCTTTTGGAAGTTATATGCTCTAGTGACTATTTTTCTACCAGAGCACAGCACAGAAAAACACCCTTACTATTCAGAAAGAAAAAAGCCAATGTAACTGAAAGAGATTCACTTCAGAAACTAAAATCATATAATGAGTCAATAAGTCATTTCAGTCTCCCAGTTACTGTTTCTAGCATTAGAATAGGAATATTATTTCCATAGCCTTTATTTAACTCTTGCAGGTAGCAAACAAATCTTAACAACAAATACTTGAAAAGAGGGAATGTTACCAGCCCAGGCAACATTACATAGGTAATCTAGTAACTTGAAAAGTAGAATGAGATTTAAAAAATACCACTTAAAATTACCTCAAAACGCCATATTTGATAATCAGATGCACATATTAAAACACATATATGGCAAAAAAATTAGAAGTAAATTATAAAGCATTTTTTCCATCAAACTATTTTCATCACCAATGAAATACACATTGATATTACATGCTGAATGCAAAGCTGAATTAAAGCACAAAAAAGGATTCCAGAATAGAGACTGTATCCTAAAAAGTGTACAAATATGCCTTAGTAACTATTATGAGACAAGTAACAAAAGGGAACTTTTCCTTAATGTGACTGATATACTTAGAAAACCCCAAGCTAGCCTGAAAATGAACTGAATTAATAAAATTAATCATACAAAAATGATCATTATACTTCAGAATAGCAATTACCAAAACACTGTTGAAATATCTACTGTGCATTTCATTATCCAACAGTAAAAATAGTTCAGAATCCTATTTCATGATGAAACTTTAATACCTTTACAAGAATACTTTTAGTTCATTAATGTGATAAAATATTTATCTGGTGGGATTTTCTTCAAAAGAGATTAGCCTCCTGCTACCAATGAAGACCAAATGTATGACTCACATTTTTAATCAGATTGTAAATGCATTTTGTTTATCAACACTGATTTCATCATATCCCATACTGATGCATTCCATAAATTACAGCAGCTAAAACAATAATCTGGATAAGAAGTCATTCAACAAGCTCAAAAGACAGTAACTTTTATATTAGATGTGTACCAGAGGGCTTTCAGCAGTAAATATAAGGGGTAAAATTTGTATGCATCAACAGCTCATGCTTCTTTGAATACTTTACATGAGCATGGTCATGATGCTCAGGACCTTTTTAAGACCAGTGGGAAAAGCTCTAAATTTGGTGAAGGGGTGGGAGTGAAGACAGAAGGCAGAGGGAAGGAAAAAAACAAAAGTTTGAATTTCTTAAGCAAAGTGCCCTGCTTTGTTTATGTGGCACTGTTTTGGGAGTAGGGTGGCATCTGTGAGGAAAGGACAGGTTCTGTCCTGTGCTGAACACAGACAGTTCCACCTTCCCCCTGTGGAATCATCACTGTACAGTGCTGATGCTGTGGTGAGCTAGTGATGCTCAGTGGTAATGTAGATAAAGAAAAGGGCAAAAATGTCTGACTGAGGATGAGACAAAAAAAAATGAGAAACAGTCCTGCAAAATGTGAGAAGCAGCCCTACAGACACCCAGGTGAGGTTCCAATGCTGCCATTCTAAATACCTGAAACACACTTCTGCTTTCTGGGAAGTGCTGACAAGATACTATATTACAGGTGACTTTAATCATGTAAGAGAATTCACTAAAGTCATTATGGTACAGCTACCTCAGATGCATGAACAGGAGCTTCAGCTACATTGAAAAAGAAGTAGAGGAACATTATTTGAAATTTTTAATGAAATTAGAGCTTTTTGCTAATGAAATAACATAATCAGAAACAGCCACAAAATCGGAATTCAAAGTAAAATCCATACCCATCAAAATCGAGCAGACATTTAAACACATTTTTTGTCGTGTTTTGATATCTCACTTTGGTGTTAATTCCTGTTAGCACCTAAATGTGTTCTGCCTCAGGCCCACAGCAACAAGCCACCAGGTATAAGCAGAGGCTGAAAAAGTGTGATGAACCTGGAATCGCTGGAGTTTGGTCAGGCGCTCCTCCAGCTTCTGGGAATGCTCTGCCAGCTGTGCCGAGAGCTTCTTCCAGCGGCCAAGGACCACCTCCACCTCGGAGCGATAACTCTGGCTGACCTCTGCAGGGGCTTTCCTGGACAGTTCTTCCACAGTGGTGCTGAGATAGGTCAGGCCTTTCTGCTGCTCTTGCAGAGAACTTTGGAGAGCCTGTGAATAAGAAGCGAGTGGAATTCATGTGCTAGGCAATTCTCTTCGTTTCACAAACACAGGCAACACATAGAGGTCACCTTTACTAAAACGTGCAAGAGCATAATTTACTGAGCAATTTAGTATTGTTTTTCTCATACAACGTAGAAGGTTTTTTCAGTTGAACTGACAATATAACCAGAGGTACTTATACTTGTTAATAGATGCGATCTACATACATTTCATTTATTTGAGATAGGAATTTGCTATGGCCCTGATAATGACACTTTCAAAAGAACCAGAACATGGAGAAAAAAAAAAATAAACTTAGAGAACTGATTCTGTGATACAAGATTTTTTTATAACTTCTCAAAAACTTTTGTGATTCTCAGCCCAAATTTACTTCATCTAGTTTTTTTTCTATATTCTATGTTTTGTTTCTGAATATGCATCAAACATTATGTTCATTAGCCATCTGAGAGTAGAAACTCTGTCAGACATTGAGATACAGGGAAGGTTTGTAGCCACTGGCAAAATTTGTTCCGCATTTGTCTACTTGTTAATTTGACAGGAAACCTGTCAAAAGACTGTGCTGCATTTTGCAAATCAGAATCGTTTTCCTGTCAGCACTGGAAAATGAAATTACCTAAATCTATCTTTTACTACCAGAACTATCATCAAAGGAATATTTTATATACCATGGGGAAAAACAAGGGCTTTTCCTTAACATTTTCTATATCTTATAAAATTGCCTTGAGTGGTGAATACCATTTTAAATTCCTTAACTTCAGGAATTAATATAAGCAAGCAACTGCCATATCCTGAAGCCCTGGCCTAAAACCAAAATAAGCATTATTTACTCAAGATCCACAGGCTCCAGCAGATTCATGTACCAAGCTAGAGCTCTGTTCCTCTGAACTTGTCATTTAAGACATTTTTGCCCACAACTTAATCACTCACCTTGAACTCCCTGAGTCTCTGCTCCATGATTTCATATTCAGCAATTGCAACCTGAGGCATGGAGAGTTTAGTTTCTGACTGCTGCATCCACATAAGTATAGTGTTCATTGTCTCCTTGTAGTGTGCAGGAGGCAAACTGTCAAAAACTACATTCAATGGGGAAAAAAAAGGGAAGGAAATAAAAGGAAGGAAGGAAATAAAACAATTTTTCACTTCACTATTTGGTTTACTGACAGAAGACACTTTGTAAAAGACCAAGCCTTATTGAAGTCTACAGCTGTTTTGCAAGACATCGCCACAGGCCCTATGTTTATCAAAACTATAAAAATAATTTTGGAAGAAAAAATTATTTTGAAAATTTTTGAAAAATTTTGAAAAACAAACATACTCCTAATGTTTGAGATATCTCTACCATTTTATGAGTTGTGTGTCATTTGACCCCGTTATTATAGGTCAGAAGACAACTTATATGGCCAACATAACTATTTTAAATATGTGTGTTCAGAGACCAACAGACAAACCATTGTACATAATCTACAATCTAATTTCAGAAATGTCTTAAGAAGTATGTTAATGTGTTCAATGTTTCTGTTCAAGCAAAATTTTCCATTTAAGACATCTGTTAAAAGCTTAGAAAATTAATCTTCCTTCTACAATAAAGTTGACTTTTATTGAACTGTGCTTATTGTGTCAGTATTACAGCTACTGCAAATAGACAACATCTGGCACACACATAAGCAACTCATTAGCAGATAGATTCCCCCTGCCATCAACAGCAGTTGCCTCTATACTCACTAAAAAATGTGTAGACAAATAGCATGGCTGGTTGGAACTGAAACATTTCCAATTTGTTCATAATAATGAAGTATATAAAAGCTACAAAAAAGTTGCACCCATTTGTATCTCCTGTATCCTCCTCAATATTCTCCGGTGTTTCACAAAGAAATATACAGAAAAACAATAAAGCTGTCAAAAAAAGTAGTTTTGACAAACAACACAGTTAAAATTTTTAAGCACAAGCTTGCTTACATCATACAGCAGAATGCTGAATGCTTGGCAGAATGTACCTCAGATTTTAATCTAATTTTTTAGTTGATCAAGAGAATGCTACATGAAAAAAAAACTTATATTTACAGTCAGATATCATAACAACTTCCCAAAATCAGAACAATCTCTCCTGTGAAAAATGCACATTGTATGGCACACTTTCCTCATAAAAGACTTGCCTGATGTGATTTATCACATATCTCTGAGGATTTACAAAAGATAGAACTTACTACCAGGAAAGACAAGATTTTCTTCCCTTGTGAGGTATTCTTGTTCACAGAAATCAACAGTAATATCTTCTTGGAAATACAAACCCAAACATTTTCCATCTCATCCAGTAACATTTTAAATGTTCTCTTTCCTTAGTGAAATTTGTATTGTTTTTGACTCATTTTATCCAAACAACTTCTACTTTACAAGAGAACATACATTTAAGCTCTTCACTCCAAAGAAATGGAGATATAATTTGAGCAGCTCGGATATGTTAAAGAATTATACAACTCTTAACTGCAGTTTTATTTAGAAACATGAAATTAAGTTTAGTGTTGTGATGTGATGTTTGACTTCTCTAAGTCATGTTTCCCTTTAAATGCAAAACAAATCTTATGACCAATGTATTACTTCAAGCATTTAAGTAAAACCAGCTATTTTTAGTAGTACTGAAGAACAGCTGAAAACTGCTATAGCAAACTCCCCCAAATTGCATCAAACTCTAATCCGGTAACTTTGCCAATAATAATAAAAAATTTAAAACCATCCAAACATTGGAAAACATTTCATTAAATTGTAATGAGTTATGTTTCCTACTATTGGATGGACTAAATAGGAGTTCAAATGGGATGACAGATGTTGAATTAATCAAACTAATGTCTTTACAAATTGGTTATTAAATATTAACTTTAAAAAGCATTGTTGAGTGTAACCATAGTTTTCCCATTTCACTTTTCCAGATTACTACAGATTAGCAATAATGAAATACTTTTTGATTCTTTAAGATAGACAACATGTCAGCATTTTCATCCACAAGGAAGCAGATTGACTTTTAGGATGGCACTGAAGAACCTTTATTATTTTAGCAGCACATGATGGCAATGGTGAGAATTCAGTCAAGCTCCCACAGAGGGATTCACATCTCCCAGTTATAACTGTCTAAATAATCTAACTCATTTATGGCCTCTCTGTGGGCAATATGTATCTCTAAATTCCCCATGCTAATAACGTAAACCCACATTCATTCAAGACCTGTTTCTTTTTATCTTAAAATTTCCTTTGTGATACTAATATTTAGGGACTAAAGTCCACACAATAAGCAAAGCTCATTAATATGGATTCTGCTCTATTATCAAAAAAAAAAAAGGCAACAAAAGAATTGGCAATGAGAAAGATCTAGTATGTCCTCAACATGGGCCTAGTTTAGATATAGCAAAACTAAGTCCGTGGCAGAACAGTAACAAAATATCACAAAGGGAAATCACAAAAGTATTATTGTGAAACATCAGAATACAGTTCCCATCCTGGAGGGGAAAAATGTTTTTGTATTCATCCATTCCACTTGTAGGAAATGCATTTTGGTGTGACTGACATTGTAAACCCTGGGAACTGACAGGCAAACACATTTGCACTTATATATTTCTTTTAGAGAAAGTCCATACACGTGGAAATAGAATGTTCAAATAGTTAGGATTTATTTCTAATAAACAGAACTATCTAAACATGTGAAAATAGCTTTCCAAGTAAGCAAAATACTTTGTTTTTCCTCACTGCTTCCTTGGTTTTTGTGACCAGATTTTTCAGTCAAAAATATTTTCCCAAATCAGAAATTAAATGGGAATATAATTATCTCAACAACAATCAAATCACACTGGATAGGTTGCAATGTGTTTCTCCTGCAGTCATTACAAATCCCACTGTTCATCACACCATGATGAAAGACAATAAATATAATCTATAGGACCATTTCAGTAAACTTACTCCCTGAAATAAATTAACAAGAATAAACTTCATGTATTTCCAATAAAAATCTCTTCAGTAGTAAAACCAGGCTGATATTTTCACAACTTTGTTTTATTATGTTGTAATACAAATACTTGAACCAATTCATTAATAGGTCTTTATTAATAAAACTGTGATTTCCTTCTCCTACATTTTTAACCAGAAAGTCTCATGAGGAATCTTATGTAATACTTGATTAATGTTATGCAAATGATTTAAGTCTTCCAATTCTCTTTGTTTTAAAGCTCTTGAAAGAAACAAAAGGGAATAATAGAATCACAGGGTGGTTTGGGTTGGAAGGAACCTTGAAGGAAGACCATCCAGTTCCAACCCCCACCATGGGCAGGGACACCCGCTAGATCAGGCTGCTCAAGCCCCATCCAACCTGGCTTTGAACACTTCCAGGAAGCCCTTCTCCAGTTCTACAGGAGCTTTTGTAAATATATTTTAAAGACACAATTACTTTTTAGGTGGGTTTGTTTTTCATCCTTAAAAATATTAATTTTTACCACTGAGGAAAAGGACAAAATCACCTACAGAGTAGAGGACATTATCTCATACACATTCATTTCACAGGCTGCTTTGTCCTTTTGATCTTGATTTAAATAAAAAAGAATTACCGTAGGAAATGGATGGTGTGAAAAAAGAGAAGAAATTGCTTGCATGCTACTTATTAAAACAATAAATTCTCACACACATCTGAACTATATCTTCAACTTGAAAGACACATTTAAAGAAGGTTAAGCAAACTTTATCCCTCAAAATCAAACAGCAATGAATAATTTTACTACTAAACCATAGTTCAGGTCTTAAAGAAAACTTTCAGTTATGAAGTTTTCAAGATACTTGCTTAAATTTTTCCTTCCTCAAGTATAGAACGATTTGTGAAAGATTATGTATCATTGCAACTTCACTGCCACCTATAAACAATTTCCAATGCACTTAAAGCATCAAAATAAGGTAGCAGTTCAAAGTTTTAACCAAAGCAGAATAATTACAGACTAAAACTCTAAATGGTCATCATACTGTTGCAGTTACTGTAGTTTATTATCTTATAAAATTATGCCAAGTTCGAATTACATGAGCTCTATGCAATCCAACACCCCAATGCAATCCAATACTGTACTTATGAATTAGAGAAAAAAATAATGTTCATGTAAAATAATTTTAAGCGTGGCATGGGTAAATAAAAAGTCTAAAGAATCTTGACATGATGCAGAAGGTAAAAGCTTTCTAAAGTACCTCCTGAAATAAACAGGAGAAACATCATTTGAATGCAGATGAATAATTTATCATTAATAATAACAACAGCAATGATGACAATGATGACTTCACCTTTGGGAATTACAGATTCTGCAAAGGTAGAATCAGAACTTGAAAGAAAAGCACAGTGCATAAATTTATGAGGCAGACAAAAATGGAAATGTATATGACTTTTTCTTTGCCACCTCCACCTTGATACTTCTAATTTTACACGTGACAAAAGCCTTTTTTTTAGTTACTTGCTAAAAATCCAATGATTTTCCAATTTCCCTCAGAAGAACATGTATCTCAGTGAGAACATGAATCTCCATCAAGGCCACGACTGGATAGCAGCTCAATGCAGCGAGACTGAAAAGCAGTACCACCTTAATGGAATTCAGTTAAGTCACAGATCTAGAGGAGTGCTGGAATGAGTCAGCTGCCACCCAGGAGGAAGTTTGAACCAGGGAGTATTCACTTACCTGACACTGACTGTCAGCTCTCCCTGGGCTCAGGGGAAATGGGAGGCTGACCATGCTGCTCCCTAGAAATCTCTCTGATGTAACAGCAGTTAATATCAAGACAAGTAAATATAAAGTACAAAACCTCCTTTTTCACCAGGGCATTACAAAATGTAAGAACTCCTTGGGAAATCAGGTTATTCATACCTGAATCATTGCCAGCATTGTCTATTTCACTCCCTTGGGTAGAGTACTGAACAGTTTTAAGCTCAGTCTGACCTTTATTTTTTCTATATAGCAATATTCTAGAGATTACTCTAAATGTGTTTGGGGAGAAGAGAGACCTGGATTGCTGCATACATCACATTCAAAATGACATATGGATATACAGACATTCTGTCAAGTGCAAAAAATGTGGTTGTATTTGTTAATATTTTATGAGATTGTATCTCTCCTAACCAGCACCACAAAATAATTTAAAAACCCAATGAAATAGGTTTCAGAATTAAAATTAGGTTTTATAATTGGAAATTCTAATCAAATCTTGGAGAAAAACATGTAAGAAAAGCTGAGTTAGTCTTTAGTATTATTTTATTGACAAATCTGCAGCAGAGAGAAACTAGTAAGCACTCCTGAATGTTTAAAAAACCCCAAAACTAAGCTGCCCTGCTATCACTTTCAAAAACCACATATAAAACCTAACCAAACAAAAAATATCTGAGAAAGACAATTCCCAAAATTAGAGAAAACGGTTTATGAGGGAAAATTTCTCTTGAACAACAGAACAGCTAAATACCCTTATCCATCAGAAAAGATAATGAAGCAATGGAAAATTAACAAAAACAAACAAACAAACAAACAAAAAAAAACACTCACAAAAACCCCAAACTTTTTATGATGGTTAAAAAAATCTATCTTTTTAACTTAAAAATAAACTTTAATCATGAATCAAAAAAGAAAAATCTTTCTAAACACATGTAGGTTTTATTCCAGGAAAGAAAAAAAAAAATCAAATATTTTAACTGATCTGCAATACATCATTCAGTCCTCAGAAGACCCTTCCATCTGTAGGAAATAATTAATTAGAAATAATTTATGTAAATAAAAGATGGAAAGATCTAAAGTACTATAACAAAATTTCTGTATTTTCTATAAAAGTAAGGCCAGAATAAAGACACCGGTTATGGCCCGTCTGTACAACACAAGAAAAGTAGTAACAACTGTCCAGGACTCCATGCAATATTGATTAAGAAACGTCTGTTCTCTTGCACTACAGGAGACTCTCCCCAGCCTGATCAGGGCTTCCACCTCAGCACAGCTGCTCCTGCAGCTGGCCAGGGCACTGGAGAAGCTGATTGCAGCCCAGGCTGCAGGAAGAAGGAATACCCAGGAAGAACTTTACTGAAGCCCATGGCATTACAGGTCAGGCACTGAACAGTATTTACATTACTGGACCAATCAACTGGTTAATTCATGGCTTCTCACCGCAGGAAAATTTGACATGGCAAACCAAACAACTATGGAAGTTTAGACAGAGAAGAAATCATAAAGAAGCCAGCATTTATGCTATATTTCTGTTGGAAGAATGGCAACTGATTTCAGCATATGAAATGTTTTTTACATCTTGCCTGTTGTTCATCCTGAATTTAGAGCAATGGAGAAACTTTACACTCAATGTTAAGTTTCTACAATTCATTCTTTCATCAGTTGCTATGGGACACTCGCATTTTATTTCTTCTGTTCTTCCATGCATCATCAACTTTTCAGTTTGCATATGTGGACACATGTAAAATAACTACATAGTGCAGTAATGTAGTATTGAAAAAAAACAATATCCAAGACTCTCTGTGAAAGAATTTAGGAGGAGTATTAGAAAAATCCACTAGAAGGAGCTAGCACTATGTCAAATTTAAGATCAGTACAATAATTTAGAGATATCAGTGGTTTAAGGGTCAAAAAATATCTTTGTTGTTGGAAAAAATTAAATTTGTATTCTTTTTTGTCTGATACTTTATTTCATAAGCTAATACAGAAAGTGTACAGTAATTACTGATATGCTACGTATCATTAATTAGGAATAGTTAACTTTCTATTTTGGTGTATCATTTTGTCCCTTTTGAAAAATTCATTTCACTAAAAATATTACAAATATTGTTATAACTGGCAGTCATGTGTTCTGTCTTGCAATTAAGAAAGAGATGGCCACATGATGAAAAACTAGATTTGCTAAGGTGGCTATTCTCTTTGATAAGATTTATGGAGTTAAATTTCTATTCTGTAAAAATCTAGAGCAGATTCACTCCTGTAATTAAGCTGTCTTTCCTCTCTACTGACTGACAGAGATGGACTGCCTTGTCTTATAATCCAAATAAACAAAGACAGTTTTATGGTGCCAAAAAATATCACTGAATCTGTCCATAAACACACTAACAAAAGGAAGTTTGATGGCTGAACTACACTGAGTGGAAGCTTTGCTTCTGAATAGTGTACCTTTCCTTGATTCCTTAATATAAAATATAGAATGAACTGATAATTTTTGAAAGACTAATTCAATTGCAAAAAAGAGCACCTGAATTGTACTACTGGTTTAGTATCACAAAAGCAAATACAAAACTGGGAAAGCAAAATATAAACACCTATTCTATGCGTGCTAGTCAGGCAAATTGACTTCTTGTCAAGAATACTTACTGGTCTGTAGCTGCTTTTCTCTGGCATGCATGTCAGCAAATATTTGTTTGAAATGGCTGGTAAAAGCAGCAAGGTCAGCATCCAGAAACACTGGTGCTTGTTCTTTCTCTTTGAGTGCTTGACTTTGAGCCTTTAGCCGTTCAATCTGAGGCTGCAGGGTTGACATTCGAATGATTTCATCCTGCAAGTGAGAACAAAAAAAAAAAAAAAAAAAAAAAAATTCAAGATATGGCTACACAAGAAATGCAACCACTAGCGCCATGAAATCACCACTGTTTCAGTGCACATTACACAACTGTTCTGCTTCCAAATACATCAGTTACAATCCACATCAATTCAACATTTTAAACCTTTCCTCACAAATCAATACTTCTACTCCAAATATAATTGTTGGTTGAAATCACTGCTTAAAGCCACCCTAAAGTCACTTTCACATGATATTTTGCTCAAAGAAAATAAGAATGATTGTACATTAAATTTTCAATCCTAAGGAACATCTTCTTCATGTGAAGACTGGAAGAGAAAAACACCACATGTACCATAATCCTGGACCCATGTCTGTTATATTATGTTTAGACTAAAATGAAGTAGAAAAGGAGAAATGAAGATACTCAGTGATTTTTAGCAGCCTCACAGTAACACATTAGAGGTTGAGGTTAAGATTAGGATAGCACATAGCAGCAGGAAGGGACTTGCAGGGAACATCTATTCTAATGGCCTGACTACTTCAGGGCTGACAAGTTAAAGCACATTGATAAGGACATTTTCCAAATGGCTCCCACAGACTGACAGGCTGGGGGCACCCACCACCTCTCCAGGAAGCCTTCTTGTTACACTCTTCAAACACCCTCCCAACTCCAGTCTAAATCTCCCCTGGCACAGCTTTGAACCATTCCCATGCATCCTGTGCCTGGATACCAGGCAGAAGAGATCAGCACCTCTCTCTTCACTGCCCTTCTCAGGAAGCTGTAGAGAACAGTGGGGTTGTGCTATTATACCTTGAATACTCTGTGACATGTGCAACTACAGAATATAAAAGTAATTAGCAAAGAAGCCAAATGTACAGTTCATAGCAGAGATATTCAAAGAAAAGTTTTCTGCACAAGAGCAGAGACCTCTGTAGGCACAATGCCATCTTGGAAATACCTGAAAATTGAATAGCATATATCTCAATTTGGGTTTCAATATTTTCTGGTTGAGAGCTTCTGGAGTCAGAGATTTCCTAAAGTCAAACTTCTACAAGTATATCATGCAATTTATAATGCAATACTACTCTTCAATAGATTGCTGTTAATCAGTATTTGCTTGTAAGCTCTCCACCCACAGAGCTGTCTACAGTAAGAGAGAGAAGCAAATTTCTATGGTGGCACATCACACAAATAAAAACAATTAGGGAGAATTAGAAGTGAATTGGTGTGACAGTTTTTTGTACAACTCCTGAGATTCTCTCATATTGTGACAGAAGAATATTCGTCCATTTGACTACACAACACACACTGAATCAAAATACAGGGTATATAAGAAGTGAAGTGGCCTGAAATGGCAGAATTTTGGACTTAAAAACAATGTTCAGGCTCAGATCCTTAAAAGAGGTGAAGAGCAACGTTTTCCTAATGAGGGACCAAAGACACAGATTTTTACATGAAAAAGAAATATGAAAAAGACTTGAGGCCTACAGTTCCCTCTAAGTGTCTAAGTGTTCTAATAACAATATATTTGAGGCAGATTATTGAAGACCCAGGATGCCTCTTTATTTCTTTGAACAAATATTTTCAATAATTACTTTGTAAATCCAAGGAGTCCATTTACTATTTTTATGGTGAAACCTTGTAGGTCATAATCTGTCCCACTGCTGGAACACCTAAGAAGCACAATACCATCAAAAAACTTGAACAATCTCTAACCTTGCATCTTTCTAACTGAGCTTTTACTGTGGCAGGATCTGTTGCTGGTGTGGGTTGTGTTCTCAGCCAGTTTTCTGCAGCAATTGCTGTCTGCTCCAGTTGCTGCAGCTGGGAGTAGAAGTCAATGATGTTATTTTGGCACTCCAGCCATGCCAGTCTTTCACTCAGCAGCTGACAGAACTCAATCCAGCGGCTCTTCAGCTGCTCTGAGGCTTGTCTAATGTTGTCAGGATTAAGACCCTCTAGAAAAATAAGAGAAGATGCTTAAAGATAAACAAGTTACAAAGAAAAGGGAAAAAAAAAGTAGGATAGTTGAACAACTGAGTTTCTCTATTTGAGAGCTCATAAATCCAGTTAATGATTTATCACCAAATAACAGTTCTGAATCTACAGATGTTACACATTAGCGGAGAAAGCATATCAAAAATATTTAAAGTTGCTGCCTGGGTACCTTTGTTGCTGTGGGAATGAATTATAAACTACATTAAAGTACAAGAATGGGAATAAAGCAGAAAGTAGAGATACAATACATAAAGCTAATTAAAATTGCTGTAAGAAATAACCAAATGCCCGACAGCTGTATTTTGAAAACTATGCCTGGACTGAAATTAGATTTTAATGTACAAGACTGTTGCTGGCTTTTTTTCTATAAAAAGACTGATTACAATTAATAGGAACTATATTTCACAGTTATTTAGAGGTTTCTGGTAATCCAACCCATATATTTTGCATTATAAATTATTTAGAAATATCATAAACACTGAGGAATAAACAAAGTACCAGATCAAATGTCCATCTAGGCCAGTCCTGAGTGTCCAACAATGACCATAAGGAGAAAGTAAGAAGAGAGCCAAGAAACCATAGGTGATGCTTCTCTATGGTTATTTTCAAAGTGATTGTTTTCTCTGATGTAGTTTGCCTATTCCTGTCTGTTGTTCAATAATCATGCTTATAATAAAGTTCATAAAATAAAACTGACTTTAGTTATTGCGGACAAGGTAGTTATTTAGAACAATTAAAAGGTAAAAGAAAATTTCTTCACTTTCTGTGAAGAAAGTAAAGGAACACATATGAAAGATAAGAAAATGTGTCTTAACACGATTCATAAGCACTCTGTAATTTAAACTCAGAATGACTTCAAAATAATTTTAACTTAATCACCACATTTATTTTTTCAACGGAAGTTTAAATGTAGTCCCTAACATTTTTTAAATTGTAATGACATGGGATGGCAATAGGGCCAACATTGATTTCAAAATGAGTAAAATTCTCAAATCACTGAGCAATGCCATATGCTTAAGAATACTTTCAATAACATCATCACACAGTCTACACAATAGCCAACCAGTTAAACAGAAGCTGTTTTTAACAAAATAATAAAAATAAGAGTACTTTTCTTTAAAGCAAGTTTAAAAGAAAATGAGACAAAAACCTTCTGTGCTCCACTTCTGCAATCTTTGATACCCTACTGAATATGGGTTTTCTGGTTTGCAATCTGCGCTCCAAATCTACAGGAAAATTTATTTTGTATAAAAAATAGTGAAGTTCTTGGCAGTTTTAGAAGGTAGTACATAGGAAATAGATTCCTAATTACAGCTAAATGCTGTAGTAAAAAGTAATAAAAAGTACTAGATTCTTTTAATAAGAAAATATTATAAGGAATTTCTATAATGCATGCTATATGGTAAACCACACTAAATGATAATTGGGGATCATGTCTGTTGTGGAGCATCATAGTCCTCTGGCAAATTCTCTTCTGGATCCAGCTCAGGGCTATTTCATTCAGAGTTGCTTGGAAACAGACTGTGCAGAAACCTGATAGCAGCTCTCTGGATATTCTTTGGCTCTGGGATGGTGCCCTAGCCAAACAAATTGTACAGCATTTCAAAAAGCAAAACCATTGGAAAAATAGAAAGCCCAGTACTACTGGGAGATAATGGGTGGTGGCTGGAGCAGCTCCACATCCACATTATACTCAACAAAGCTGAAAAGCACATTTTAAGGACTGATCAAGGATATAAAATGAACTCTGAAGCATGAAGAGGAAAAAAGGATTTTGACACATCCTAATAAAATCCAAAATTGATCGTGTCTTCTGTGAGTGTGTGTGTGCATCTGGGGATGTGGTAGCATAACTAGATTTTCTAGAAGTTTAATGTCTAATGATCATGTGAAGAGCAGAATAAGCCTGAATGGCACAGTACATCTGAATAACAACAATCACAGACAAGGCACACAGATACTGACTCTTAACAACAGCAAGAACAAACATATGTATAGACAATAAGACTTTATGCTGTATTTTAACAATTGTTTCTGTTGTGAGTTGGGTATAACAATGCTGTAAATTCATAACAAAAGGCAGATTATCTTTGCTGTTGTGTTCATTATTAACTCTGAACCTGGAAGACATTGCTTGTGAGTTTGGCAGACTAGATATAAAAATAGCACTTTATTTATTCCTCCTTTCCTTTCTTTTCAGCTGCCACAGTCTCCCAAGTACCCTTAGGCGAGATTATGATTACCAGAAGTGCAGTCATGGATTCCCCACATATAATACTTTTCACTGCAATATTTTCTTCTAGGATTCAGAGAGGACTGTATTTCAGATGAAAATCTAGATTCACTAGATCCTCCTTTCTTATTTTGCTCATAGGTCCCTCTTCACATGACACATTTAAATATGTGAAAATAGCCACTCTTATTCATTTTTTCTTTAATTATTTTATTTAACATCTAACCTTTGAGTCTAATATGAATCCATAAATACATTGAGAAAGAAACACTTTTGCTCTTTATGTTCTGGAAATGGACAGTACAAAACTGGTTTATGCAGAGTCATGTTTGGTAAAATATTGCAGAGGAGCACCTTCATTAGGCAGAATATCCTAATGTAAGGAAGATAAAATCTCCATAACGTGTGATTCATTTCCAGCAGGATGTAATAAAATGGCTGTTACTTGAACTTGAGATCATTTGGGCAAGTCTGACCCATTGGGGAAAATTAAGAATTTCACATGGAATGGAATCGTTAGGGTTGGAAGGGACTTCTGGAGATTACCCAGTCCAACCCCCATGCCAAGGCAGGGTCACCCAGAGCAGGTGACACAGAAATATGTCCAGGTGGGGTTTGGAATGTCTCCAGAGAGGGAGCCTTCATGACTTCCTTGGGCAGCACTGGGTTACAGTGCTCTGCCACCCCCAAAGAAAATAAATTCTTCCTCTAGTTGAAGTGAAACTTTCTGAATTTTAATTTATTACTCCTTAATAAAGTCCACTATTCCTTGTCCTATTTGAAACTTTCTTCTGTGATAACTACTTATTTCTGGACTAAAGCTCCTTTACCAAGACATACCAAAAGCACACAAGCAGGCAAAGAAACAATATAAAACCCATTTTCTGACAAAACATTATTTTATGAATAGTAGTTAGTTCATAATCTTTTCATGTTTCACATTCTAAAACCTTCTGGTATAATCATTGTATAAATACACTGTACCCAGAGGAAACAGATCATTATCTGAAGTGCATCCATTAGTTTTATTACCTTGTATACTGCACATAATAAATTGTGCCTGAATATTTTTAATTGTGCAGCACCTTACATGCAAGTGCTTTGGAATTGCCACTTAATGTGAAATATATCTTGTTAAGTGCATCTGTCATTTGCACAGTTCTGTGATAGAATAATGTAATATTATTTGGTTTCTGTAGCTCTTGACTGTTGTGTAACTTACAAGATAATGTATTTCTTCCACAGAATGGTGACATTTTAAAATTACATGTTTTATTGCAACAAATTGATTTGCATTCACTTTAATGCTTCCTGTCAAAATTCTCTGATTATTCATTTTGATATCCTGTTTATTTTATTCTAAACTACCATAATAGCCAAGTGTCCACTCCAATTGCTAAACTACTTCACTTATGCATCAACAGATTTTTTATTCTACTTTATAATATGATTTAGTAAAGAAGAACAAAACAGATTTTTTTTTCCTAGAAATAATGGTAAACAGAATATGTAAGTTTTCACTGCTTGCAATCATCAATCTTTAAAAGCATGAGCAAGGAGAGGCAGAGCACAGCCCATGAGGGTGGTTGGGTAAAGAAGCATCCACCAAAAACCACCAATGATTTCCCTTGTGATGGGAAAAGTCCTTCAAATGACAATGTCCAGACACCCTGCCTACAAACACAGGAGCAGCTGTGCAGTGGGAGAGGGCAGATCTTTCCAGGGCAAAATACTTCTGCTGACAATGGCTGACAACATTTACATAGGTCTAGAAGAGTGTCCTGTATAAATATGTTTCCTAAGAATATTTCCCTATGCTAAGGAACAAATAAATTAAACCCTAAATAAACCAATCCAATTATCTCCAGAATTCAGGTTTTTTAACTTGTTCTCTCTCCTATCACAGAAAAAAAAAAAAAGGCAAGAAAATAAATATAAATAATTCAACAATGGAGTTCACCACTATTCTGAACTTGCTCTTATAATCCACCAGAGGTCTCATCTTTTTTTATCCCCTCTGTCTGTTAGAACCAGAATCATGCTTATGAGCAAACAGAAAGAATATTTTGTATATTAAGTAAAGCCAGCATATTCAATGCCAGCATAGTTCAAATCTTAAGGAATCTAATAATTATTAGTCCAGATCTAATTGACAGAAAATAAGTAAAAATTAACAATTCAATAAAAATTGTAATCACTTGACTTCTGAACTGATCTATACATGAAATCTCTTTGCCTTGTACAGTCTTTTAATTACAGGTTATACTGCAAATACATGACAATCATCAATTAAATCACTGATTCATTTCCCTAAAGAAGAACAATGGAAGCATCATCATTTTTGATCTGTAAATTGTGGTAGTTAAAAAGGTTCTTCATTAAAATAACATAGTACATCTTCCCTCCACTAGATGTTAAACTGCAGATCTCCCACAAATCCATACAGGCACACTAATTAATTCCAGTTCCTTCCCATTTTATGGAAAACAGTTCTACCACCAGAACAGGAAGGTATGAAAAATGGTATTTTTGAGATTCAGCAAATCTTTCTTCTTGTTCTTAGTGAATACAACAACCAAAAAAAAAAATTAATTAATTTACAAAAGACATAAGCACTATAGAAACTTAGTTGAATTACTGTGGAAAATAAAAGCTGCATAACTCTACTACAGTTTGAAATTAAGTTTTAAAGGTAATATTTTTACTTAACTTTTAGTTCAGTTTCAGTTGAACTAAATTGCAACCATTAACTGCAATTAGATCATAATGTTTGGAAGAAAAGGCAAATACAGAGTATGTTGTACACAAAAGGCTTTACAATGGCAGTTAACTTCCTTTACCCTCAAGGAGTAATTTTTAGCATCTCACAAGATATTCCATTTGCCAATTCTTTGTTAAAATAATCTCACAGTTTTCACCAACTAACGTTAATTATTTATTCTACTCTCTACTGCTGGCAATTACTGCATTAATTAACCATTCCAAACACTGTTCTTCAATTTGCCTTTGCATTAGTGGAGGAGTGTAAAGTCTGATAAATACTCAAGGTTTCAAGTCCATAGGAATTGTTTCTCTTTTCAAAGGGATTGTTTCCTCCTTAAAACCACGACAATAAGAGATCTTCATTTTCACAGCCAATTAATCTGTCAGCCACACTAGAATGTTTTTTCTGCCAAGGCTACCACAATATAATGCATGACCAGACCTCAGAGCAGCTGACAAACTTGAAGTTGATAAAGTCATGCTGGCTTAGTTAGTCTGCCCTGTGCCTGCCATCCAGTTGGAAAATGTGCTTCCTGAAAAAAGAGGTGTGATTTGAGAAATACTGGAAATATTTCCCTGCACATCTAGCTACATGTAAAACATTAATAAGGATGGATGCATGGACTGAGGGAGACAAAAGCAGAGTCTTGAGTTAAAACTCCTTGGGAATAATTAAGACAGAATTTAGTCTATTTGATGCATGACATGGTAGGCACTACAGTGCAGGGTAAGCATTATTTCAGATGGTTGTGAGTTCAACAACTAACACCAAAAATAGTCATCATAAAGTACTACATAATCCAAAGAAACTAAACTGGAATTCTTGAGGTGCAGGTCTGCATTTGTCCAATGGAAGAGTGGGACATGCCTAAATATGCCCTAGACAGATTCTTCCCAAAATAGGAACCTCAATGGGCCAGCACGCAAATTTCAGATGCTACCCTAAAATCATGTACAATCAATTCTCCCAGACAGAAAACATAAAAAGTCTGAACTTTTAATATCATCAACCATGAAAAAGTGCCCAAATTATTTCAAACAGGGTGCAGATATTACCAGACTGCCTTCAGTATATTCACAGAGTCTGGGAAGGGACTCATTGTAGCAATTGTTACAGTAATGATAATTAAATATGTCCTGCACATTAAATATGGTCTCTTTTAAAATATTACACCTTCATACTTAAGAAAACAATCGTAGGATTCCATCAAATTTCTTTAGCTTGGCCAGTTAATACCTCAGACTTAAAGCATTTTACTTTTTAGCAATTTAATTATTGGTTATTTGTTGTAACAATTTAAGAGAAAATATATGTTCCAATTGTCAGTTTACTCAGCATCTGTATTTCTAGTAATCACATCAGTATGACAGATGTTAGCCCCTTTTAATTATTTGATTGCAAGGCAAGATATTCCTTAATATTAAGAGCAATGGCATGAGATACAGTTTTACTTTCATTAACTTTTCCTTGGGTGTTGATTTTTCCTTATTTAAAAGTTCAAAAGAATGGTGTAATGTAATAATTTCTTTGAGGGAAAAAAAAAAAAGACAAAATCCTTTCACCTATTTTTTTGTTCAACAGTTGTATAAACTTTGACAATTATTATATTTGAAAAACCAAATGCCAAAAATTTCTTCCAAATCCCAATAAAATGTTATATTTTCTATGGTACAGAACATTACAGAAATATGCATATTACAAAACATACATTGTATATTAAAAGTCAGGAAGTATTTTTCCCCAACTGGTTAAAGTAATGACTTTGGAGCTGTCTAACTCAGATGTGTTAATGTACTTCAAAGCTTAGAGAACTCAGAAAATAAGATTACAACTTAAGTCTCTGCACAGAACAGATTGTTAATATACAATTCATTACTGTGAGTTTCTAACACATTTCTCTGCATGGTACTAAAGTGGTCACACATTTTTTCTCTTCTCTAATTAACAGATTTAACATTCAGAAATAATAAAAGAAATATAAAGCAATATCACTTTACCATTCCATTTAGACAGGATGTGCTAATATAATTCTTGTGATAAATATGAACCTGTTCGTTGATCAAATCCCTAAGAAGATTATCTAAAGCAACTCCCAAGTAATTACCATTCACCATCTGTTCCACCAGGGCCTCAGCTGATCTGCTGGCATCTTGCAGTTTCCTGTACTTCTCAGGCTTTTCTCGCTGGATGGCCTGCAGCACGACAGGAAAGGTGAGTATTTCAACAGAGAGATTTCATACTAGAAAGTAATTAATCTCAGGGATGTCTTCTGATTTCTTGAGACTTTTTAACCCATCATGTTGCCCTGCCTGCCCCCCACTTTGCAATGAAAGAGGCAAGCACCATAAACCATCACCAGGAAGGGAATCGGTCAAAGTCAAATGCAAAAACAGAGTCAGAACACAACACAGCTGACAAATGACACATATCAGTATTTTATAGACACATAATAGACATAGAGATTAAGAGCTATAGAAGCACAATATTTCAGAAAGAAAATATTCATTGAAATGATTTGCCCCGTCAAAGAAGAGATTTGCTCATTTTCATGGTATAAGCAAAAATTGACCGTTGCCACCAAATCACAGGGATTCACAGAATTCCACAGTATCAAACCCATATAAAATTTGATTGCTTATATTACTATTTTGTTTGAAAACAAAAAAACATCTGTAAAATGCATATATAAGACCACATGCAGCAGACACCCATATATAGGCTAATAAGAAGAAGAGTTAATTGCAGATTTAATACAGGCTTCTCATTATGTTTTGTACTAAATACTGTTGATTCACCTTTCTGTACACAAAAATTGCTCACAAATGTTCAGGCCAGCTAGTAAGGCCTAGTAAAGGCCAGCTGCTAAAATTACAAAATATAGTAGGAATCTAAATTTAAATATCATTTTGGGTCAGTAGAAATACTGATGGAAAGCAAACTCATTTTAGACCTGCCAGTCCATCAATGCTGTCTTGTAATTAACACCATGAAGTCACTTGATTGATTTTAAACTAAATCAGTTGCACAATTTAGGTGCAGTTTAGAAGCTCAGAGATGCAACAAGGGCCTACAGTCAAGTTTGATACCCAAAATAAAATAGACTATATATCTCCCAGAGATCCTAACCAACAGAGGGTCCCATAAATCAAATCCCTCATTTTTCTGCAGCAGATACACATATACAAGAGGATATGTTCCCCCAAATCCTACGTGATGTATAAGGAAACATAACATTTGGCCCTGGTTGCAGTTTCCCAGGCTGGCTATCCCACTGGGCTTCCCCATCACCCTGTTAATTTCCACAGCAAAGTTAGATGCTGCATGACTTCAAAAAGGCTCCTTAACTGAAAAGAAAGCTCAAGTAGGTGTCTAAGAATGAATTTAGTAAAAGAACCTTATACAGATAAATTGGGAAATACTGTTTTTCAAATAGATTGTTGCACCCATATAGAATGAATATAAACACCTTTGAAGAAATTCTCTTAAAATAACTTTTAAAATGTGATGTTTAAAACACCTTCAGTTTTACAAGAAGCAGCTCCCTGGAAGACACTGCAACTGAGAAGAAACAGAAACTTTAGAAGAGAAATTTTCAATTCAATTCATGTTTTTCCTTAGCCTACCTATAACTGCTATCCATTTGCGCATACAGAAATGGTTAAACAGCAGACTTTCTAACAATATCAAAGATTCTATTCAACACTGTGACTAAAACAATTTTGGATAAATGAAATATGAAAAGAAAATATATTTAGAGAATAATAAAATAGTTTGCATTTTAGAAACATATTTTACTATATAACTAAATTACCACTGAAATATTATGAAGTTTAATTCCAGTAAGTTACAGATGACTGTATGAATTATCTCTCATTTCTGTAGGTCAATAAAATCTTGCATGATTACCCAGAACAATTTAAATATTTTCCAAATTTAAAAAGTAAATTAACTCTCTGCAGAGTTCCAAAATCTCTTACAGAATCTTAATTAATACTACTCTTTCTATAGTGCTAGGTATAATTAACATGAGAATAACTACTGAGAACTCAAAGGAATCATTAAAACACTAAAATATCCTGAAAATAATTCTACTCCGTCTGCATCACCAGGTGTGTAATTATCATGTGTATAACTGTAGTGAGCAAAAAAAAATCATTAAAAAAAAACCAACAAAACCACTTCATAAAATATGCTAGAACTTATCTTTTTAAAATATGAAAATGATAAGACATAAAAGCTTGTGGAAGTCAACCCTTCCCTGCCCAGCATATGCTATGTGTGCAGGAAAATGTAGAGAAATGTCCACCTCCCTCCTGAAAGATTCAAGTTCCCAGGTCCTGGCAGAAAATATAAGCACTATATATAGAGTCCTTAAATAAACATATCAAACTTTCTGCCAACTATTTTTCTACATTAATATTTATGTAACTGGCATGTATTGTGCAAATGAAGGTCTAGCACTGGTTACGAGAGGACAACCAGGAAGCACAGTGATAACAAAAGGAGGAGAAATAGAACTCTTGGTTCCTCCTACAAAGACAAATCAAGCGGCCTGGGGAGAAAGGAGGGAATTCATTCTAGTTACTCAAAACAATGAGCACATGTCCTGCCATCACTTGTCAAACCTGCAAACTGTGTCTTGGGTTTTTAAGAACCTCAGAAGAAGCATTTCCATATACTATTCCTCTGGTGTCAAGTGCCTAGAAATGAATGGAGCAGTCCTGGAAACACCTCTCATTTATCTCTTTGGCTCTGTTTCCTTCTTTTTTTTCTTTACTGAAGGTGATCATATTCTTGATTCAAGTTCATTTATGTCACAAGTAGAATGGGATCATTTTGAAGAGATTTGTGAAGTTTTGAAACTTAAATTCTGTATAATAATATTTTACAGAATAATATAATAATAATATAATGTAATTCTTATTCTGTGTAACAGACACTTTTTGACAATAGCAGCTAAGCCACTTCAAAATATCTCCAAATATAAAACCTCCCCCCCTTTTTAACTCTATTTGCCTTCTGTAAAAGATTTTTCAGAAAAAAAGAGATGCCAATATTAGAGGGAAATGTTAACTTTACAGACCTTTGTCCAAGTAGAGATTAATTATCTTCTGGACTACTTAGCAACAGACAATGCAAATGCATTATAGCTCAGTTTTAATTGATTGAAAAACATTATAAATTCATCTTTAGCTAAATGCTAGCCAAAGGTGGAGGGGCTATTTTTACAAATCTAAACATTTTATTTGACCTTGAGATTTTAGTTGGCAGTTAATGACTTCATAAACTAGAAAATACTGATGGCTGGAGAAATTTGGATATTATTCATATACCAAATCAACAGCTTTCTTTGAGAGCTCTGTGAAAGGATGCAGGGTAGCACTCCCTGACCTCCTGTGGTGGTGACCCAAGACCCCTGAGGGCATAGAGGCAACATTATCATCACCACCTCTGACAGTGATTCAGCTCTAAAATACGCATGCCTAACAAAGCATGCCTGGAAAAGGTCACAAAACAAACATACAAGAATGGGACTTCTGAGAATGCCAAGAGAACAAATTTAATTGTCTAGGATATCTGACATTTTCCCTTACACCTGTTCCTTGTGTTTATCTTTGATTCAGAATTTCTAGGTGCTTCTTCTTGGGTAACCAAACGTCTTTCAAGGATTTTTATTTCCAGTTTCTTGTTGGATAGTCTCAAATCCAATTTAATAAGTAGGATTTACTACCTGAAATTGTGGAGGTTTTTTGCACCTGAACCTTTATATATTTGAACTTGCAATACTGAAAGCTCATTATAGCTTGAGAAAAACATGGAAGTCCTGAGTCATTCTTAGGTCTGATTTTAGTAAAATACACACACTGACTGTAGAATGTTTATGGTGGGATGCAGTATAACAATATTTACTGCATTAATGTTTGGATGTCTCCATTATTTAGGAGTATTGTTGTTCAACAAATTCCTTCTATTCTTATGGCTTTGCAGTCTCCCTGCCCAGGTAAGGTAAATATCTTTCTTCTGTATCAGGGAAAGGATATCAATAGTTTTGTTCTCTCCTGACATAGGAATGGACTTTTTGCACATATCTAATTTATTCAAGCTACATAATACATCTGCCAAAGGCTAATTTCCTGCCAGGATCTGAAGAGCAGCTGCCTTAGCAAACAGAGTCACTGCATTTCATACAGCCTGCTCTTGGCTCTGTCTTCCCCCAGGACTCCTCTGAGTTGGGACGAGAGCAAGCTTTTTCACTTTATGAATCACCAATGATGGCAGAAGAGATTTCCTTTTGGACTTCATTTCCGACATCTCTGTCCCTCTATCATGCAGCAGATCCACTTCCACTCAGTCTTATGGATGCGACCCCTCATCCATGAAAAATGATGGGCAGGAGCAAACTGCCACAAGAAAAAACAACCCTGAAACTAGTAACTGTCCCCAAAAGAGCAGCAAAAAAGTCATCACAAAAAGGACTCAGCACTGACTACAGTAGGGAATAAAGGACAGTTTTGGCATCAGCCAACCATAGGTGTTCTATGCGATACCAATTTATGTTTTCATATGGGCAAAAATCCCTAAATGATAAAGGGCAAGATGGGACTTCTGCACTTGAGTGTAGATGGTCACATGCATGCATGTACAACACTGGGGTATGACTGTGGATGTCAGTGCACATCCTGGTTTTGGCTGGGATACAGTGTTTTTCTTCTCAATAGCTGGGACAATGCTGTGTTTTGGATTCATCATGAGAATAATATTGATAACATTCATGTTTTGGATTTTCTAAGTTGCGTCTATCCTAAGTCAAGAACTCTGTTTTTGGTATGTCTCATGCTCTGACAGTGATACACAAAAAAAAAAAAAAGCTTTGAGGGAACACAGCCAGGACAGGTGACCCAAACTGGTCAGGGGAATACACCACACCATAGAACAATGTTCTCAGTTGTTCCCAGTATAAACTGGGGGAGTTACATGGAAGGGGCTTATTTGGGTTCAGGGAGAGAGTCTAGCCTAGATCAGCAGGTAGTGAGCCATTGCATTGTGCTTCACTTGCTTGTTGTTTGCTGTTTTCTTTCTATTATCGGAATTATTATTTGCTATCATTATTATATTTTACTTTATTTCATTCAACTGTTCTTATCTGAACCTACAAGTTTTACTTTTGGTTCTCCCCATCCCACTGGGGTGGGCTGGGGGATGTGAGCAGGTGTGGTGCTTAGCTGCCAGCTGGGCTTAAAGCACAACAGAACAATTAAATCTATTTCAATTATTTCTCACATATGTTTTACTTTCTGCATTTCATTCCTTTTTTATATGCCTTCTACAACTTTACTAGAAATTATATAATATGTTAAAACACATACTATCTTGTTTTCCATTGATTTGAGGTACATTTTGAGAGAACTAATAACTAAAAGTGTTAACAAGCAGCAATGAAACTGTTCAAATCAATGAACTGAAAAGTACTTTCTGCTTTGTCTCTCATTTAATTGATTGAGACAGAGATAAGACCAGGAAAAGTCAGGTCAGGACAAGTTTTAAGACCTGGCATTTATAAAAAAAATTATATTTTTCTTTACTTTGTTAAAAAGTGTGTTCAAAGACTTGCACTGACTGAAAATGATTCAACACATAATCCATGTAGCACTTGTCAAGTGTCACCTTTCAGAGTTCTCACTCTCAAATTAATAATAGAATGTTTTCTCCCTTAGAGCAACTAGAAATTTCTAAATGTAACTTGATTTTCTCTATAAAATGCTCATTTTAAAAGCAGTGACACAGTGAAATTAAAATGAGTCTTGGTCCTTAAAAATATTTACAATGCTAATGAAGGATACATATCAACTTTTCTTATATCTATTTAGAATTACTGGTTTGTTTCAGACGTCTCTTGATACAAAACTGATCTTTTTCTGCACTATTTTACTGAAAAAAAAGAAGAAAAAAAAAAAGCTGGAAATTTGTTTGTTAACAATTCATTTACTAAATTTCCAAGGAGATCAAAGGGACATCTGGAATATCTCCTGCTATCTTCAGTGTCTTGAATTCAAACTTTATATGCTCATGCGCTGGTCAAATTCCAAGCATCCCTCTCCAGTACACGTGTGCCTTGACCAGCTGAAATGAGACCTGGATAAATGTAGCAGGTAGTGGCCTCCCAGCCCCAATGTTCTTCCTCAGCTCCAGCAAAGGCAAGGCAAGAGCTTGTGGAATTCCAGTGGGGACCAAAGGAGGTCTGTGGTTCACCCACCTCCACCCCTTCACCTGCAGCAATCACCATCTCCTCAAAAGCAAAGGAAGGGGAAAAAAGAAGGAAGGTGAACCATGGCTCCTGGATCCTTTAATGCTTTTATAAAGTCTTGGACAATATGAAGTAGAGCGAATGGGAAACCTGACCGTGAGGGTAGCCTGAGTAATCTGTAGGTCAAGATGAGCTAATTTTAATCCTTGAAACAAATATGTTCCTCCAAATGTGAATATATGAAGGGGAGATAAGTATTTTGTTTCTTTTTTTCGATTTCTTTCTTTTAAAATTTGGATTGGAGCACTAGGAAAATTAACTATTTTCTATTATTACATATCTATTATTGTATTAGATGAATATTATTACCTCATATGGAAGTATGTGAACCCATCAAGTCTACTCTGTGCATTTGATCCAGTCTGCATAAATTTACGTGTATTTCACATAACATGAAGTTGTGGCATGAAATAACTCAAGATATTCTGTTTGAATGCATAATTTCTAGCACTCGTGACAATACAAAAACTAGAATTATTGCAAAAACCTTTGACTTTAACATAGAATTTAAAAATGTAAATTTACAGTCACAAAATTCCATGTTACTCAATCTTATCATAGCTGATTCATGATGGAAAAGCAGAAAATGAGAAAAAAAATCAGCAAATCTAAATTCAATACAGTAACTTTGTTCCATCTCTTTGTGCTCCAGGAGTATGTATCAACATGGGTTTTAATGGTGTTCCATAATATACTATGCTATTATCCAAGTTTACTATAAAAACCACACCTTTCTCATCTTGGAAAAGATGAGCATTTTTCCCTAGATCTACAAAAACTAAATAAGGAAGAAAATTTGTAACAGTTTAGCTTTCAAGGGCTAAATTCAGTAATTCAGTCTATGACACACAAACACACAAACAAAGCTACTTCTTAAGCAATGCAGAACCATTCACTTTGTCAGGAAAGGACAGTTTTTGGTCCTGATATGGTACTACAATAGAGTAAAAAAAAATCAAAAATGATAAAAGCCCTGTGGAAACTGGTGATTGTCATTTATATTGTACAGCTCTGTAAAGGAAATAGATATAAATTTTCTTTAGCATCCACTCCAGTGACCTTTTTCATATTCTTCCGTTTATGCATGTATAATGTCAAATTAAGCTGCTAGTATAGAATGGAGTTGCATATTTAAGTAATGATAACTTAATATAACTCTATAACTTTACATATATATGTAAATTTATACATATATCTATCTACATATATATATATTTATCTATATATATTTTGGAAAAACTTTACCTAAGTCTGTTATGGATCTACAATACCTCAATTAAATATGAATATGTATGAGCAAAACTAACAACAAAAATCTATGTGTTCAGACAGCCTGTGTAGTAATTTTGGTGCCAAAATCTGAAATTCACAGAAACAGTGAATACCTCTAAATTTATCTTGGACAATCAATGCTTGTCAGTCTACATTTGAAATCCTTTAATCTTGGACTCTGAAAGCACTTTGACAAGCAAATACAGACTAACAGACATGCACAAGAGTAGTTTCTCCTACATTGACTCTTTCTCTGAGGTCTGAGAGGTTCCCTTCTTTCCTGAAGATGGCAAACTCAGGGCTCTGCAGCACTGCCTCGGAGCGGGTCATCCAGCTGTGGAGCTCCGTGGTATCCGAGTCAAACCTGAGAGACAGAAAAGTGCAATAGGACTTTCAACTTCCATAGTTCCTGAAAACAGGATTGACAGCAAACATGGTTGTTCAAACAAGGGAATAAACAGCAATTTCTATCAGCAAAATACAGTTTTAAACTCCCGTATCTCATCAGAGAGTTCATAAAACTATTCCCGCTAAAATTTAGAAACACAGAAAGACTTTTTCATTTTTAAGACCTGATTTGACAGCTGAACAGATGCAATAATTTTCACAGTAAGTATTCTAATTTTCAAGCTAATGTTTTTGGAAGATATGAAACAAATGTCTGTCAGTAAAGAAAGAGTACCACAAGTCCTGTTGGCTGAGCTGAGGATGTAAGGCCTATAGAACTGACCAAATGCAGCCTTCAAACCAGTGAGATCACTGTCCCAGCTTGTGATAATAAAATTACAAAGGAAAATCAAGCAGAAAATTTGATGAAAGAAGCTTTTTCTGCTTAACTCAAATTTGTTGCAGAATGTAATCACTAATCACCAAGTATAATTTTCCACAGTTAAAGCTTTAAAACCAAAATTAAGATCCCCAACTCTGCACTTAATTTATAACTAGTTTTTACTCCACAGCCCACTTTACTACATTCTGGATTCTTTCATCAACTCCTTTAAAACTGATCTTAACCTGTGTTAACCACTATTCAGGTAATGTATCAAAATGCAGATATTTAAATTACTAATGTCTAGAAATTTCAAATTGTGATTCAGTGTCTACTGTAGTTTTAAAACAAGAATCTTTAGACAATATTTGTTGTCAGTTATGCCACACTCTCTGCTTGATTGCATTTCTTTATTGCACTGTATGTTCTAATATTTATATCCCTTTTGCAGCTGACTTTCATTCTGCAGCAATACGGTGAACACAATAGAGCAGAAAGACCTGGGGGGAAAAATAACAAGCTGTATCTTTCAGTTTGCTTTGTGACTATAGGTTGTATCATTTGCATACAACAGAAAATCTACTGAAAACAGTAACCTGAACAACAATTATACCCATGGAGGAATTAATTATTTTATAAAAATATGCTTCATTTATACAAGGATTTATACTTCTAAAATACGAGGATGTAAGGCAAAACTAGGTGCTACCTAAATCTACATATGCTGAATTGAAAAATGAATACAAGAAAGTATTCCATGCTTGACTTAATATTTATGCTTCCTTTTTTTCCTTCTCCAATGCAATTTTTTGTATTCATAAATAATGAAAGCAAAAGAAAAAGAATTGCAAACTGCCTTAATCTCAGTCCAATATTCTACATTCAATTATAAACTCTTAGGAATAATTTTGATTAAAAATTTCATTTTAATAATAACTGAATACTCATTCAAGGAGAAAAAAAAATGTGACTTTGAAGCAATGGAAGGTGGAGAAATCTTCAGTTTTAAAAAGAACTATAAATTCTAAGGCAAAAGACAAAATAAAATTCCCAGATGGTTCAAGGAATGTCTGTGCTGTTCTAATCCCTGAACATGAACTCCACAGTCAGTTGAGAGCTTCCTACTTCAGCTTTATTTCTGATCATTAAATCAACTGCAATGCTTTAAATAAAATGTCATCCTTTGTTCTACAAATAATAATAGTTGATGATTACAAAACACCAGACATCTTACAGCAATGAAGTTTACCACTCCCTGAGTGCTAAACTTCCTTGACTGCAGGTAAAATTGTATGAGTTCTGGAATTTCTTCCATTCTGAAGCTGCAAGCAAGTA
>JAYDZK010000001.1:105210501-105260352 GCA_034509185.1 Euphonia xanthogaster
TCTGAAAAATAGCCTGGTGTTACCCTGGTACAGGATGGAAATTGACACAAGAATGTTTATCAGTGATCAATTCTTCAAGAAAAAGGATTTAGCCCTTGCCTTTACAACACCTGGAAGAGGAATGGGAGCATTTGGGATAGTTTTGACAGTAAAACAAAATAATTAGGAACACATCTCATGGCCCAGAGAGCCATTAGATGGTGGCAAGTATTAGACATAGATCTTTAAGGTCCCTTCCAACTGAAAGCATTCTATAATATCATATGATTCTCTGACATGACAAAGCTGATCTCATATAACAGATTGCTCTGCCACTTGCAGTTTCTTCTGGAGATACATATAATTTCAGAGAGAAAGCCTCCTGTTCAAAAAGGGCAAAAGAGTGAGGGGCAGAAAAGAATTAAAAATGCATAAAAGTTAAGTCCAAGTAGCTTTTCGCAGTACATAAATATCTTTAAGATAAAGACATCTTACCAAGTGAGACGAAAAAAATCACTCTGTCATGTTCACCTTGTGCAAAGGAGGAAACACTGGTAGAAATGGCATTTAATCATTGTACTTAGTGATTGAATACTTCCCTTCTGAGCACAGCTGCAGTTAGAAATTATATTAGCTCTAGATTGATATCAAAGTATAAATAGAGTCTTTAAATCTCCTAGGGACAAAAATAATTTAGACATAAAATAGTGCGAGACTGCCTTTCTGTCCTAACAAACTTCAGTTCAGGTATAATTTGTAAAAAGAGATCATGGAAGATCCTAAACCAAAAACCACTTGAGAAATTATTTTTAACTCCTTTAATTTAACATGTACATTGTCATGATCCCCACCTAAAAATTCCATTTGAATCAGAGGATTTATTCTTCATGCAGCAGTCACGGTTTTGTTTTCCACTTAGTCTTTGCTTCTGCTGTTCCACAAGAGAAATACTATTTTTACAGCCCTCTCTTTACATGCCAACATGTCAGCTGAGTTCAAATGGAGATTTGCTTTTATTGTTAAATAGAAACAAATCAATTCTTGTTACTTAGTGATTTCCATAAGTTTTTTTATTAGATAGGGGACTTCTGGTAGGACAAGGATATCTGACTCTGGTGTGTATTTGGGTTGTAAATTCCAGGAAGAGAAAGAGAAAAACATGATGCAATTGTGAAATGTCTCAAAGGTGAGATTTCTCACATATTTAACAGAGAAAAGGAAAGTCAGAACAAGGAGTCAATTTTGAACAAATACATGGTGATCTAGTAAGAAAGTTTGGAATTGGAATATGAAGGTGACATATGGCTTGGGATGATCAAGAAAATCAATTTGTGGAGAATTTTCCATGAAAATGTGATGGGCACAGATTAAAAATATGAAAATGTTTTTAAATATGCTTTGAGTAAATAGATGTGCAAACAAATTCAATGTTAAAAAAGTTCACGTAGAAACACGAGGCGTGAACTATCTTCCTGTCATATGGCCATCATGGTTTATAATCTTATCTTTAACTGAAGGATTTTAATCTTTAAACTACATTACAATGCTACTGCTATCATGGACATATGCTGGTTTCAGTAGTTTATCCTTTTAACATAAAGAAATTGCTTGACAATTTCCTTCTTTCTTTTGTCTCCTTCCCTCCCCAAACCAAACTCACACTGGGCCTATCACCACAGTGAATCTTGGGCAGACTTGAAGCCCTTTGCCTACATATTGAGATGGCAGGGAATGATACAACTTTAATCCAAGAATCACTTCGCTGAATTATTTCATTTCCATGTCTGGACTGAAATCCCCAGCTCACCAGAGTCTTTCTCAGCTTGTAGCTCTTCACTGGCTAGAACATATCAAAGAACAACTTTACAGCACATGGTGCCCATTGGAAGAATTATTCTGATCTAGTTCCCTGCTGTCTTCCTCCCTCCTCTGTATTTGTAGTTGATGAGTTATTAGTTGATAAATACAGTTGTTCTAATCTTCTAATTCAACTGCCAATTTATCCAAACAATTTTTTACCTTCTTATTTTTTAGGTTTCAATTTCAGGTATCAATTTTATTTCCTTTTGGAATGACATTTTGACCCTCTCTCTACATTTGTGATAGTATTAAGTTTAGCCTCATCAACATTATGACCAGTGCATTTCAGTAATGCAAACCAAGCCATGAAAAGAAATACCAAATCAATCCCAAGTGTCTATCTCCAACAGAAACTCAACTAGAACCATCAGGTACAGAGCTAATCAATACTCTGTTAATATTGCAGGTAATTTCAGGTGCTAAATGTGAAGAATATAAATTCTGTTTATTTGTCATTAATCCATTTCTCACCTCGCAAAAAAATATAAAGGATAAATACTTATTAAGCCCATGTATACAAACCTCAACATACTCACACCTCTAAATGAAAACTTTTATTAATTATTTCCCCTTTCAGCAACAGAAAACTATTCTGTTGTGTCTTAGTCACCTTTTCCTTTCCTCTGGAATTGGCTACAGACTTAAGGAAATCAAAAACAACCAGGAAAATGAAGGACATGACTTTCTTCTTTCTGAATGTATTACCTCTCATTAGATAACAATACCAGAGCACAGGCTGCATTTCTGTAAGACAATAAGGGTCAAACAACCCAATGGAGGGGTGTTAAATTGCTAAACAATCACCATTTGGTCCTGACTAACACAATTAATTGCACAGAAATGGGATCTATGAAACAATACCTATCGAAAAGACTATTAGAAAGTCCCTATATGTTTTCCTTTGATAATTTTTTTCGTTAAAAATCCAAACTTTTGCAAATAATGAAGGATTGAAATCAAAAATATAATAATTTTCAGAAGAGTGAGGGCTTCTCTTTTTTCAAAAAGTTCATTTAACAGCTGTTAAATGATAAAACCACTAGATGGTGCAAATACCCTGTTTTAACACACCTTGCTCTTCAAAGGGCATCGAGCCTCTTTTGAATCTTCAAATTAACATTATACTAATAATAATGTTATGACAAGTAGACTTTCATTGGAAACCTTAGGAAGCATGTAAAAAGCTATTTACCAAATTGCAAAGAAAGGTATCTTTGGTTGTTCTTGAAGCATATTATTATTACAAATATGTTTAAATTAAATATTAACCAGTTCTTATTTGTCTGCTATTTCAAAACTTAGCATGAACAAAGTAGTTTTCAGATATTTTTATGATATGCAACTGACCTGTTTTTCCCAGAATATGTAAGTACCACGAAAATAAATATGTAATCTTGCATCCCTTTCTCCCATTTACAGGTTTTTTAAATACTTTAACCTCAGCTGAGTTGCATTTATCTCTAGCCCTAATGCCTAAAACATTCTTTTCAAGACCTTATTATACAGCTCCAAGTATTTTATCTTTCTCAGTTTCAAATTGATTCCTGTGGGAAAAGGAGCTTTTCTTTGACTACTAACAGAACTTAACTCACCTAAGTTATTCTGACATTTTGAAGCATTAGTCCTGAAGCAGTTTTAGATTTCAAAGGGGAGAATGGAGGGGAGAGAAATAAAAAAAAAAAAAAAGTAATCTGCTTCTTATCTCTGCTTGCCTCCACTTATGGCAAAAACTTACTTTAAGAGGAAAAAAAACCAAACAAAAAACCAAATCAACAGCTTCCTTCCCATGGACTTGTGCCACAGAATATAAGAGCAATGGAAATGTGACATTCAGTTCTGTGGATGTTATTGGTCTACAAGTCAAATTGCTTCTTCTTAATTAATTCAGTGTAAATTGAGATTTTTATACTTCCAACCCTGATAAAACAGTTGGCATTCTAGAAAGTTTGATGCTTCAATCTTAGCCACCCTTTTTTTTTCTGCTTGGCTTAGTAACTGGAGGCTGTGCTCTTAGACAGTACACTAATACAATATTCACTGAGTAGCCAAGCTGTTCTTCCTTCCTATAGTATCCAGTATCTCTAAAATATATAATTCACAGAGAAGCTAATCTGAAGCAGAAGTATTTCCAAACCTCTGGCAATGGGGCCTGATGAATTTATTTCAGGCATAGTCCTTTTACAGAAACAGCACCGACTAAGGTCTGAGAACAGAGGAAAGAAGCTGGCAAAACCTGGGAGCTTTATTCACCACCTCAAAAAAGCCTCATCCCCCAATGTGGCTTTCCCTTCCAGGCTTAAAAATACCAAGTAACAGCATGCAGTGTGCTGTATGGTGACTGCAGAAAACAGCCAACACAATCTGGTTATTCACCTTTGGAAGGTTCTCACAAGCCTTCAGTAATTGCAAGGGCTTTTTTATCCAACCAAATCTAAAGAGTACACAACCATCAAGTATTAGTCATTAAGTGCTCAGGGAAAATTTTGGTTGCAAGCACACACAATATAGAATGATGTAGGAGAGGTAGGTTGAGAACCCCCATTCTTTAAATTTATTTTAAAAAATCAAAAGGCATGCAGCACTATGGGCTTTGTTTATCCTTGAGTGCAGCTACAATTGAGTACAAACAAAAAAACCCTGAGAGATCTTGCAGCCAACAATGCACCCAGAAAATAAATTACTGGATGTTTGGGAATACAATACTTTTTCTCCTATCAAACAAAACCATTCATCCAAAAGGTGTCTAGTCACCAGTGATATTTTAACCAAAGATATTTTAACTGAGCACCCAAATTTTTAAATGAGCTTTTTTCTTCCATTATTATGCTAATATCTAGTATAAGTTTATATTTTTTTGTCTTTGAGAGAAACAACAGCATTCTATGAAGTGTGTTCATTTCCAAGGCTGCATTTTTACATATTCATTTAAAAAAAAAGTCACAAAACCTGTTATTCTAAGCTGAAACTTCTTCCCAGAGTTTACTCTCCAAGTGTTTTTCCAAAGACATTTATTGACTGCTTCTCCCACTGTAGATCACCTGCTTGGACTTTCTAGAGACTAAAAGTACACAATTGTGGGGTTTGGTGTTTTCTCTGCTCAGTTAGAAATGCCAAAAAGATTTTCTGAATGGGGAAATACTGCCTTCATATAATATAACCATCACTCATCCTGCTGCACAGCTGTGGACATTTCCAACATCTACTTTGCACATTCCTAAAATGTAGGTCCACTCACAGATATAACAGTCACACTGGACTAGTTCTCATGAGCTGGTGCAATTCCATTGTTAAAACAAAACTAGTAATTTTGGCACACAAAACAATAGTTAGAGCATATTTTAAAATGTATGTGTATGAAAAAAAATAATTCCCTTTTTCCTTGTGAATGTCAGATTTCTCTCCTAGTAGATCAAAATAAAAGTCTAACCTGTGCAGAAATGAAAAGAACTCTGATTTTAAATATCTAAAAGAAACCACCAATTATTCCAATACCTAAAGTCATCTCAGGCCAAGACTGAGAACTACAGATTGTTCCATCTTGACTATTATCCAAAAGTTAAACAGAAATTATATGGGGAATGCACATATTTCAGATGGCATTAAAACAAATCAAAAACCCTTGAAACCTAGCATGCATGGTAAAAAATTATTAACACTCTGCAAATTTGGTAGCAGATCTACCAGTAATATATCTTAAAGCAATCCTAGTCTCAAAGTTGATAATACATCTTATTTTCTGTACAAGGATCAATCAGGTTTCTATATAAACTTGTTAGTTGGAGTTCTTCACACAGACATCAGCTAAAACACTGTAGTAACACATAATTATCAGGTTCTATAAACCAAGGTAGCTTGGAACAAAAACAGTTCCCATAATCCAGCTAATTCCTGCCCTCAGGCAGTCTCCTTGCATGATGAGTATCGAGTCTGCATTCTGCTGTACCCTGCCAAGTTTACTTTCAGTATGAAGGCAAATTAAAAGAATATGAGCAAAAAGGAAAATATATGCTAACAGCAAATAGGTAGTAGTTGAAAAAGGAATTTATATGCCAATTGGTCTCTGGTTTGATAATAGTCCATATAGCAACATTTTTCTTGAAGAATTAAAATAATAGGTTTTAAAAAGTCATTCTACTCCATTTAGTTTTAACTAAGATAACCCTTTTTTTTTATAACAGTAGTCTTGCACTTCGCTTCCTTATGAAGTAAGATCATTCCTAAAACTTTCAGTTCAGGAAAAAAGAAAGGTAAAAAGTCTTACAATACCAATTATATAAATACTTTGAAACTGCAGGGAAAATTTCATTCTTAATTTTTCAATTTCAAAATAAAGCAGATCACTATTTTCATGATAGGCACCATGCTAGAGTAAAGATTTACTGTCATATATAAGCCAACAGGGCCTCGATCCTGTTTCACATCTTTGCACATTACTACTGAAACATTAACAGGGATGTTAAGGCTTATAATTCCTGATAAGCAACAACACTGCCATCTAAAAATTCCTTTCACAAATTCAGGCATTACAAGTCTGCTGACAGTCATGGCACTGCATCATTTTGAGTGCTTGGGAATATATTAGCAAAATACAACTCTCACTTATAATTTAATGGTAACCTAGGATGTGGGAAAAAACAGATTCCAAATGAGGACTTAGGAGATAGAATCAATTCATTGAAATTTAGCTCACAAACTGATTTAGACCAAGCACTTTCCATAGAAACAATTATCCAATTTAACAAAAAGGGGGGAGAATTACTCCTCTCCTCGTACATCACATATACAGCATTCCTAAATAATGATGCTGAGCTAGAAACCTTACTTTTAGAAAGGTTAAACACAGTTTAACCTATGTAGGTACAATGCCTACAAATAAAAAGTACCTATTTTTCCAATAACATAAAAACATCAATTAAAAATAAGACAGATTTCTCCTATTCTTTCTATTTTTTATTCTTCTTAATTAGTGAAACTCTGTTCTACAAGAAAATAGTTGTCCTGGTAAACACATTGAACTAAACAAAGATATTGTATATAGAAATGAGAATGAAACTGAATGCAGTTTCACATCCTTTTCAGTCTTCAAATCTATTACCTTGGAATTCATGTTTATCAGAATATCAAAAAACATTTCCAAAAGAAACATTACAATGAACGTTTGAAATCTACCTTCTTAGTACCGCATTTAGAAACTTAGTGCTTGAGCCAATTCTGCTCAAATACATCAGCATTTTTTCTCCTGACTTTAACTAGAGTTCAGCATCAGTATAAAATCCCTTGCCACTTGTACTTGAGTTACACATCAAAAAAATCTGAAAGCAATAATAATGCATGTTTCACAAAATATTAACTGCCTCTGGAGAACTACTATTTTTACTCCTGACCCATATGCCCAGAAGAATACAATGAACTTTAGAAAAAAGGCAATATCTCCATTACTAGTATTTAAACTGTAATAAAATTCTTAAAGAATACAAAAATCTTAGAATTAATTTGGAATGCTTCTTGTCCATCATGTTTTAAGACCCTAGCCAAGTGGGATGCCCATGATGCCATACATAAGGACTTTAGCTGACTGTAATTACTATGCAATAGTACTGATGTAATCATTAATATTCTACACTGCTAAATAGGTGTAATAGAAGCAAAATACAATCCATAACTCATGCTGAGTAAAGAAAGATAATAAACAGCTGGTACCCTAGTAGAGAACAGAAACACAATGTTAAGCTCAAAATAGCATACAGAAAAATACTGCAGTCGAATAACCATTTTTGTCCAGACTCTATCAGTATTCTCTCTCTGTCTCAGGATGATTCTCACCTCTTCCTAATTTCTGAATCCACAAGGAGTTGCCTTTTTTTGTGGGGTGGAGGTGGTGGGAGTTCCTCTTTAGCATGCTTAACCAGGATTTGCTCTCTTGTGGTCACCATAGTTACAGTTTCCATTACAGTTGTCTGTGTTAGTGATGTCTGAGTGGTAGTGACAGCCTGCGAAATCTGTGAGAAGCACAAAAACGGAGGTCATACATTATTTGAAAGACTTCAGTAAAGATTGTTTGGAGGAGCAATAGAAAATAATGAGAAACTGCTCTCATCTGATCATAGGCTGACCTTCAGGAAAAATCATTATACGCAACTCAGGTTAGATTGTTTTATCTGACTCACGCTGTGTGAATAAGTTATCTGCAAAAGCCAATATCAAAATCAGAAAGGATTCTAATGAACTTATAGCCCCCTGTAATCCATGCTGAATGAAGAAAAGAGATGAATGGAATTTTACAATGGAATTGAACGATAGCAAATAAATAAAATGTTAGTATCACTAAATATTAATTTCAGACTGCCCCCATTTGAAAATTTCCACCTTGAGAGGTGATAAAGGCATTAAAATGGCACTAAATTACCAATTATTAATCTTACAATTTATAAAAAATTTCAAATAGAATGTAATCCACCATAACATACTCACATTAAAAGGCAGTTAACTTTCTGTCTGGAAATCTTAAATTAGAACACATACATTAGAAGTTAAATTAATTTTCATCAGTTTTACTCCATAATTAAAAACCAATATTTAGGGGTCACAACAGATACTAATACCCATGGTATGTAACATTGTAAACACTACGTATCTAATGCATTTAGCTTTGCTCTGGTAATATAAAAAACCCCTTTGTTCAGCTCAGCTGCATTAAAAAAAGAATGATGAGAATTTTTTTTTTTTTCATAGTTGTTTGTACACTGCTTATGCATGTACTGCCCATTTGTACTTTTTTCCATATAACATTTTCCAACTCAAATGTGGGCAGCTGCTCTTAAATCCCTTAACTCATGAGAAATAGGCCACGTCTTTTTTTGATTCTGTCAGATGATGGCTCATTTGTCAAAACGCTCTAGTTACAGCTCCAATGACCACCTTTCAGCTTAAGGGCAGTGAAATGGAAAATAAAAGAAAAAAATTATACCAGGAAAAGAAAAAGTTGTGCACTTGAAAAGCCCTACATCTTTGCTTTTGCTAATATGCAATAATTAGCGCGTCCAATGCAACAACAGACATGCCAGTGTCTAAAAGTTCATGAAACTATAAACACATACATAAATTATCTATTACTTCTTGTATCAGAAACTCAGTAAGAGAATTGAGTTAGCTTAGTTATTGAGACATAAGTGATTCTATAAAAAATGAAGAGGTAACTAAGTCTAACACCTTCTCCACAATGTTTCCCTGCATTGAAAAAGAAAAATAGAATAACAAGGAAAGGGAAATACTGTTAGCAAGCAGCCTCTTCCCAGCAGGCAATATCAGTAAAGCCAAGAAACCTGAAAAAATACCCCAACAAATTCTTCCCAACCCAGCTGAATTCTTCCCATTGTCTTCCACACAAAAGTCTTCCTGTTCTTTGTCCATGTTGACAGTGGAAGTGATAAGTAGGGAAGGGCTTTACCACTGTAAACCAGCAGTATTTCTTACACAGAGCAGTTAACCCAATGCTGTGCTTCCACCTCTAGAAATAGGCAGCTCTCTAGGTTTTAGAGCAGACTCTGGACTACTAAGAAGATTAAAAAATTTAGATTCGGAGCAGATTTTTAAAAAATATATGGATTAATTACTACAGTTGAATAAGCTGCTTGTGACCTGCAGGGATTTAGGTAACATATGAACTACAAAATTCATTGGAAGAAAAAAACACCCAGTTGACTTTTTAACCACTAAAATTTTATGTAGTAACACTCTTGTTTTAGTTCTCTCACAGATATATTGATTTTGATAATTTTTTTCCTACAGAAATCATGACAATATTAAGTCAGTATTTCCATACATTTTTATTGAAACTCGCTACAGCATTCTTTTCCATTTTATTTTAATTAATTAGAGGGCAGAAGAAAAGGCAAGTTACAGCTTCTGATGTCTAGGGTTCCATGACATTTGAAGATAGAGCCTGATGTCATCTCTCCCTGAGCTGACTATGCATTAGAACAGAAAGAGTTTCTTGCCTATTATATAATTTTGGGTACAGTCTCTCTGTCTCTCTTTCCTCTTCTAATAAAATTCATATTACACTCTGTTTTATCCAAAAATCAATGGTAGGATGATATTTCAGACACCTAGGGTCATATCCTGCCATGTTTTTATTTGCTAATCAATACCAGGGCAGAGTTTCCAGTGAAGAAGGTGTAGCACAGAATAAACCACAGCTAGGGCACTGTGGGAATCTTCTGCAGCATAATGCCAATTACAGGAGTAGCAGCTGCAGCTGGAGATAGGGAACTGCCCTTCCAGAGCTGGCAGTGCAATCACTGCTCAGAGCAGCCAAGGCACGATGCTGGGAGGGTGTAATGATTTGGATGTGAAAACAATAAAAAAGTATTTTTCATGCTTAATCAACAGAAGTGGAAGCTAAAATGTGCTTTAAAAGGAGAATGGAGATGTGAATTTGAAGTCCATAATTATTCTAATTAAAGACAGGGTAAGACTAAAAGGTAGACTGCAACCTTATGTGCAAGATGAAGCTGGTTCACATTTAAACCTCATACACTTAATAGGAAAAGAACAGTCATTAACAATATTAGGAATAACAAACAAAGAAGTAACTTTTATTAGCTTACCTGGTGAAAAAAAAAAGAAGAAAAAAGAAAACAAACAAATAAAAAACCCAACAAAAACCCCAAAGACCCCCAAAGAACCAAGCCCCCCAAAAAATAACAAACAAAAACAAAATAAACAAACAAACAAAAACACCAAAAAAAAACCCACAAAAAAACCCCAAAAAACCACCAACAACAAAAAAATTCAAACACCTTTTAATCACCAAAGTGGTGTGCTTCATGTATTATTCAATGACAGTGCAAATAAAAACTCCATATTTTCTTAATCCCTTTCAGTACCTGAATAGCAAATGTGATTCTGAGAAAGGGTAACATACACTAGGGCTTTAACCCACTAGAAAATCATACAGAGAAGGTTAAGGTGACTCACAAGGGTGCACATTAAAAGACTTCCAAAACACAATGTTTCCTAGCAGTTTCGCATCAAGTCCATCTTTGAAACATGTTAAAACTCATCTCTTTTCCTAGCAGACAAATTCAAATCTTTTTCATCATCTATAGGCAAACATATGTACAATGTGTGTATAGCAGTTCAGTAGTTTTATGGCATTTTATTTCTCATTTATACAGCAGCCTTCCTTTAATGCCAACATTTATTACTGTCTTTGGAAGTGCCCTCTGTCCTGATAAACTCATAATTTTCCTTTACACTCACTTTTGGAGCTGTCATCTGTTCTTTGATGAAATTTATCTCTGTGAGTGGGGAAGTATGGATGAGGAATGGTGTTTTCTTTAGTTTGGAAAGATTTTCAGTACAATTTAGTGAGCATAACGAGCTCAGCAAAGCTGGGTTTAGAGTTTCTGGAAGCTCCACGTCTAGCCTAAACAAGCTGTCCTTGTCCTTGATTCCACTGTGTGGTCAGTGAAGGAAAGCTGACATTTTCATGATGAGGACAAACTGCTTTTTAGATTTCTCTCACTCTCTCACACCCTTGCCGTCCAGTCATTTGTAGCAGGAGCTTCAGCCATGTGTTCTGATTAGATGCTTGAATTCAAGAGCAATTAATTCAGCCAAATGTGGGAGAACTCACATTCTACTTTCTGCACTTTTCCTTTGGGATTTATGGCTACTTTATATGCCTAGTTGGAGAATCATCTTTGAACTGAGACTGAGGTTGTCTCTTCCATTTAATTTCTTATTTTGTTAACAAGTTAATCATTTGGTGACACTTTATTAAGAGGGGAAATAACTAAGGACAAAAATGCAATTATGAGCGCCCTATGAAAATTATTAATCATAGAATCCTGTAGGTTGGAAAAGACATTTAAGATCATTGAGTTTAACTATTGACCTAGCTCTGCCAAGTCCACCACTTAACCATGTAAAGTTAATTTTGAAGGCAATATCTAAGCTTGATGAATAAAACATTTTCTGATAGTTTTTAGTGGAAAATATTCTGGTTTTCACCCCCTTCAAAGTCTCCTCCTCCTCAGTTCATGTCTAGAGAACATCATGAGATCATGCATTTTTTCTCACAGTGTAAACACATAAATGAGCTCTGTAACGAATACATGTAAAAAACCTCACTGAAACTATCTGCCCTGCCTAGACAGAAACCCATGGTGACAAGTACACCATCAGGATTTCACAGAAAATATGTCTGAGCGGTGTGACAGTGCCTTAGGAACAGATCCTTCACCCAGGTCTAACTGTGCAATGTTTCCAGAAGGTGAAGCAGTATTCCCATGGCAGCACATCACTTCTATCCCAAGCAGAGCAGCTTCTCCTTGGAGGAAGAGCTTATCCACTGAAGCATTCTGCTGTGATAGGACAGCTACACTGTGCTGGGAATCCAAAGCATCTCCCAGCTGTGCTGATCTATGTCTACAGCCTCAGGACTGATCACTTCATTTTCTGTAATCTAAGTTCCATTTTCAAAACTAGTAACTGCATTAAGGAGCCATCACCAATCTGAACAGGACTTGAAGAATCTGGAGTGATTTACTAACTTCCTCATATCGCGTGACCCCAGCCATCCCAAATTTAAAAATGACTATCTGGAATTTTCCTCTGTTTTGAAACAGGAGGTTTCTACAGCAAATATACTGCAATTAAATCTTATTTGCAACTCCTAAATGCTGTGTACACAGTATGGTTTTGCTTTCTAACTGAAATTGTGCCCTTCCACCATTCCCTTCCCTTAGTTTCTCCCAAACTGATTTTTCCAACTTCAGCTGCTTTTTCTAAATATCACAGAGCAAGCTAAAATATTAAGGTATGAGTTGAAAGCAAGGTTGGTTAAGAGAGATTCAAATCACTACATGAAGTATAGTAGTTTGTTTTTTTTAATAGCCCAAACATAATTTCGTAGAAGTATTAGTAGAGAGCAACAAAAAAGGGCAGCATGCTCAATGGAATTGAGTCAAACTGACCAGAACTGTGAGAGACCTGCATGGACAGGACAGAGGTACCTGCTGTAACATTCTGCTCCGTGCTTTTTAATTAAAAAGCCTTAATATCCATTTCCATGTTACCATTTTTAGTCATACAATGACAGCTCAAAACCAACCCAGTATTAGTGAGATAATGGAATGGAAAAAAGGGAGCTAGTTTGGGTTTAAATCCAGTAAGAAAGAGATGATAACAAGATGTCATAGCAAAGTAACTGGATATGGGTTTGGCTACTACAACAGATCGCTGAATTTTATTACCTGGTTTAAAAACTCTTTTTTTTTCTTTTGTTTTTTTTTTTTTTTTAAATATATTACAGTTAACATAAAATGGTAAAAATAACAGCAGGTTATATTTTTCCATTGGCACTTTGGTTACAGGTATAGATTGATTTCTTTATATTTCCAAGAAATTTCTCTTTCTTGTAGCCTCTCTTTTTAATCTGTAAATCAGCATATCACATACAAAAGTAAAATAACAATCAATTAGTAATTTTTCATATTGAAAAAAAAAACAATTTCACTTAAACTAGCAGAGAGTTCTTGCACTAATTTCAGACTATGTGCTATTTCAAAGAGACAGTTATAAAAAAGTGTGTTATTATATGTTAAAAATAAGTTAACTGGAAAGGTATTTTCATTATGGTTTCTGTTATGCCTGAAAACATAGTTAACAACCCAAGAAAGTAATCAACACTATAATTAGAGATTAAAAACTAAAGAGATTATTAAAATTCCAGAAAATTATATTATCGTTGTATTATGCTGTCCTAAAAATAAAATATGTCTTAAGCAATCATGCAGGAGAAATAATTAAAACAGGATGACAAACAGCACCAAAACTACTTCAAGCATTTGACTGTCAAAGGATCTGATTGTCATAAACTGATAAAACTGTTTTTTACAAACCTGTTTAGAATTGCTCTCCACCTTCTGCACAAGGCTTTCCCAGCGCTGAGCAAAATTTTCAAGACGACTTTCCAGCTTTTGAGCCACTGCTTTATTTTTCACAGCTACAAGGAGATCTTGGCTGAGCAACTTCAGCTTACTCATCATTTGCCTTTTCATTTCTAGATCTCCTTTTAGGATCTGTTAAACAAAGTAACAGAAGGAAGAACACACATTCATACCAAAAAAAAAAAAGAAAAAAACCCAACAAAAAACAACCCCAACCAAAATACCCACAAAAAAGAAAACCAGCAAACTTAGAATAAAAATCACAAGGAGAACATCAGAAAGAATTGAAAATGGGTTAAGGGCTCCTATAATTCTATAATGTTGTTTCCATAAAAACTGCTGGCAGAGCTTACATAGCAGCATAACATGGCAGGTGGAGAAACTCCAAACCTCCAAACTTCACAGCAGGCTTCAGGTGATGTCATGAAACAAAAAGCTAACAGTTGTGTAACAGGAATAACCATAAAACTGTACTCATGTTAATAGCTATATCAACATGACAAACAATCTTTCTTTGAAGTGGCAATGTACTTTGTTATATATTGCATATTGAAAGAAGAGTTTCCTGGAAAAGTAATATTTCATCCCAAACCAGGATTAAAACATGCAAACGAAAAATCCCCAACCAACCAAAAAAAAAAAAAAAAAACAAACCAAAAAAACAATCAAACAAACAAAACCAAAAAAAACAACCCCCCCAACAAAGAACACAACCAAAAAACCAAAATACACTGTGCCAAAGGACCTTGAAACTCCTGACATCCATACATGCCTGCCTATGAAACAGGCTATTCACAGATCCAAGGATCATCCACAGCTCCAGTTCTTACCTGGGTTTACTTTTTAAAGCCTTAACTGGTTTACTCTACTGATTTTCATTCCTTAAACATTTATTCTCTACACCCTAATCCTGGTAACTATAGCCAAACGTTAAACTCTCTATGCAGTTGTGGATTGCATTCCAATCCCTAAGGCATGAAAAGGATAATCAAGCAAGTGGTTAGACAACAAAATTCAGTCTACATATACTTTCCTACAGCTATATAATCCAAAACTGTAATTAAAAATGCAACTCAGCAAAAGAAAGATTCATTGTCTTTATAATCAGCACTCTTTCTAATCAGATTTGATTTGAAACATCATAATTACTAAGGGTAGGTACAGTTAATATCAAAATTTTAATTGATGTATCCCTGAGAAGTAGAAGCTAACTTCATATGGAAGAATTACTTTCCAGAGTAGTAGGAGACCTAGCAGATGGAGGAAAGTAGATGCAAACCAGTTTAGCATGTTAAATTTCAAGCACTGCTATATTTGACCTTTTTTTACGCCTACAGCGTCAGAAAAAGATCATGTGGAAGCCACCATATGCTGACTGGAATAATAAAAAAATTATATCCTCTGAAACATCAGTTAGTTCTGAGGAGCAACGTTTGATTTCCAATCACCCCAGCCCACAACAGCTGTATAACACACCCAGAGCTCAGCATCAATCCAAGACACCTGGAGCACAAGCAGGAAGTGAAACACTACAAAAAGAAGGATGCTAAAAATTTCTTTTAAAGACATTTCTCACTACAAATTAATATGCTTTGGTGACAGCTACAGTCAATCTGGAAAACTATAGTGGGAGATTCTGTTTTCACATTTCTTCATTAAAAACCTGTCAATGTGCCACAATAACCAAAAATATGCTCTGGGTTTTTTTCCAGTATAATAATAGATCTAAAATAATAATAGTAACTATGAAATATTATAATTTGGAAGAAAAGACATGATAGTTTGCTTAATGAAATTAATTATCAAATATATCAGTCACAACTTCTGCCAAGTACATACTATAAACCCTGATACTGGAACACTAAATAGGGATTTCTTTATTTTCGGTAACGTGGTTCTATTTTGGGAGTTAAATTTTTACGTCTCGCTTTTTTCTTTTCCTTAAAGATCAAAAACTTACTTTGTTTACTGTAATAGTCTAACCAGCTACACCCACTGTAAAGTTAGTTTTCAGCTGCGAAGAAATTTATTCCAGTCAAAAATATTGTGCATATGATATCTTGATGTTACAAAAATATTGTAACATCAAGATATCATATGCAAAAAAAACCCAAAAATGTTGGATGAAGCAAGAAAATATTCATTCTATAATAATGGAATATATACTATAAATATATAGAGGTAGATCTTGTATACTTTTATACCTTTGCAATAGCTCTCAGTATTTGTTACAAAAAATAAACCAACTTCATTTTACAGACTACAAAATGTAGGCCTAAGGCATGAGAAAGAATCTACCAAGTCTGTGCTATACATGGCACCAAAATACCACCTCAGTTCTACATTCTCAGTGCATCACAACTTCCAGCTAGTCCATGTTTTTTTCACCCTACACCTTATGTAAGAATTAAAGAGTCAATTATAGAGTCAGTGAATAAATGGTAGGTGGAAAATTTAAAAAACAAAACAAAACACAAAATGCCCAGTTGTTTTAAGGAATTATTTTAAGAACTGAAGTGACTACCCGCTGAACAGTTTTTCTGACCTTTAAACTTGGAAGTCCCAGAAGAGAGCTGATGACAAAGATAAATTTTCACATACAGTACTTAATAAATCCTTTGAAATAAACTGCAGTCTGTGGAGGACCCCACACCAGAGCAGGAAGGTGTGCTCTGAAGGAAATTGTGACCCTGTGGAGAGCCCACACTGGTGCAGGCTCCAGTCTGCAGGCATTAATGTGATATAAAAGTCAAGTTTATTTCCTACTGTGAACTGCATCTCAACAGACCTGTTTCACATCAGTCCCTTTAGAATGCTTAGGGCCTTGTAGGAAGGTTGTAGAATTTCAAATCAACAGTCACAATGCTAAATGGTTCAATAAATTACCTTCAGAAATTTCCTTCCAGTTAATGAGACTGGCTAAAGCACACAACCATAATCTGGCAAAATTCTGCGGAGAAGTGAGGCAGAAACATAGGCTGGAAGCTCTTATGACATATTAAAATATCAACCCCAAAATTCTTAAGGCCTAACAGGAACAACTAATGCTGCAATTTTTTGCTGGAATGACTGGATGGCTGAGGGATCAAGATATCATATTGTTAAGAATATAAATGTCTTTATTCTCAGTGAAAAGTTACATTTCTATTTTCTCACAGACTTGCTTTTACAATTCAGACCTAATTATAAGAGTGATCCTTGGTGACAGCTTCTCCTGTACTACATTCAAACACATGTCAAAATAAAATACACCAAAAGACAGGCACAACGTGTCAGGGTCGGGACAGTATGATCCCATTTTTCCCTATTTCTAAAAGACAGTCCAAGAGGAGAATATATTCCCTTCAAGAAAACATGTGGATGATATATTAATATAAATTCCTGAAGGTTCAGACAAGATTAAAACAGTAAATTATCATACACAAAACTTCTAGCAATTTGGCATTGTGTGAGTGTAAACGCACATACTCACTGGAATTTGGAAACAACTGTTACTAGGTCTGAGAGGGGAATTCCAAAAGTAAAAATTACTGTTCTGCTGCAAATCACTAAAGAGGCAGTTTTCTTCTAGCATACCACCAATATTTAAATATCTAAACTATTGTGAATCATGTTTCTAAAAAGATCAAAGTTATTCATGTGTAAAAAAGAGTAAGGTGCAATTAATAAACTCCACCTGTTCTTTTAAGGATAACATGATTCTTGTTGAGGTTCAGGGCTATGGATAAATCATTTTATTTACTATTTTATGTTCACTCAGTTTCCTGACAGACCACAATTATTTCATGACAATAATGCTTAACCAGTTCAACTGGTGGTATAATTTTAAAATAATTTTGATTTCATAAGAGTTCATTAGGGAAACTTATGAAAATACTACAGAAGTGTTTCCTTCTTAACATCATATTTTCAAGCAACTCTGAAAGGTACCCAGACTGGCCCTATCCTTACCTCTTGCAAACTCTTAACAGTCTGCTACTTCACAATTTCACCCTCTCTACCTATGTCCTCTAGCAACCTTCTGAAATCCAAAAGTATACATTTTTTGAACAAATTTGAATTTCTTGTAATAAATTTTTCTTCATGAAGGTACTCCAAAGCATCCTGAGTTTTCTCTAATCCATTATGTGTTAAAAGCCTGGCTTGAAGTCAGCTTCAAGACTGCTCACATGTTAGATTGCTAGAATTTCCAAGAAGTACATAAACTGAGGCAATACATGTTTTCCTTCCTTTCCAAAGAAGTTTACTTAATCCTAAGCAATCTTTAATCAAAATCCCAGTCTGCACTTCTAAATGCATACTTTTATATCCCTAAAGTGCTGCAGAAAGAAAAAGGAGAGGGAAAAAAACCAAAACATATGTAGCAGTGTAATAATTAGTGTCTCAAGATCACTCTAAGAATCAATCTTCTGGTTCTTAAATTAACTACTGTGTCATTCTATGAATCAAAGGAACATCTAACAGCAATTCTGGACCACCTACAATGGAATTTAAAAAATAGTCTATGAGTTCATTTTTTTAAGCTTTATACATTTGTTTATGTGAGGAATAAATGAAGTAAATTTTAGGGACACAAACCTCATAAACATCATCGTTTTTTTATCAACCCAGAGTCTGAATGCTTTTACTTTTAATACAGAATGATTAGAAGGAAATAAATCTTAAATTAATTTTTAAAAATATAAGGCTGAGCCTTAGAGGTATATAGCCAAGATATGTATATCCAATAAAAAATATTCAATGAACAATATATAATTAATTGATATTTCATATTTATTACTTAATAATTCATAAAAGCTAATTAATAATAAAGAAATAATAATGTCTGAAAAGATCAGCAGGTTTTTTTTTTTTCGGATAAAGCAATAATTCACCAATTTTAACCAAAGTATGGACAGGAGTCTTTCCTTTCCCCTAAATGCTAGGCAGCCATCATTACAGAAATAGCACATAGAGTATCATTTTCTTTACAGAGGTCCTACTGCTCTAAAGACATTGGCAGGTCTAGGCTGCCACAAGTTTTTCACCTCTACAGGCACAGCCAGACCTACATTCCCTCCATAAAGACCATGCAGGGTGGAGAATTTGCTGAAGAGTGAGGTGGAGGATGTGGTGGAAAGGGTACATTTTGTGCATGTAACTCCATTTCTGATGCTGAGGTACAGTTGTAAAGTAACATTAATTTCAGCTTTTCATAACTCCTGAGCCTTCAGCTTTTTCAAGTTCAAGGAATGTATGACTGGTTTTGCTGAAGGATAACATTCATATGCAAATTCCTTTGCACATATGTATATTTAGTCTCACACAATATATACACCAACAGTATCAACAAAGAAACGTTCACTGGTAAAGTATACGTATTTTTAAGACACCAAAATGCTATTTTATTTCATGAACTTTTGACCAAAGATACACCAGGAAAAACATCTCTATCTATTGGCTCCTTTATCAGCAAGGCTATGGACCAACCTATTCCATCACAGGAGGCGAAGCCCACTCCCAGTATGAAACCCTGTGGTCTGGGAGTGGGGTAAAGCCATGTGCATGCAGACACAGATTAAGGAAACAGAAGAATGAAAAATACATACAGCCAATTTGCTGAGATTGGTCAGCATTTCATTCTGATCTCCAAAGCCAGTTGTATGAATTTTGCTCACAGCATCCTCTTTCTCAGTAAGCCATGCGTCAAAAAGGCACTGAAATAAAATTGGAAAGAAAAAGCTCCAGTCATGCCTTCCCTATATACATATATACACACAAAAATAAAATATATTATCATATTTCCTATAATGTTTTGAAGAACATTCCAATTTATAACTTAAAAAAAAAAAAAGCTATTCACCTGCTCTTCTGCAAAATGCTGCCATTTACGAAGAATATCTTGCAGAAGGACCCATCGTTCTTCTGTCCATCTGCAGATGGCTGCCCACCGTTTTCCAAAGTGCTGGAGAGAAAGAAACACAAAAGGCTGTTTAGCATTTGTTTACTTTTTTCTTCCTTAACAAGGAAAGTTGTTTTCCCTATGCCATTACAAAATTTTTATGGAAATATTTTCCTTATTCACTTTTTTCTCAGGCATTTGTCCTTAAAATATGTTGCATATCATGCTGAAACTGATTTTAGGCCCATTTGAAATAAAATAAAAATGGAGAGAATAGGGAAAGCAATAGATCTAAACACTGAATATTTTAATACTAATCAACAGATAGTTTTCTAGCAAGTCTCTACTACTACACTTTGAAAAACTCACTCTATTTAAAAACTTTAATTTGCCCAAACAGAAGTGCTTGAAACATAAACACTATGGGCAAAAATGTGGCCAAAGCAAAACCAAAAAATTGGCTTTTAGCTTGCATCATCAGTACAGTTGGTCAAAGCTCTTACCTCTTTTAAAATATTGCAGTGTAGAAAACCCCACACATAAACTTCCACATCAGCACAAATCCCACCGAGGTTTCCCAGGTATTTGTACCATTTGCTACTATGCATGTATTTAAGTTAGACAAAACACCAACCATCTTGTTCTCCCTTACTTTTGCTGATGATAGAAAACTTTTATTGCAATGATTTATAGTGACTTAATTACCCTGGATATCAAATGCAAATTATTCAGCTGCTCCCAAATTAAAAAAAAAAAATCTCTTATTAAAAAATCTCTTATAAAACACCTGAAAGTTACTCTATATTGCTGCATTCTTAATTTTTCATCCACTTCAAAAGCACACCCTGACAAAAAGATAATAGTTTCTTCCTTTTTTCATATTGAGCTATTTACTTCATTACTCTTATAGATCCCTTATAACTTGAGATATCATATAATGCTATGTCTTTTGTATTTACCTATTCCTCATGGAGATTATCATTTAATTTTAGCAAAAATGTAGCATCCAAATACTGGATTCTTAAAACCAATGTTAAAATTAGAACTGTATTTTCTACAAAAAAGAAAAAAAAAAAGTTTCACTTCCTAGGATATGGAAGGTAAACTTTCAGAATATCGTCTGAATTTTTTTATTTAACAGTTTTATGACATAGTAAAAAATCAGCAGATGCAGTTTTATGTTTAGTGGGCACTAAAACCATAAAAATATTCAATTGAATAATTAATAATTAATAATAATTATTTTGAATATTTTATTTTATTCAATTGAATATTTTTATCTTGCTAATTACTTGTTCAAAAGTCATAAGCATATCTTTCCTCATAGCTATTATATCAAAATCCTCATACCTGAGTAACTTTTAAATAGCTCACATCCAAGCAGCTGACTTTTCTTAATGATTACTGTGAGAAAAATAATTTCCTCTCAACAACTGCAATAACATCTCCATCAATATCACTGTGATACATCATCAAAAGTATTTTTTGGTCCTTTAGGAAACAGCAAAACCTCAAGAGAAGATCAAATATCTGGCTCTGCAATAACTCTGAGAAATATATTGATTTTCAAAACAAAGAAGTTAATGCAAAATGCCATTTTCAGCAAAATATTTCACAGCCACGTAACATTTTTTTGTCCTCAATAATTTGACAATATCTTGTATTTTAATAAAGTAAGCAAAGTGACCAAGTAACTGCACTGATAAAAGTGCTGATTCTGTGACCTACCTTAAATCTAGTTATTTATCATGAGAGGCCATAACAACCATAAGACCACAATACACTGTTTGCTTGAGTTAAGACATGAAGTTCCAAGTTCAAAATATCATGTTAGGACTGTTATTTATAAAGCAGTTATACTAAATCACATGGGTCTCAACTTTAGCTCTCTATTCTCATCATACAGTAGCCTGTGTGATGCCCACAAACTCAGACTGTTCCAAGTGTTCCTAACACCAGGGAAACCAAATTTTCAGAGAAATTGATTGAATCCACACTACCAAGTAAAATACCCGCCTGTAAAAAACAAACAAAAAAAAAACAAACAAACATTTCTTACAGCCCTAACACAAATTTTTAGAGAAATCTGCATGCAAAAGATTTTTTATTTTTTCTTCTCAGAGGACACTGAAAGAATATTTTATATGACTATCAAAAGCAGAAGGGGAAATATTTTAGTCTGCTAAAAGGTCAAAGTAAGGAAGCACAAAACAGAAGAAAATGAGTAAAACATAACTCTTGGGAACACTGGATTAAAATCATGTACTGCAAGCCTGCAACTAACAGAACTTATTTGATAAATGTTTTTTCTAGTCAGGTATTAATATCCACCTCTTAAAATAATGAGAAAAAGTGGAAAAAGTGGAAAATGTTTTTGCCTATATCCAAAATTAATTCTTTACAACTGAATATTTAGCCCATTCATAGAATTTCTACCAAACAGCATTAAGTTTTGTGGGCAGTTCTCAAGTGCTCAGCAGCTCATGCACTGGCACACAGAGTGGGAGAAACAAACAGGAGGAACTGGCACCAGTCAGGTCCCACAGCTGTGATGTTAAAGAGACTTGGTGGATTGAGTCCCGTGGTTGGAAACCTGTGATGGAGAACTCCAGGCTGCTCAAGATGCAAACTATTCTACAGGGAATTAGGAGAACTTTCTAGATCAGTAGGCCTTGTCCTTACAAAAGATTTCAACTTCCCAGGCATCAACCAGGAATACCATATTGTTTTGATGAGCAGGTCTTGGAAATCCCTTTAGACTGCAGAATGCAACTTCCTGTCATAAGTGCTCAGTGAGCCAACTGAAATAGTCTATTCATTTGTGACTATTCCTCACTTATTTTATGTATTTTTACAAGAACAGCCCATTTTTCACTTCAATCAACGAACAGTACCCTGAATAATATGAACATATAATCCTGGAAAATACTCAGCTCCTTTCCCCCAGCAGGGGAGTAAGCCATCAAGTAGTATTTGATACACTTTATACAGATTTCTTTCTAGCACAACCCTGACCCTTGAAGCCTGGGGAAGCCTCTAATTTGAGCTAGCCCACAAGAGTCCTTAAGGGACCCATAATCTGCTGGGTATAATTGTGGAAAAAAAATCTCCCTGCATTCATGGTTTCTGCATGTCATCCAGCCATTTCTCTGAGCTGAAGATTATTTCCCCTATTTTTTCTGTAGAAACGAGTCAGAGTACAGCAACAGCTTTGCTACTAAAGTGGTTTGATCTTGCAGCATTAAATATAGATTTGAGCCTTACCCTACAGCTGCCTTGGTAAATCTAAGGATTGAGTTTAATCGGGGTCTTGGAGTTTTAAGTCTAAATAGTGGGTTCTTAGTAGCAGCATAAACAGATCCTCTCAATATGTCACACATTGCTATGTGAAGTAAGAAAAGTAATGGAAAAGTAGTTTTAATATTCACACTCACCCAGTCTATCTGTAGCCTCTCAAAGTACCTTAGAGGAACAGCTATTGCTAAGAAAAGCCCTGAAATTGTGTTTAGTTTTAGTTTTCCAAGCAAGGGTAAATTTTCAATTAATAATTTGATTCAGGGGACACTATAATTGCCTCTTAATTAGATATGTTTTTACATAGGCAATAAAACTTAAGAATTTACTGTTGAAAAGTAAGAACTGTTGAAAGAAATGAGCTTTACTGTTAATTTAAAATGAGCATAGATTGTTGTCAACCTTAAGACATCTCAAAAAGTTTATTTTAGGCATTAAAAAATTGTCTTATACAAACATTTGAAAATAAATAGAAATTATATACATAGATATTTATATGTATGAAAATATTTCAGGAATCACCACCTCAAAAAGAAATACAAAACTGAATTGCACCTGCTTGGAAAATGCATAAATGCTAATTTTCTTCCTTATCTGATCCTGACCAGCACCTCAGTGAGCCAGTCTTATTAAACTCTTTTGTCTGACAGTTCAAGCTCTTGTTTTGTTCTAATTTTACAAGTCAAACTGACAGATACATAATCAAGCTTGGAACTTTTCTCCATTGTGCTTTTTTGTGAAATGCTCTAATGGTTGTGCCTGTCAACACATTTTATCTCCTGAGCTTATATTCACACTGCAAGTGATAAGGAAAAAAAAATCCCAAACAGTTCCTGCACACAAAAAAGGGGTGTAACATTTCACAAGAGGTGTAACAGGTGGACTGTGGTAACTCTGTTCTCCTGGGCATTCAAGTATAAAAGTTTCCACACCTCCTTAACACTCTAAACCCTGTAGCTTTATATCTGTACTTGGGTTTTATTAACATCTGTAATATTGCTACACATTCTTGGACTTCCAGAGCAATGGAATTATGTTTTCTCTCAGATTCTCCTGTAAGAAATTATGAATAAAGGGCATAATAGAAGAGCAAATGTTCTGTTCCTCAGCACCCCATGCTCTGCTCAGAGAGCCTGTGCTGCAGGGTAGGGGACTCAGGAATTGTCTTTCTAGCATCTTTCAAGGAATGTACTTTTTCCATAACAGTAATAATTGGTGTTTTCTGCACTAGTATAGTTACAAATTGTCTATTTCCACTGTGTTTAATTACATTAATTATTCATGATTTTTTTAAGGTATTGCAGTATTGTCTGAATTCTATTTCACGCTTTATTCCAATATGGATCAGCCACAGATGTTGCACAGGATACTAATGGTACCTTTACAATGATTGTAATAATATGGGATGAAGCTGTGTCTCCTGATGTTCCTTTATTCCTCTTTCTGAAGATGTGAAATTAGATTTTTTAACAATCCACCAACCTTTCATTTGATTTTCACACTATTAAAAACTCTCATTTCTACATCTTCTTACTCATGAAGTGCCATAAGTATCAAATACTGTTAATTGTTTTCTCTCTTCTTCCATTCAAAATATTTTAATAGTTTAGTTTTGCTTCAGGAGCCATGTTCTCGCTGGGATCTGCTTTATTCAACTGAACAGTTCCAAGGAGCTGTCTGGCAAGACATTCTGGAAGGTTAAGATTATTTTGGGCAGGTGCACCACAGTTCTGACACTTAAGATGAAGTCAAAAGGAATTAATAATTATGGATCAGTAGAGGCTGTATTGTTATCTTGGATGGTTGGGCTACTTGAGTGACTAAGTAGCTGCAGTACAGAAAACTCAGAATTGCATTTCAAGTGGCAGGGCTCAGCATCTTAGTCAAACCTACTCTAAATTGCAATTACTGATTTGCTGGTATTGGTACCCAAATTAGCTACATTCAAGACAGCACACAGCTATCTGTCTGCGCTACAGCTATACCTGCTGGAATGTAGATAGCTTCTCTAGAGAAACCTTGGGTGTTAATGATTTAGAACCCACAAAAACTTACTTTCTTACGAAATAAAGCAAAATTAAAAAAAAAAAGTTTCTCCTTTCTGAAAGAGTAAATAGAAATAATCTTGGTTGTAATATTGCAATTCCTCTTGAGCTGTGTCCCTGGAAAGCTGACCACCAACACAAGAGAGCCCTCCTTCAATGTATCTCAACACTAATTACCAACTTTCGTTTATCCAATTTCATTCAGCAGTTTCAGTAAGAGCATTGGAATATAAATAATACAGCAACTTTCTAAAGACACAAGTGAAACAGTGAATTTTTACTATGAGCAAGTTAATATTTGAAAAACTTTATGAATATTTTGGCTGCTAGCTCTATCACAAATGTATCGCCAATGTGTCATTCTTTTAAAGACACTCAAGTAATTGCATTTAGAAAATACAAGTGGTACTTCTCTTTGTTTCCTAAGAAACAAGGCCATGAGAAAATAATGGGAGATAAATTCTTACTTTCCCCTCAAAAGTGCTTTAGAAAAATACAGAATAACCTTAATATTTCTCAATAAATATTATTTCTCTACAAATTATGATCCTGTAGATCATGAACACATTCACTGTCTGGTTTTTCTTATTAAAATTTTCTATTTCAATTTTTTGGGACCAGCACTGCCATATAGTCATTACCTGAAGCTGCTCTTCCAGTGCAGCAGTAGCTCTGTCACCACTGTTTTCATCTACCACCACTACCATATGGGTTAGGGAATTCACCTTGACTTGCTCCTGCTCCAGATCTTCTTGAAATGCCTATAATGAAAGGGTATATGTTAGAGAATGTGTTCCAAAGTAAAAAAAAAACAAACCAAAAAACCAAAAAAAAGTGTACCATTGACTGATTAGCTTGCATAAATGTCTATGAGAACTCCAGAGCTTAAAGTTACTCACAAGTCCTAACTCTTACACAATAGTCGAGACTGAAAATTTTGCTTGAGAAATAATTTGTTGAGTTTATGTAGCTGATTTACAGATAGTCATATAAAATGTATACATACCAACAGTCTGCATATTTTAAGTAGCCACTGAATTAAATTTTTTATTTCATATTAATGTGTGAAAATATTTTTTTTTCAATATTGTAATAATATAATAAATCATAGAGATTTCCTTAAAAAAGCACATGCTAACTTCAGTTTGGCACGCTACAACATTACTCACATAGGAGAAAACTGCTCAGGAGGTGACCCACCATTAGGAAACCCATGCAGCAACCCACTTTCACTCCCTGCAGAAACCAAGAAACTAAACAAGAAACAAAGGCACTTCATGACTTCTGCATGTCTGATGAAAAAAGTGCTTGTCTTTTTTTTTTTTTTTTTTTTTTTTCCCCTCACTTGCCGTGAAAGATGGAACCTTTCCTTTGCTACAGTTAACAAAATCAAAACCAGCCCAGCTCTGGCACCAGAGAACTGAGCAGCCAGACCTATTTTCTCCTTCCTTTGCTCTGGTGCAGCAAGAGGACACACAACAAAAATGGAAGGAGCTAAATGGTGTTGGTAACAAAAATTTAAACCACAGAGAAGACCTCATACCACTCCCCTGAAAAAAAAAAAACAAAAAAACCCAAGGTATCTAGGACTCCATCCTGCCTGACACATTTTTTAGGTGTCTCTAACTTGCTTCAAACCAACAAAATAATTAGGGAAACCAAAGTCCTGGATTATGTTCTCGTTACTTCAGCTAAGTGTGTTCTAGGGATTAATGCATTTATAGTGGAATAGCTACAGCCTGAAAAATAGCATGGCCTTGTCACAGGAGAAACCTTGACTGTGTTACGTGCTATGCTGAATTTCACAATGTTGTGGTTTTCTGCTGCTTTTTCAAGTGGAGTAACTCAGTGATGCATGAAATCCTTGCTGAACTTAAGCTCATGCATTCTAAAACTCTTTTAAAATCATCTTAATTTTATTAAAAATTAAAAAAAAATTAAAACCAAAACATAATATGGTTATAAACAACAGGAAAGGAACTCACAGACTACTTTGTTTTTAGGGTATAAATATCTTACTACACATTTCAGAGTTAATTTCTTTCATGGGCATACTGAGACAATATAAGAATCCTCCTTTTTCTGACTTTCATGCCTGTGAGTACCATTTGCTTCAGAGAGCTAGACTATAAAACAATTCTCAAGGACTGTGAAGTGTACTAAATTGTTAGAGTCATCCCTGGAATTTAGACTTCTCAATATTTTATGATCCAGCACTTGAGAGGGAAGAGGAGGCAGAGCAGTCATGGATTAGTGTGTATAATACAGCTCACTTCCCCCATATTTAACCCCCTCTTTAAGCCATACAAAACAAATTTATTGCTCCCTAAGTCTACAGCCATGGACAAAGTGACTTTAATTTCCTTATTAGCTGGAATCTGACAGATGGCATCCCAGAGCAAAACCAGAGTTAGCAGGAGTGGATGGCACTTTGGAGTTGGGAGTCTCACACACATTGTGAAAGACTTGAGAAGTCATGGAACAGATGAACCAGAAAGTTGACTCATTATCTAATCCTCAGGCAGATTCAATTTAAACTGAAGTAAAAGACTGTTCCTTATAACACAAGTGTCTATTTTTGCCATGAAATTCATTGGTGAGAATTGTTTGTTTACAGGATCTTGTTGGAACAGGAATTTATGATGGACAGTTTCAAGGTAAGGTATTCCATTCAAATAATTTAAATGGTAATTTCTAACAAGTTGCCCTGAACTTATTAGAGAAATAGCAAATTTTCAAGGACTTGAAATGTGAGATAGACGTAGATGTTGATGAATTAAGATAGCAAGAAGAGAAACTCATAAAACTCTACATTTCCTTTACTCCTATCTATCAGATAACAATTTACACAACTGAATGATAATCTAGTTCAAAAATAATAAAAATGCCCACCAAAGTCATCCAAGAACCCAAAGACAAATCCAAACTGATATTTGGACACTGAAGAAGTGTCTCCTTTTACCTTTGAAATTAATTTGAAGCACTAAAAATCCTGGCACTAAAAAAGGTTTAGATGTTTTTAGAAATTTAATGAAACCCTAAAAATCTACCAATTATATATGGTATAATAATAATAAATAACAATAATATATATGGTATAATAACTGGAGTAATACAATCGGTGCAATTAAAAGCACAATTTTAAAACTTATTCTAACATTTCCAATACCATATTCTGCTTGGACAGCTCAATAGCCCTTAGATTTTTACTGAAAAATAGCTTTCTTCCTTTACAAAATTACAAGGAAGGGATAATTGTAACGGGAGAAAAAACACTTAAAATGCTATTGCAAAAAGGAAAAAAAAAACCAACAACAAAACAAACAAAAACCCAAACAAACAAACAAAACCAAAACAAAATTAAAAAAAAAAAACACAAAAAAATTACTGAAATACTTAACTAATCTTCCAAAATATATTGACTTTGCCAGATTTCTTACCAGAAATGTGTACCTGCCTAATGACCTAAAATTTTCTTCTTCACCACTTCAGTCCACTCACAAAATTTTCAGTACTATCAAGATAACGACCTCATATACTTTGGCCCTAAGCAGCATGCTGGAAAAAATGTTGTGTTCTCTCTCTGGTCTGATCATTGGTTGCCATCTTCAATACATATTAGTGGTTGTTTTGTCTTTTGGGGATTTTTTTGTTTGTTTTTTTGATTTTTTTTAATATGTCCCAGCAGAGAAACTGAAGTGTCAGTCATAAGAACTCAAGACCAATATTTTGAAACATCACTTAAAAATACATAGAGAATTCATATGTATGGAAATCATAACGCAAAGGAAGATACATAACATGAAATAAATGAGTGAAAAGTACCTACAGGTAAAGAGAGGAAGGCAAAATTATAAGGGTAAAGAGAGGAAGGCAAAATTATAAGGGTAAAGAGGAGATAGAGGCAAGATGACAACAACTCAAACCTAACATGTTTGCTGGTCTTTTTCATTTGAAATGATAATTGCTATTTATATCTTCAAACTTTTGGTTCCTCTTATGAATTTACAAAACATTGTTTTCTGATACAACCAGACTCATGTGAGACTAAGAAAATATGAAGAGTTTTGGGTTTTGCTTTTTTATTTGCTTGTTTAATAATGAAGCAATAAATGTCCTGTTAAAAGTCCATTGTTTTAACCCTTGCTATAGGAGCAAGCTTTGCTGTAAGTAAAATAGAAAAAATCATATGACACTTTCTCTCAATAACTGAAAGAATGGAAAATCCTGTTCTTTGACTTATGAATAACACAAGGGATAGATGAATACAAATGTAATTAAAATTAAATCCAAACCATTTTATTTCCAGCATTTCTAGCTAAATTCCCTTTTGCACATGAAACAGATTTGAGAAGTAATACACATAAATAATGTTCACTAACTCAACACACCACAGGGAAGAACAAGCATGTGGAAAAGAGATTTCTGTATGTCTTCACCCTGAATGTTCAAATACAAGCTAATTACCTATTTTTCTCAGTATCAGAAAGAGCAGCATAAAGAGATTGCATAAATAAAGGTATTGCATTTTATGTTAGTATTCAAGCATAAAATTAATAGAAATAGGAGTAAAGTTATTCAAGTCTTAGGATGGATGTATTCAAAATCTTTCGTGTTTCTTTCTCCAATTACCATTTCATAATTACCTTCTGTCTTTTTTAAAAAGAAAATTTAATGTCAGAAAATGTCCTTAACTAGCAAACCCACATACTGAAATGCATTGTCTCCTCACAGGGCAAGCACAGACAGCACCAACAGCAGCAGGAGCTGCAGAATTTGTATTCTTTTTCAGTAGCACTCCTTAATCAGAATGCAAAGAAATCATCTTTAACACACAAGTACATCATGAAGTCTTTTGCAGCTTTTGGCCTCTTTTTAAAAGAACTGTAAAAGCTGATTTCAGTTTGAATTGTTTTTCAGGATGATCTTCCCTCTAAAACCCAGATTAGCACTAACACAGGCCGAGAAGCATCAGGTGTTAAAATCTCTCAAGATACCATGGCATGGAACTGTTTTGAGACATTGATGTAGAGACATTAAAAGGTCATCATATTAAATCTCCACCACCTCACAAATCACCTCTGTTTTCTATATTTTTCTGTGTTTCCTTATCAACATCATGTGTTACAGAGACATTATGAAATGTCTGTAATTAATATGAAGCAAGGAAATCTAATCCAGTAAATTTAATTAATCTATTACACAAACTGTTCTCTCTCTCTTTTTAGTTCTTAATTCTTCCTATTAAAACTTACACTTACGTAATGTGGAATAAATTGACAAAATTCCATCTTATAGTCTATTCCTGAGTTCGGTTGGCTGCTTTTTTTGTTGTTGTTGTTGTTTCAATACATTACCAAAAAATATTTTCTACTGCTAGAAAGTAGTGCATTTCACAGTACATAATATATATTCAGTGCAAATATATATTCAGGATCTCTGGAGTCCTAACAATATTATGTGGTCTGACAACTGCATCATTGCTGCTACAATATGTAAGAGAAAAAAGCAAGATGCAAAAAGAAGAATACACAGGCATTAAAAAACCTGATATATTTTCATTCTAATGCAATGAAAAGATGTTACAGTTGCCTTGAATATTCTAGTATATTGCTTATACATAAAAAGAAAGCAATATTTTTAATATCAGAATAAAACTCACAGTTGTGATAAAGTAAGTCTACAAAAGCTTGTTAACTGTATAGAACAATAAATATTAAACCAAGATTTCATATTACTTTGCTATGCTCTAACGGCAAGAGTAGAGATTTTAAAATGTCAAACACCCAATTTGGTTTTTATGCCTTTGGAAGCACATTACAGCATACCTTATGCTCTTCTATTTGGCGCTTCAGGTCCTCTAGATCTGGACCTAAGGGCTCCAAATCAGTTTTCTTTGTCCTTTCCTCTGTTTTTGTCAGCCAATCAGCTAGCTGGGCTAGCTGCTGATTCTGCAGATCCATTAGGATTTTATGTAAACTGTAAAACAAAGAAAAAATAATTAGAATTTAAAAGTGAAGAAAACAACAAGCAGAAACATCTGTCCTGTATACTAACAGATTTTCACAAGGTTACATTTGAAGGCAGAAGAGAAATATATGCTTTTGAATGTATGCTTTGAAAGGGGAACAGGCTCCCCAGGGCAGTGGTTAGAGCACCAGCCTGACAGAGCTCTAGAAGTGTTTGGGGAATTCTCTCAGGCAGAGGGTGTGACTGTTGGGGGTCTGTGCAGGGCCAGGAGTTGTACTTGGTGACCCCGATGGGTCCCTTCCAACCCAGCACATTCTATGGTTCTATGGAGAAGGTAGCTGAAATTTTTTTGAAATAGTTTTGATTTAGACAAATTGTTTTGAAGCTTTTTCTTTAGGAACTCACTATATCATATAATATTCCATCTGTTAAAGCCTTGTATTCCTGTTCCATTTCTATTAAGCTGGAGTTCAAAATCCCTACACTCTTTTTTTTTTTAAAGCTTGTTTTGCCCACTACAAGTATTTTTAAAGCTGCTCAAACAGCTGACCTTAGCAGGCTTCCTCTAATTTAAGATATTAAATAGAAAAAATATTATATTTTCAGTTATTAAATGGAAAATACTCTGAAAATTTCACCAGGAAATACTTCAGTTTTGCCTAATCAAATTGTCTAGCTATATCCAAAATGATCTGGCCAAAAATCCATGACAGATTTCCACTTAGACTTGACTCTTCAGAAAGTCTCGAAACTCTCCTAAACAAAATCTTCATCAACAGCATTTATGGATTTCAGATTTGTTTTTTCTATTTTTCTTTTTTTTTAAACTGGAAATGATATTTAAAAGATTGATTAAAACCACCAGAGGACTCATATAGTATTGTTTCCATCCTAATCTCTCTATTAATTACAGATAGAGTACAGAAGATTGATACCCTGTTTCAATAAAGCCCATGGTTTACAAGGGATTAGGGATCTTAGATCTCAGTCCTTCACTTTCAACTCTGTATTTTATTGTCTTGATGTTCTAAACTAAGCTATTATAAAGTACATTGCTTTATCCTGGAGATATTCCTCTCAGCATTAAATTAAATAAACTGTACAGAAAACCTGTTACAGTAAACTGAATTTAAGAAAATGAAAATATGATGAAACACATACTACACATAATATTGGCATTATTCTGAAGTAAGGAGCATAACATTAAAAATTAATCACAAAACATAGTCACAGTTTATTCCTAAAGCAAAAGAATGCTTCTTCTTTCTTACCATTCACCAGGTACTTCCTTGTTTTCAAAATATTTTTATAAATATCTGATATGAGGGTTTAGTATCTATTTATATACCTCAGGATATTATCAAAACCTTTGTTTATAGTATGGCTTGAATAAGTTTCAAATTAAAAAAAAATAATTGAATGTCTTTTAAAATTTGTTGAACTCCCTATAAAGTGGTAAATTGCTTTTTTTTTCTCTACAGTGACATATTTATCACTGAGATGCTTTACTATAGAGAATACTGTTTGGGAAAGGCCAGAAAGAAGAAATAAATAAAAAAAAAAGACAGTTTTCCTTCAGCATGCTACTGCATTGCTTATTAGAACAGTCAAGTGCTTTCAATACATAGTGAATACATGAGAAATCCAATCTGGGCTGCTTTTACACAAAGACTTTTACATTGTTGTGTTCCAAACTTCCTCTGACATTCTGACCTCCTAAATCACTTTTATAAGACCCTTTCATTTTTTATAGCATATTTATCAGTATATCTTCCTCCTGTCCTTGTTTATTACTTGCTTTTGTTTTCCTTGTGCTGTAAATTGTGGTACCTTTTTTCACATTTCCCATTACCATTACAGAGGTCAGACAGCCTTGCTGTTCTCATCTTCACAAAAACCATCCCTGTTTGGCTAAACATGTCACTGTTGCCTTAGAGGCAAGATTACAGCAATCTGCTCAGAAGATTGTGCCTTAAACTGAAGTAGAAGATGGATCCTGAGAGTTTAAATAATGTATAATAACAAAAAATATATTATATTGTGATAAGAAAACTTTTTATACTCATCCAGCCAGTTTCTTGAAACACAGTGGTTTGACCAAAAGGCCAGAATTAACTATACCTACGTATATCACTCCTCAGAAATTTTCTCTTGCCCTATCCCAAATCTCATTGAATTTATCACAGATTCTTTTTTTTTTTTTTGTATAGAAAGTTAAATAGCAGTGCAAGACTCTCTGTGAAGCCCTTATTATTTTGTCTTCTAATGAACTCACCCAAATATGACCTGCTTTAGAAGAGACTAGGCCACTCAATTCCACAAGCAATGACCTACAGGTGCAGCTGGGAGGTGGGTTTAACAACTGGTGTTAAAGGGCATTTTAAGTAGACAAAGTACCACTCAGAGACATAGTTACTTGCACATGTTGATTTAAATGAAAATAAATATGGCAAATAAAAACTCCCTATAGTAAAGCATCATAGATCTTTCTCTCCAAAAATATACTAGAACTTAAATAAGTTAAGTTGAAACATCTGAAACCCTTGAAGAATTTTACAGTCAAAGGAAGAATAAGGGAAACATTCTCAGTACTCAGTAGCAAGCTGAAAAGAAAGCAAATGTTTGGAATTGCTAAGACCATATTGGAAGAAAGAGAGTTATGTTGTGCAATTGTTGAAAATCACGGTTCTCTTTTTAATGCAATGGGCAAACCCCTCAACTCCAAAAGGTAAGGTAGAACTGGAAAAAGCATAAAGAGGAGCAAGATGAATAACTGAATATGTTCAATATGTATTTATGAAGAAAGTAAGACAATATATACTTTATCTCTCTATCCCGTAAACCAAATTACTCCCCTGCAGCACAATCACAAGCTTTTACATTTATGGAATTTCGTATGCCAGATGGTACTCTATAAATAAAAAAATTCAAAATCAGATATAGTAATATCAAAAATCTCCAAATATTGTGAATATTTAATAGACTATTTCTCTACTTCTACTTGTAGTTCAACTTTAAACTATAGGCTTTACCCATTTTTAAACAGTGTAATTTGCACTCTAAAAAACCATGGCAATATTTCCAGGAAAGCTAAGCTCTTATTTATTATTTTAATGGGGATTGAGTTTTAGAGGCCTTAAAAGATGTGTTTCCCATTTCCTTTTTTACCTTTGCAAGGGTTCTCTCTTTTGTATTTCAATATAGTGCAATATACTATTTGTGGAAACAACTGGAAAAAAGGTGAGGTAGGTGATGTTAAAGTGTTATCTGTGTCTAAGTTGTTGGTAGCTGCTGCTTTATGTGGCTTCAAGGCTCCAAACAAGATGCAAGGTTCAAAATCACTGCGCATCAAATTTCAGATGGAGTTTTGTTCACAGTGAAGGAAAATCTCAACTGTTAGTCAAGTTCAGGATTGTTTCAGTCAAAATTAGTTAATTAATAATCATTATATGGTGTAATAAAACCTGACCTATTACTTACTTGCTTTGTTTTTCCATACTTGCTACCCTGAGACTTTCCCAACGAGAATTAAGTAGATTCATTTGTTCTTGGATTTCATTCTCTTCCTCATCTGAAAGTTTTCCAGTTGATAGAAGTTGACTTCCAACTTGCAAAACATTACCAACACGTCCTTGATGAGCTGTTAACTCCATCATAAACCCCTGACAATTAAAAAATAAATAAATTAAAAATCCAGTTTTCAGTTGCATTCTTTGAAATGAAAGAATAGAATTGCACCATTTTGCCAACAAGATTTTCAATCTTGGTTTTAATTTTTTCAACCCCTCACCAAAATTTGTAACATAAATTGGAAATAAACACTTTCATTTTCTTCAAAGGGTAGAAAGTTCTCCAAAGAAAGTTGTTCTTCTGGAGAAGAGGCTGCAGGGTGACTTTACTGATATCTGCAACTACCTGAAAGAAGGTTGCAAAGAGGTGGGTATAGTAACAAATGATAGGATGAGAGAAAATGGCCTCAAGTTGTATCAGAGGATATTTAGATTGGATTTTAGGAAAAAAACAACAACTCCACTGTTCATCTCCACTGAATGTTCTCAAACATTGGAATGGGCTTCCAGGGAAACGGTTGAGTCGCCATCCTTAGATGTGTAGATGCAGCATTTAGGAGCATTTAGTGGTGGATTTGGCAGCGTTAGGTTAATGGTTGGACTTGAGGATCTTAAGGGTCTTTTCCAACCTAAACAATTCCTCAACTCTAGGGCAGAGCCTCCAGTTTACATTCTCCAAATCAAAATTCATAAAAACAAAACAAATCCTCTCCAAAAAATCAAAAAAATAGAATAAAATAAGTACATTTCAAAATATTAGTATAAATATATACCTCATGGGTGTGAAACTGTTCTTTAACAACTTCTACATCATTGGATATATCTCCTTGTGCTTTTAATGCATCTTCAGCAGAGAGAAGCCACGTGAGTACTTCTTCTAAAGCAGTTTGGTAGTTTTCAAGATCTCCAGCCCCCATCCGCATGGTGCTAAATTTCTTTTCTTCAACACTTGCTAAAAACTGATCAAAACCAAAATTATAAGACCAATGAAAATAGCACCTGCTTAGACAGTTCTACAAATGAATAAATGGAACAACTATGTAAACTTAAAAAAAATAAAATCAGATGGCTAATACATGGATTTACTTTGAAATACAAAGTCAGTTAACTGACCAAGATCAGCTAAGATTGAGGGAAATAAAAACAAATCTTGTATTTAATTAGATATTTCACACTGTTATTTAAAAGCGCTCTGAAGTGTTCTGGATAGTGAATAATGAAAATAATATTTACCACATATTTAGAGAGGTATTTACCACAGAAGCTCATAAAATGATATATGCCAAAAAGTATCAAGTTACTTTCAGTCTTTACAGAGAATCTATGAAAAACATGACATTCAAAAAACCTGAACCAACAAACCTTTACACTACATGCAATGCTGGGCTTGAGCAAACCACAGACATATTTTGTGAAAACCTTTCTAGGAAGCTAGAAAAGCTCAAAAACTCATGCGAAATCATAACTTTTTAAAACTAAGCAGAAGTGTTGATTTCTCTTGTCTTCAAAGGCCAACCTTATAATTATTTTTTAGAAGACAAGTCTCTTATGGGAACAGAAATCCCATTTCTGGTCTACTGCTTAAAGTGAAGAGAAATCAACAAGTACTTATTGATTAGTATAACAGTAGAAAACAAGGACAGAAGAGAAGCAAAAAATGCATTTGCTACAGAATATGCCCCATACCACCCCATATGTTTTTCAAAAAGTTCTGAACAAATTTAGCTAATTTGTCAGGAATTTAATTTAAAAACAAACTATACATATAAATAGGCTTATGCTTCCATAAAAAAAATATATATATCAAGGCACTTAATGTTTTTATACTTGGCAAGAATTGTTCCTACTGACAAATTTGTGCCAATAAAATGCTCAAAGCAGCTAATAAAGCCTTTCATTGCAGTTTAGAACTGAAAGTTAAAGTTCATCATTAGAACGACAAGCAGAAACACAGCAGGCTCTGAGTTGGAAGGGACCCAGAGGATCATCGAGCCCAACTTATACGTGAATGGCCCATATGGGATTAGAGCTCAACCAAGTGAGCTGACTTCAGGGAGTGCAATGCTTGCAATGTAATAATTAAAAATTAAAAATTAAAAAATTAAAAATTAAAATTTCAATCTTCACAACAACAGCTTCATACAGAATTGCATAGATCGAATAATCACATGAAATTTATGCAGATCCTTAAATATGTGTTAGGCTAGGTAATAGTCATGACTATCACCACTTATGTGAGAAACACAACAGTCAGTAACTGAATTCTCATCAGGAAAAGCAGGCTTGGAAATCTGATGAACTTTATAGTGTGGGTTGTGCTTATTTGGTGTTGGGTTTGTTTTATTTTGTTTTGTTTTGTTTTTTTTTTTTCTTTTTTTTTCCTTTCTTTTGTTAAAAGCAAGTACTATATTACAGAAAAATAAATAATGAAGCACAGAAAATGGTCAGCATTTATCCCTTCAGCACAAATTAATTTTTGACCTGTGTGTAATTCTAGATTTCAAACAGTATACAATACAATATGAAATTGAACCCAACCATATTGCATTTCTACAGCAAGATATATTTCTCTCTACTGTGAGAAGGGACAACTTGATCAGTCCTTTTCACAGGTAATAGTTTTCTTATTTTCCATAGCAATACTTCATGGTACATATCCATATCTACTACAGTGTAAAAAAATGCTTTAACAGTTGACTGAGGTTAGGGATATCATGTTTGAGGGATCTGTGATAATCTATGTTGTCTGAATTTGTTTAAAAATTCTTCATCTGAAAATCCTCTTTCTCTAGATCAGACACCCAATTGTCTCATGTATGCCAAGTGTTTAACTAAGGACCCCCAAGAACACTTTGTCTGAGGAACAGTTACTAAGCATAATTTTTCCTAATGATCAGTACTTTCTTAGCTTTCTCTCATGCTAACACAAATAATATACAGAAGAACACTGAAAAATCTTGGAATCACGACCTATGAAAAAAAATGATGCCTAGACTAATTTCAGAGATGTTTTAACATCTCTCAAAGAAGTATAAAAACCAAAAATATTCTAATAAAAATAGAAACAAAGAGTTTTTAGACATGTATTTCAAATTGTGTTCTCAATTAAAAAAAAAAAAAAAAAGAGAAAAAAAAAAGAAAAAAGGGAAAAAAAGTCTATTTTCTGACATAAGGGAAACAGAAAAAGACTAGAAGAAAAATACATAAGTATAAAATCCTAAAATTGTAACACTGTAAAATGTCTTCAAGGATAAAAAACACTCCTTGGAGGCAACTGCGGTTCTCCGACTTGTCAAAACATACATATAAACACTGTTATATCTCATTTCTACTACTTCTGTCAGTGTTGTTTTCTCTCCAAAAGATAACTGGCCATCCTTGTTTATCTTGCATATTGAATGAAAAACAGGTATCAAATCAGTGGAATTAGTTGTAAATGGAATACAAAACATTTGGAAGGGGGCAACTACTGACCTAATGCTTAAGGCACACTCTTTGTATTAAAACCAAAACCAAAGTAGTTTTCAAAAATTATTATACCAATTATTCATCCCTTAATAAACCCCAAATTTAAGTGTGCAGATCCTACAGCACTAAGAATATTCCCAAAATTAAATAATCCACATAAGACAAACAAGAAGGGAAACCTCTGATACGTATAAATCATATTGGTAGGCAACCAAACAGCACAACCTGTGAGTGTTCTTATTTATGAACTTATATGAAATCAATCTGAAATTCCTAAGAAAGTAAGAAAAAATAGAATTTTAAGGTGTTACATATACTACACGGATAGGACAGTTATTAATATAGATATCCGATATAAATTGTGATGGCTGTTTCTAACCATATTTTTTAAGAGAATGAAAAACAATGATGGCAGGCTGAAGTCAAATTGTTATAGCCATATAATGCTAGGAAGGCTATTCTTAGGGGAAAAAGCTGCCTAAATATGTGATGCAGCCTGAATTGCTGTTAGTAAAGTCCAGGGTAAGGAAGCAAAAGGGCCTTTGCATAATATCCACAGATGTTTTATTCAGCCACGTGGTGAGATTATTAGGTCCCCCAGCACCACACGAGGAGGGTCTGAGTTTATCAATCTCTGAGAGGCCTGGGGGGTGACCCTGGTCTCGGGCAGTACAAAGATGAGGGCCAATCAGGGAATAGGGAGGGAGTGGCTCAGGGACATAGGAACAGACATAGGAACAGAAGAACGAGCCAATGGGGTCTTAGCTTTTTAAGGTAAGCTTCTTGTGTCTCCCTAAACCAGGGAATCCACCCCCAGGGTCTCCACAAATTTGAATACAGTTTCATTCTTAAATCAAAACCTATTCTTAAAAAAGTATGTAATGAGCATGCAACACAAACTTGATTGTCCGCAGTCAGAGCAAAGCAGAATAATTTACTGAATAAAAACTTCAACAAAATCTCATTGTGGTCGTGCATCCCCCCCTCCTATGTGGGCTGCACAATCATCTCAGAAATACATGTGACCCTTGGCCTTGAGCTCATCACAAATATTGTCTGCTCCCATGAACTTATGTTGGCTAACGAGCCAACTGTTTCTTAATGAAGTCTCAGAAACTCATTTTTCTTGCCCAAACTAATGAAATAACCTGAGCAGAACAACAGTTTTGTTATTCAACCTTTAAAGAAATTTACTGACCAAAATTGTGGCCAAGATGGAAAGTTATTATGACTAAAGCCAATTGTCTTGTGACCCTGGAAGCAGTAGTCCTTAATTGAAACCTGTTGAGCTCTCCAGGACCACAGCAGGACGTGGACAGCAACCTCCCTCTGTGGGCAAGCCCTCCCAGAGCCAGTGAACTCTCAAATTTGCTATACTTGGGAGAGTGCTGAACAACACCAGTGAAAATGACATGAGAAATTTAGATGCTTAATGAACTCTGCAGCACATGTAGCTGGGAATCAGTCAGGCAGTCATCTCCCAGACTGTTTTGAAAAATAATGAGACACTTTTGCTTTTAACAATCCTGGTTGTTCTTATGGACTGATGTAAAAAAAAAAAAAAAAAAAAAAATTGCTCTGAACCCATATGTTGTCCTCTAGACACTTCTTTTCCCCCTTTGCTTTCTGTTGCACATAGGTGAATTATATCTAGATAAAACAATGGGAGTTTAATCTCTGTACACCTCACCATCCTCTGCTTGTGTGTGGGGGCTGAAAGACCTGAGGGACTCTGAAGATTTAATTTAAAGTATAGTAAGTGAAAGTAAAAGTCCTCTGACCTTCAGCAGCTTGGAAAAAAATTAGCTATTCCTGACAAATGTATTAATTAATTCACAGAATTTCAACCATGAGCTTGTCGCTCCTCCAAGGTGAGAAAACGAGGGGACAAAGTGTTCCTCACCTGTTATTGCACTATGTTGCTAAAGGGAGGAGAAGGATTAGTTGTGTGTTAGCAAATTCTCCAAGAATGCTTCTCTTAATACATAAAGACTGATTCTGAGTTTTAGACATTAGTAGGGTGGCTTTTGAAAGTAGTTTTACAGGAAATCTTTAGGGTTCATTCCAGCACTCCTATTTATATTATGTATTTCCTTCCTTCAGAAACTGCCTGTCCCACTGTTAAAGATAAAGAATGTGGTTCTGGACATGTAGAGCTTTTAAACTCAAAGACAAAAATTATAAATAAACATTTTTATTAAAGACCAATTTCAGTTCAGAGTATCTTTCTCATTTTCAACACCTCCATTGCAGGATTACAGCCTTAGAAAATAGTTCACATCATTCACTTTCAAACTATGCCTCCTGTCATCTAAGAATGAAACCACTGCTTATTCTTTTGGTTCCTCCAACTTTCTCATTACAAAATCTAGTTTATGTGTCTTTGTATTTCAAAATTATGACTGTTAAAATGCTAAATGCTAAAATGGTCTCTTCAATAATGAAGATTATGTTTTCTCAACAGATGAGTCCAGACAGAATAGTTCAGTCATTACTAGTAATAAAACTTATAAGATAAATTGGTTCAGACCACTTGTTATTATGATGTTAACAATTTCCTTGGTCTAAATGAGGCTAGTACTTCCATTTTATTAAGTAGTTTAAAAATACCATTGTAAATGAATCTAGAGTAAGAAAGGTGGGGTTTTTTTCTTGATATTTTGTCTTTTTGGAGGATTTTTTGTGGTCTTTTGTTGTTTTGGGTTTTTTTGTTTGTTTGTTTTTGTGTGGTTTTTTTCCCCTATTTGTCTGAAATTCTACACAGGTTTGTCCTAATGATAAATCTCAAAAATTGCAGGTTTTGCTTGTTCAATTGAGACAAGTTACATTTTTAGTACTTGATTTTCTCTGTGGTTCCATTTCTACTGCATATGTTTCCACCTGGATGAATTGACCTGTCCTTGCAACTGCAGTCTGAGATGCAGCAGATTATTAGGTCATTAAAAATCAATGGAGCTTAGGCAATGTATATGCTGAGGAGAAAAGGCAGAGGCAGGCAGTATTGATGAAAGTACATTCATTACAAAGGAAGGAAAAGGTTGGAACTATTGACAGGGAAGCGGTAAAAGAAAATGAATTTCTTCAACTATTCTACACGGGTACACGTGGTACAAATAAAGACTGAAAGAGACAAAGAAGTTATTGGCATTAAAGCGAAACGTTGCACTTTGAGGACTCAAATGTAGAAGTTAGCTTAAGACAACTTCAAGACAGCAAAAAAAAACTGAAATCAACTGGCTTGGGGAAGAGACTAAGACTGGGAACTGTGAGGGCAGGTAAGATGGTGTTCAGACTTAAGAGACAGCTCTCACCAGCTGCCCATAATGATCAAACATTCTAAAAAGTGATTTTTTTTTTTTTTTCATTTTGCATACACGGTCAAGTGAGTCAGTGCTTTGCAGAAAGATTTTCCCCTTTCCTCAACACACTTTTACTTTGAAAAATATCAAATCAGGTTTTGCTTCGTAGCTACTTGACTCAAAGTGTATCAAAACCTACTGCTTTTGTAAAGTCCCCAGGGAAAATTTTCAGCCTCTGTTTATTTAAGGGTTTCAATTTTGTTGAGTTTTGCTGCTCATAAAATGTATTGCTGTTTGTAGCATTGCTGATTTCAAGACACCAGTATTTGCCTCTCTAGGGAAGGCACTTCCTATTCAAGCAATTAAGGATCATAGCTCTGACCGTTCAGTCACTGACTGTGACTGAATGGAATTACTTTCATCATAAACCTACAGTAAAATTATGATTTCTTCCTGTTGAAAGGGCTTGTCTACCCACCATTCTTCAAACCTTCAGTTTCCTGATGAAAGACCTGGGCACATTTTAAGGGGAAGTATATTTCAGGTGCTGTCATGTCACGCAGTAGACTGTGAGATCATTTGGCCTCTACATAATACATAAATAAGACTCCACTCTACATAAAGAGAGGTGAAATTTTCACCCCAGGATAAGTTTTCAGTATTAACTAATGGCTCTTCTCAGAACTCTCCAAGAGTGAATAGTAACTGGGTCCTGATGAAATACTACAGGTCAAGAAGCCTGGGGCCTTTTCCTAGAAGTGCTATCAACAGCATAACTCCAGATCAGGACATTTGGCTTATTTGAGAAATTCCCAGAGTGCTTTGTCCTGTCACATGAACACAGACAAAAAAGAAGGTAATTTTATCCACTAGTGATGATCAGACCACCTTAAAATCTGAATTGTGGTCACAGAATGATTCAGCATCATGAAAAATACACAAGATTGAATAGACATTGGCCATGCTTATTTAATTTTAATTTTTAAAATGCAAATTCTAAATATTGTAACGACTAAAGTAACATCCACTTTGAAGGAGATTGCTCTGAGAAAGACATTTTAAAGGTTTTTATAGATCTTTAACACCTCTTCTAAACCAAACCGTTCTATGAAATGTTCTATGTTCTAAATTGCATTCTCAAAACCTCCAGGTGGAGAAAAACTATTAAACATATAAACAGAGAAACTGATTGGAAAGTGGTGAATTATTTCTTTGCCAAGAGAAATGCAAATGGATTGTCCAAAAATTTACTGAATTATTTTTTTAGCATGTTGTACAGGAGATTGAGATAGAAATATAGACTGCACCCCATTTCTCTCTGGCAAAAAACAAATCAAGAAACAAATATCAAAAGGTACCCTGCTAAAATACAAATGGCGATTTCAAAATTAAGATAATAGAAATGTAGGCCAAAAGCAAAAATTGGGAAAAAAAAAATCTATGTTTTTTTGTTTGTTTGTTTGTTTTTCACATATATGTTATAGTGAATTCTACAGGCTTATAGTTCAAAAAACTATGGAAATGCATAAATGTGGTTCTATCATTCTGGAAGGAAAACTGGCCTTTTCTTTTCAGCATCCCATTCAGTTGTTATTTCTTCCTTTTCTTTCTCCCTATTCTCTCTCTCTTCTGCTATTGCTGCCAGCAAAATCTGTGTTATCCCATAGCATAAAAGACCTTCCCATCTTCTCAATAAAAATATTTAACTTCAAAACTCTTTTTATATTTCCATACAGTGCAACATCAAAACACCTTCAAAAGCATCAACAGCCTCAGCAATTAACTTCAACAAGATACATCTCTAAGATAATTTTTTATTTTGAGAAATAACGATTCTGAGGCAAGAGCCAATTAGTGGATATACTCCACAGTTTCTGTGAAGCTGAGGTTGAGGTCCTGGAGATTTCAGAGTATTCAACAATATGCGTTGAATTGTGCTATTAGAGTTGGAAGGAATTATTAAAATAGGTTGTTTTGCAATGTCAACTAAAATCTCAGTAGTGAAATTTGCTTGAATAATCTGAATATCCCATTCATGGCTCTTATGAAGTTTATCCATTTTGTATTTAAACACTCCCAAAATGTATTTTAGTTTCTATTAAAGAGGTTTTCCTTCTTCAGTGGAAACCACTGCAGTAACTATATTTTCAATTTAAAATTAAAAGCCAACCAAAAGGCTGTTACAGAAAATGATCAAGTAATTTAATATTTGGGTTTTTTTAAATAATTCTGTAGTGTGACTACCTTTCTTGTAGCTACATGCTCTGAATAATAAATCAAAAGCTGTGAATCAGTCAAAATTATAACCAATCATCTCACAATGGGGTTTTTCTCCTCTTCTGAATGCAGAGCTTCAGGTTTATAAATTGCGTATTAATATAGAAAATACTAAAATACTTCCAAAAGATAAGAATGGGAACTTCAAAGAAGTCCCTCTGGAATACTGAAAGCTATATAGAAAACTTTTTAAATGCTTACAGAGAGCAGTAACTGGATGGAAGACCAGGATAAAAATCCACTGAGAACTTTTAAATAAAAAGATGCCATCTCCAGGTCAAGAAATTTCTGAGCCACAAATCAGTGGAGAATGAGTAAGTGAAAATACTCAGATGTAGTCAGATCCAATTACTAAAGAGGTGGGCATGAACCAGTAAGCTACAAGCTTCTAAATTTCCATTATAGAGACAATGTACAAATAATATGTATCTTTGTAGATGCAAAATTTCAAACAGACACTAGTAATTCTGAAACTGTCAGTTTAAAAAATACATTATAAATGTGCTGTTTTGAAACCATGTTCTTATCTTTACTCTTTCTTTCTTCCTCAATGCTTGTTTTCATCTTCCCCTTTGCTTTGCCAGTTGAGATCTAGTGAAAAGCAATTTCTCAATTCTGTAATTGCACACTTGTTTAGATTTATTTATTTACTCTTAGTACATTCTTCTAGAAATAAATTAACTATTTTTGCTCTTCAAATAATTACCAGAATTTTGAAACAGAATCTCCATATCAAATACTTTTTCCTGATATTGCTGATGTGGCAGAAAAGAATTACAGATGCCTTAAAGGTTAAATTTTTCCAAGCAATATTATCCTTCCCCATATCAGATATAAATGTACTCATATCCACTAAAATATAATGCATGGTTCAAAGCTGTAGGTATTAAATAGCATATTCATTGCAGTTGCCATCATGTATATTCACAGAAAGGGGGAAAAAAAATAAACCAGGAACAAGGCTAAAGAGTGAAAGGAGAAGTTAAAACTGAGAAAATCAGGAGGCTGAAGATGAGTGAGTTAAAACTTGGTTTAAGCCCTCATTGCAGTAGAGAGCGATTTTGAGACTGAATTTAAAAGGGACAGGAGAACCATGAACAATCTAGAAGTAGCAAAAGATGGCATGGCATAACAGAGAAAGCATTTCCTTGGTGACATAGAGAAGACACAAGAGCATTGTGATTAAGAGTGTGAATAGAAGTAAATGAGATGAGAGAAATACTGAAGGTAATTTTTAGGACCAAAGATATTGGACAGAAACTGAATGTATTCTGGAAGGGAGTAGTCAATTATAAATAGACTAGAGGACGCTTTTAAAAAGGTAATCCTAACAAAATGACACTGAGGGGTTGGGGTAACCTAATTGAGAACAAGGAGGCTCTAAACTAAACTTTCTCTCCTATTCCTGAGCACAGGAATAAAATCTGCTGCTGCTGCTACATCGATATTGCAGAATTTCTTTAGATTGGGGGTTTGGGGTTTTTTCTCATGTTGGTAATAATTCTCAACAGGACACACAAAAAAATTATTACATTAGCATATAACCAGAAAATCTCATCTTTGATTTCTTTTTTACTTTCACTAATGTCATATCTAGATTAATTAATAAGTAAGAAAAGTTCTTAATAAACTAAGGTTTAAAATAAAGGTATACTATCTAAAATGATGAAGAAAGACCTCATACTATTGAGAGGTTCACATGCTATGCAGAGATAAGCAAAATTTTAACAATAATGCTGTTTGTAATGACGCTATAATTTTGTCTCTAGAAAATTACTTTAAATTGCTTTTATGTCTCAAACTGTCCTGTTGATTTGAGAAGTTTTTCAAAAGATATGAGTTCTATATACTTTTTTTTGCATTTCACAGATTTTCGTATGTATAATGAAAGAGTGCAAAGAGTTAATTGCTGTCTTTCTTAATCTCAGACTAAATTTACTTTTTTTGTGTGCATAAAATGAAAGGCCTTTTTTAAGTGTTTGAAATGGGGATGCATAAGTACTTCAAATTGTACAAATCCTCAAACTACTTCAATTTCAGACCTCAGATTAGGAAAAAAAATGAACACCAGTCTGTTTACCAGTAAGGATTTTCATTAACATTTTCTACCATGTTTTATAAGCCCTTCCTTTGCATCAAATCCACTGCTGAAACAAGCAATTCTGCACTGTTGCCTAAACTCTACAGGCCAGAAGGGGGATTCAAATTTACTAATTTACTATTTTACATATTATGGATATAAAAAAAGATAAAATGTTCACAGTAAATGAATATCTGTCCGTATTTGCTGTATCTACATCCTTCTTTAATAAACCTTACACACGAACTTTATGTTCAAGAGACTAAGTGGCACAAAATTAAAATAGTATTTTTAAATGCTATACATCCTATATATCTTATTGTAGGCCTTGAACATTAAGCTATTTAGCAACCATAGAAAAGAGATTTCTTTCCAAAATGAGAGGCAAAAATACTTGAAACTGCAAAGTTCAGTGAAATTAGGTGAATCCTCTCACTCATATTAACAAAGTCTTAAATTTGGCAAGACCAGATTTTCAGTACAGGTTAGAACTTTTAAAACAGACTTTTCTAAAAAAGAAACAGTTGTATCACTGTTCAAATTTGAAATTAAGAAACTCTTGTTAAGTGTGCTTTTCAAAAAAAAAAACAAAACCAAAAAAAACCAAAACAGACAGAACTTAAAATAGGACTGAAGCTAGTTAAAAACACCTAAAGATAACCTGTAAGAAAAAAAAACAGTCTAGGTAAAAGTGTGCTCCTGAAATTATGCACAGTTGTTTGTTCAAAACACATTCACCAATAATGTAATCAGGAAAAGACTGGTATAACATTTCCTTGTTTCTAATAGGAAAAAAAAATAGTACAGAAACCTTCCACTTTAATGCAAAACAAGTATAATTATGAGAAATTTTTTTTTCTTAAATATTTTCAACTAGTTATAGGTACACTCATGATTATGACATTATCAATTTATTCAGTTACTGGATTCAATCTGAATATACAGCAGATATATTTTATCTAGGAATTTTACCTTCATGAAAAACGTTACCCTTTCTTAACAGTCAGTAAGGAATACACTAACAGATCACATGGGAAATTCTATGCTACATTTCCAGTGCCCCTTGTTAAACAAGCTTTACAGCTATTTTAAGGAAAAAACTATAGTTGATAAAGTCTTACCTAACAATAAAGGTTTCTCTCATATGTTTTTAAGGTCAATTAAAAGCAAAAGTTAAAAAGGGATAGAAAAGTCAGAAGTAATCACTTTTTATGAGAAAAAAAAGGATTGTCATTACCCATTAGAGGTGGGAAAACCCCCACCTTCACTAGTGAATGCGAATGGGAATTTGTATAGAGATTAGGGAACTGTGCAAAGTTGTTTGGAGCAGAGGCAGCTGAAAGCCTGAAACTGCACTTCTGAGCTCCTGGGCTGATTCCTGCCACTTGCCAGCTACAAGCAGCTGGGACTGGCTGTAAGTTTTGCTAACAAATGGTGTAGACATGGTTTAGTATGCTCTAAATCCTGCCATTACTGAAGAGGCAGAAGACAGAAGCACTCCTGGTGAGGCTCATCATGAGTTGTGCTTCTGCCCAGAGACTGTTTAGACTGGGAAAGCTGCAGTCTCATGCCTATGCAAAGATCACCTGCTGACAAAAAGAAGCATCCTGAAAAGATTTGTGTCAGGGAAGAGAATGGGATTTGGAAATAAGGTGGAAAAGATGCTGACTAGAGGAAAGGTCCTGTAGATCAGAGAGTTATAGAATATCTCAAATTGAGGTGGATTGGTTCCATCTCCCTGCCCCTCACAGGGCTTAATAAACTTAAATGGTGTGACTAAGAGCAACATCCAGACTCTGCTTGAACTCTTACAGGCTTGGTGCTATGACCGTGCCACTGACCATCCTCTCAGTGAAGAGCCCTTTCCTCACACCCACTCTGAACTTCCCCTGATGCAGCTTCATAGCATTTCCTCCTGTGCTGTTGCTGGTCAACAGACAGATGTGTGGAGATAAGTAGCAGGTAATGCCTAAGAATTTTGGGCAGTGATGTCCAACATCTGTAAATGCAAAGCAGTGGCAGAGCTCAACCTGACAGCTGGACCAGCAGCAACCTCTCCGCCCCAGCAGGGAAGTTGAGACCTCATGAGCTCAGCCCTGGGGCAAACCAAATGAATGAGTGTGTGAAATAAAGTAGACTAAAAGCTCTGATTTATTGGAAACTAGAACCACTACAAGTTATCACTTCACCCATAAGAGTACTAACATTTTTGACAACAAAACCTCTTGAAAAAGAATCTACAGTAAACATTCAAACAAAACAAAACAAAAAACCCCACAAAACCAAAAAAACACAGCCAAACAAAAACAAACCACACACATAAAATGAGTTAGAACTGCTGCTGGTGGCTACACACAAAGCAGTGACAGGAAACAACTGTCTTCTTGACAGACCTCCAGGCTCAGACAAGAAGTCATTTATTTTTCAGACTGTTATTGAAACTATAAAACATATATAAACACACTTGAAAAAGTCTGCTTCATCATTTTTCAAACTGTTCCTTGAACACATGGCATCCAGGAGAGCTCCCTAAGAAATCCAGAAGAGTTGCACTTAGCTTGATTTTTCCATCTCTGCTTCTCCTTTTTCTGACCTCTGATGGCAAAGTTTTCTATTATATCATGCCTAGCCCAAACCCTAGGGGTTTTATTTAGCTCTACAGAAACAGTTCCTAGCTTTCTGAAAGCTTCTATTTAAATGAGAATACCTAGGCTAAATTCTGGGACTATTATACTCATTGCCCAAATTATATCAATAATGATCTAATAACTAAATGTGCAGATAATTCAGTATTTCTGAAATTTCCCAAATTCTACTTTAAATTATGCCACAAAACCCCCAGTGCAGACACAATGGGATATTTTCTGTGATAAGTATCTCAGATTAGAAATACTACCAAAAAGTTGGAACTAAACTTCTATTTGGCTGTATTTAACTGTCCTCTGATGCCTCTCCAAAAGAGGACTATACCATAAGGTAAACAGGACAGTATTTAGATCACAGCCTCTAAGTAAAAGAAATATCTGGTTTAGTACAAAGGAGAGCAATAAAGCAATCCTGTGATGCTGTACCACTAAGTTCTGTGGCACAGATGAATCCTGAAGAGTCACAGAAAGGAGGTCTCACAGCAGTTTTAAAGAAGCTAAATTGTTGGCAGGAGACCAAGAGTGAGGCAAATTAAGGGTCTAGAAAACCACCATTCTCAAGGGCAAGACTTCCAGAAGGTTTCTGTGCTGAGGGAAGAAATTCAACTTAATTTTATAAGGAGCTTTCAGTGACTTTTCAAGTTAATAATTATAGTTATGAACTGACTGACAAAGTGCCATAGAGAAACTGGGTAAAATTCACATTAAAAAACCAAGAAAACAAGAAAACTGCATTATAATACTTCTGTTAAACACAAGTAATGACTGGATGGTTAGGAATTTTTCACAAACTTATGATGACAAGGTGGAAGCCTGAGGTGAAGCCCCTAATTCTTAGGACCCAAACCACATCATTATGTGCCAGCAAACACCGTCCCTATTTACCACTGCTTCATCTCAAATTATTTCAATTCAAATACACCGAAGCTTGTCAGTTTAAAGGTTAAACAGTAATTCTACACACCAACTGTATTTCATACAATGTGGAATGAAGAAAATATAACTCCTGCTAAAAGAACAAAAATCAATTACCATAGAGATCAATGGCTTGATTTTGAATAGATAATTTAAGGCAGCCAAACTCACAGACTCGCCTTTCTTACAGGACCTATCAGAAGCTTATTTACAGATGTAACAATCTCAAAAAACTCACAGATTTTGTTGATCCCCATTTTTTTCAATGCTTATATTTTCAGCACTGTTTTTCCAATAGGAATAGAGGTCGCCCTCACTCAGTTTGCAGGTGACACTGAGTTGGGCATATTGATCTGCTGGAAAGTGTAAAGCCCTGCAGAGGGATCTGGACAGGCTGACTAATGGCCAACTGCATGAGGTTTAACAGGCCAAAGTGCCAAGTTCTGCATCTGGGTCACAACAACCCTGGCGAAGTCTTGAGGCTTGGGACAGAGTAGCTGGAAATCTTCCCAGAAGAAAAGGAGGTGGGGGTGCTGGTCAACAGCAGCTGAACATGATCCAGGTGTGCCCAGGGGGCCAGGAAGGCCAAAGGCACCTGGCCTGGATCAGCAA
>JAYDZK010000001.1:105268052-105317767 GCA_034509185.1 Euphonia xanthogaster
AAAAAACGAAAAACAAAAAAAAAAAAAAAAAAAAAAAAAAAAAAAAAAAAAAAAAACCAAAAAAAAAAAACAAACAACAAAAAAAACCCCCAAAAAAACAAAACAGGCAAATAAAACAAAGCACTTTTTTTGATATATGGGGCAAGCAAAATGCCTGTCTGAGTCTGAGGAGACACCACAAGGGCTCAATTTTGACTATGAATTTTAACTTAAAGTAAGACTCTGTTCATTTAGAAAAGCAGTTATTTGGTAACAAGTACCAAAAGAGCAGAAAGAATCTGCGTTCAGAACATTAAAATAATGAAATATAACCCAAATCCGCTACTGTTTAAGTGCATTTGCCTTTAAAGGATTATTACATGTTTAATTTGAGAAACAATTTGCCTGATAAATGTTCACTGCAGCTGGATTTTTATTAGCAAATATTATTTGTTTTCTGATGATCATAACTACAAGTTTGACTGTTTGTTAAGGATGACTACCTTAAATAAACCTGAATTGTTCTCAAACTAATCAGTTTCTAAATACATCAAACTCTTCAAAAAGTGAACCAGCAGCCAATTTTTGTAAGCCTTGTAGTTCACAAGTGTTTTGATTCCTGCATCCATATGTTTAGTCAATGATCAAATCCCTGCTAACATTAAGGGATGAGTGAAAATGAGGATGATATAAAACACAAATAAGTTCCATACCAAAAAAATATAGGTCTAGCAACACAAACAAAATCCAATGTTTTCCTACACGGTGTTACACTATGCATATAAAGCCACACACAGAGCACAAGTTATAAATGTTTATAGAAATGTTTCTGAAAATTTTCAAATACACGGCTACTAATATAACTCTTCCTTTTTAAAAATATTTTGTTTTCTCCAAACTCTGACCTACTAACAGTTCTGACACTATTTTTGTCAAATGGTTTTACTATTTGTGTTTACTCTTTGTATCAAACTAGTGGCAAAATAACTTTGAAAGAAGAGAGCTTAAAGGCCTGCTGCACTGCCAGAAAGATTATATTTCTGTACATAACTTGCTGATGTAGTTTCTTTAGATTGAGAGAAAAATTCTGAAACATGCTTTACCTTATATAGCTCTGAGATTCAAGGTAAGACTTGAGCCCAAAAAAATACAAGAAATCATTTGTCCTCAACAGAAGCAGCTAGGATTTTCACAGAATCAAAAAGTAGAAATGATAGAAAACTAATTTCTCAATCTATACATCACCTAATGCTGTTTGCTTCTATTACAATAGTAATAGAAAATCCCAGTATTTTAATATTACCTGCTGCTTTCCTAAATGAGACTTTTAAAACTGTGCTAAATAAAAAAACATCGCCTTTCCTTCCACAAAAAAAAAAATGAGATTCTCAAAGCTGATTTGAATTTTCAGAGATTATGTGTTTTTTCTTTCATGATAAATAAAGGATTATGTTATTTCTTCTATCAGAGTGGGGTTTGGGGTTTTTTTTAAGGCTTTTTAAGATAAAAATACAACATTAATACTTATTGCAGGTTCTACTGTTATTTCCAAATGCTTCTGTTTAGAAAGCAGAAGCTCTCAGATTCCTCAGATAAAACAGAAATCTAATAGATACATAAATGATTAACAATTTACATCTCTACAATGTAAACTCATTACAGGAGATATTTCAAAATCCTATGGCCACTCCTAGTGTGGCACCTGTCTCACAAGATCTAAGATGAGGGCACAGAAAAGCATTTATAAAAGTGCAGCCACAACTCAGATGTAACTTTTATTTATTTTACCTTTTAGCCTCAAGGACAAGGGTGAACTTTTCAAAGCCTGTTCAAAAATCTCTGGTAATCTGCCCGACAAGGTTGACCAAAACATTTTGAATGAGCTTTCATAAAACCCAAGGTATATATTTTGATCTCATTTTTATTTGGATGAACTGAAATTTGCAATTGAAAGTGCATGAGAATGTACTAGTAAAAATGACACAGTCTACTCTTAAAAAGCAAGAAAAACAAATAAGACTTAAATCCCAAATGGATGTATCAGAAACCCAGGAATAAAAAGTATCTCCAAAATGTTGCTCCCATAATAAAAGAGAAAAGAAAAATGATGAAAATTTTAAACTTGGTAATTTTTACTCCAAATACATACTTTTGGTCATTTAACAAGTCCATGTACAGACATTAAGCTATGATAGAATCATGAGTCCCTCGGAGATTTGCTCTTATTGGTGACAATTCCCAGATTGTAAAAACATGAGCCTATATATAGTTCATTCTTATTCAAACACCAAGAAACAAGCAAGATTATCAGGCAAAGATTATAAAGTGTTTTGCTTAAATGTATACATACTTCTCTCTCAGTCTCCCCTAAGTCTCAAAATGACATTTTCCTACATTCATGTTTACACTAATGGTATGATAACAGCAGGAACCACAGAAGTAGTAATGGTTTACTCCACTGACATTGCTGCCACTAAGACCTTGAAGCAATAAACTCTGCAGTCTCTGAAAGGTCAGCCAGTAACTGCAGTGTCTACTCACAATTATTGACTGTTTTTGCTTCTTTTTTAAACCTGTAATTATTTTCTGCCCTGTTTTTTTTTGTTTTTTTTTTTTTATTCCACCAGTAGATTGCATGTTAAATTCAAAATGAAAGCAATCTTTGGAAGTAATCTCAAAGAATAGCCCTGGACTTGCAGATCAACAAAAAACAATGTATGAAATACTGCAGAACTGTAAATGTTGAAATGTGGAAATTAAAACTGATGATTTTAAAACTTTATTTTAAAAATAAAGGTAAAGCTAAGGTCAGTTTTTTTCGAAGGCCATCGAAAGGCCTACATGAATAAGCATAGTGATCACAGTCTATTAATTTGCTGAATAAAATTCACATTTCACAAAATTAACAGCTAGCAAAAGGCACAAATTACATACAGACAATTAAGTGAGAAAGGAAGCCTGGAAGAGCCCGTTTACACAGATAGTGGCACTGATTTTATTTTCTTTTCTGTAGAAATGAATGGTCATAAACCTAAACCACTATGAAACTCCCAGAGGAAAATGTTAGTTTTTAAACAGGTATTTCCTTAATAAATGCTTTAAATCTGATGGTTAGGACCTACAGAATACATTCAAAATGCTGACCTTTGTAGGTTGTATTAAATAAGGCCACAAGAGCAGCATGAAGAAAATATCCTCAGAAGTTTAACACATTTGTGTTTGCCTTATAGAATTACAGGTCAGGATTTGTGGAATTAAAGTGCTTCAGAATTCAAGTATATCTGGTAATAAAATATTTGGTGGCAGAGCATACCTTTCATCTGTCTGACTGTCTGATTTGATGCATGAGTGGGAAGGAGCCTTGGACTAATGTGCCAGCACTATCCTGGTTAAGTGAACCTGATGTTATCTCTCCTTTTTAAACCTGCAAACTGGGACTTAATAGCTCTGCTGTACAGTAAAGGTGTTGCTGATTCTTTTTCAGGTTCCTTACAGCATTAAAAATTGATTTAGTAACACTACAACCCTTGCAACTTAAGCTATATCTAAAGTAAGTGTCTTAGCAGCAAAGACAGAGATAGAAAGAAGTGAAGTCAAAATAGCAACGGAAAACAACTCTGGTTTTAATAATTTGAGGTATTATATATTTTTATCATATCATGCTTTATTCTGATATTTTTATGATTGGGTAGGGGTAAGCATGGCTGTTATCAATTTGCTGAAATAAGAAATAGTAGTCAGCAGGTAAAATACTTACAAAACTGATATACACTACTGAAAGCTGCAGTTTGATTTTTCAAAACCTGGAAATGCAGTGAGGGGTGGGGTGTGGCAGAAAGGGCCAGAGGAAAAAACCCTAAAATATACCCTGTTACTTAGCTCCTACTGAAGAGTCCTGAAACTGAAGACAAATCAAGGGAGTTACAGTATCTGAATCAGGAATAGTGTTCAAAAATGGTAATATTAGCAGTCACTGAAACTGTAATTTTGCTTAGAGTATTTAAGATATTTTCAAACAGGCTAATATTTGAGAGAGCAAATGGGACAATATTTCAAAACATTGCACATTTTCCACTTAGCTTTTTATATACATTTAGTCTAGAGAAACTGCACAGGTAACTATAATAATAATAATAAAAAGAGAAAATAAAATTAGAGACTGAGATCCAGTAACTAAAGATTTTAAAACTGCATATGGAGATAAATTAAGTCCTTTTATTACATTGTAAAATCTTTCATAAAGGTAAAATGATATAAGGTAAATTGAAAAGGGCAATTGAAATCTAAACAGCCAATTCTGAATAGACAATAGAAAGAGCCATGTGCTGGATGGGTGATTGCATACTCAGTACGAGAAGGCAATACTTCCTCAAGTGCAATCAAAAAAACCCCAAAACATTGGGAAACACAGGATTCTTTTGAAACAGCACAGGGAAGAACAGGGATTCTGCTGCTAGAGTATCTGTACCTTCCTTTTATTCCCATCTGAAATATGCTATTTCTTACATCAAGGCAAGCTAAAATCACCTGAGGTTAATTCCATCCCAAACCAACAAAACAGAATGCTGAATGATACTACAGGTAGCTTGTACTTTTCCCCTCTAGAATCTTATGGAAAACTGATTTTACATGAAACTTGAGAAAAGCAAAACGGAAATAAAAGAGTGAAACCTATACAAGAAAGTGTCCAAGATGGACCAATTTGGCTGTAAATTGAAACTAAGCTGTTCTTGGCTTTTTTTAAAATTTATTTAAAAAATGCAGCAGAGGTTTTAAAGAACAAAGCTAAAGTTTTATGAAGGAAAATTCCTAAATTTTAGGTCAAGATAAGGTGCAGAATTAGTTCTAGATATCTTAAAACAAATACAAAATTTAGTGTATATAATAGCATCTTCAATAAAAACTCCTGGTGCCCACTAACTTAGGCCAGATTACCATTCACAAATATAAGGCAATACTTCCACAGGGCATGCAAGTTTGACTAATTTCAGCTAAAAAAATATATGAGAAATTTTCAATATCATTATGAGTGACTGAGAAAATTCATAGCTGTTAAGGTTCAGTTCCATATAGGATATTTAAGAAAAGAAAAGCCTCACTGACAGAAATTCATGTGTACAAATTGATTTGATATATGAGTTTTAAATTCAAAGAAGAGGTTTCTTGATGAGTCATATGGCGACACATCTTGAATTTTCTCATTGCATGTGTGAAGTGGCCACACCTACATGAAGACCAGTTACCTGGATATTACAGGCTTCTATATGTATGGCACATTAACAGTATAAAAAGTGACAAATGAGGTCTTTAAGAATGTTAACTGCAGCAGATGCAAAAGGGCTATTTCCACTTTAAAAGCATATCCTAAAAAAATTACATACACATCTTGAAAAAGCTGAAACCATAATTGTAATAATTTATATACATCATGATCATTCCTGCATTGAAATGTTAAAGAAACAGGGTAGAAAAAAACTTATAAATAACTTATTTTTAACATTTGAAGGATTATTTAACCAAGAATGCAGCAAATAGATGATTGTGCTGATATTTTTCCTTAGGCTGATCATGAGGAAAAGCAGTCTAAAATATGTCATGCCAGTACTTTTTTAAAATGCAAGCTTTTACTGAAGGGTTACTATACACTTTCCATTTTCCAGGAAGTTATTTAAAGTCTACCTGCAATGTAATTTAAGAAAAAAACCCTTAAATCTGATTATCTGAGGAAGAGAACTGCTCATGCTCAACAGTCAGAACTTCTTAAGCCCATACTCTGAGGCTGGAAACATCTGCTTATGTTTTGCATAAATGTAAGCTTCCATTTACATTTCAACAATTTTATACATGGCTAGTGTTGGAGAAGCAGAGAAATAGGTTAAGGGCAAGGATGTCTGGTAATTCATAATGTAAAGACTCAGAAATCAACTTTTTAATGACTCCTATTTAAACATGCAGCAGAAAGAAGGTGTCTTGTCTTTTCCAGCCCATGCAAGCCTCAGCCTGAGTGAACACAAGTGTGTGTGACACTGATGGGTGTGGAATAGCATGTGAGAGGCCAAGGAGAATTTAAAATGCTACAGTTTGGTGGAATCAGACTGGATTTGAGGACATCATATCTAGAACATTTACTTCAAATGTCCCCTGCAAGATGGAATAGCTGTAAATATGCAACCACAGCAGCCAGGTGTGACTGGGGTGCCAAAGGGTATCTTATGTGTGTATCAAATTAAATAAATACAGCAAATTTCAAATGTGAAACACAATACATAAAAATTATTTAATTCATAAAAGGAAAACCATAAGTATTAAAGCATTACATCAATTACCATCTAGTGTTCAGCATAATAGCAGCACTATAATGCTTTACTTTGTGCTCTGAAAAAGGAAATCCTTCTTAGTAATGTATCAGGAAGGAAAATTGTGAAAGAAGGGTCCCCAAATTTGCCCTACAACAGGACAGATACATAGCATAAATCAGTATTTCAGTAACACCTTGTTTATTAGACATCTTTCTGAGTTCACTATAAAAAGGTTCTCTCATATTTTTTCTCAGTTCAGAATTATTCATTGTCTTCATGGTCTTCACTCACAGAAACAAATGGACAGCAAAATTTCAGTACTCAGACAGTTAATTCCAGGAATGTTTTATGATACAGGAGCAATTTCGAAGCACAACATTTTCATGGATGGCTTTATTAAATAACTCAAAGAAATTTATGTTTTTAATGCTTTAAATACATCAATCTCTAATCCACTGCAATACACTTAGAACCTAAATAAGCATTGCAGTAGTTCATGAATGAGTGCCATGGTAGAAGCTTTTGTAATCAGCTTGGATTCAAAGATGAAAGGTTAAGAAATGGTAATTTAATCTTTTCAAGAGTTTCTAGAACTGATACAAATTTTGGGATATTCTAAACATAACCACCATTCAGATGACATAGGAATCCCAGTCTAAACCAAGCACGGCTCATTTTAATGCTCTAGTAGTGCATGTCCAGCTATTATTCGGCAAATGCAGACAAAGTACTCAAGATCAGAAGCAAAGCCTGTCACATTAACCAAAAATTTCAAAATTACACTCATCAAACATTACAGAAGAGCTGCAAGTTTGTAAAATATGTATAGTGTTATGTACAACAGCACCTCCTGAAAATACTTCATACATCTGATCATTCAAGAAGCAGAGAGATTACAGCCTTGAAATGCAAGGCTTGTTACTTTTTTTAATCCAAATATTAATTTTGAAAGATAAACCAAATTCATCTTCAATAAATATAATATTGATTTTATTCCACAAAGCATTAACAAGATTTGATTTGGAATTCTGTTTTCTGGTCTGACATGTCCAAGAATGATAAACTACAAATGGAACAGAAACAAGTTGATAGTCATAAGCAGATGGCATTGAGAAGAACAAAACTTTATTGAGAGCCTAGTTAAAGGAAGGCTTAGAGCAGCTACAGGAGTGCTCCTTGTAAATATATCCTAGGGTGAAAGCAATCAGAGCAAAAACCACCAAGCTCAAGGACAATGTTAGCACAAGAACAAAAGACAACGCAACAAACTTGGAGAAATACAGCCTAAAATGCAGAAAAGTTTACTACCTTCAGAAAGCAAGGTTCTGAGTAAGGCAAAGGAACAGGAGCAAAGCATCCAGCTGACTACAACAAAACTTGAGGCATTCAAAAAAACTCTTTATAATGAGATGTTTACCTGAAATTGCAGGCAACAGGACTTCAATGACAAATCAGGTCCTAAATGTTCTGTTCCTCCTGTTCTTTTTAAATTCTAGTTAATGCTAACTATTTTTTAGTTATACTATTTTAATACAGGCTACGGTTTCATGCTTTTCTATGAAATCCACTACCTTGCCTTTTTTTTTTATTGTTCAATTATGGGAAACTATATCCATGCAATAACCTGGCAAAAATAATGATAAAAAAAAATGTGTCATGTCTGACTACTCTTAGAAACTCTGATAAAGCATTAAAGATGCAGAAGAGCTTTTCCATATATAGCATACATATACATATTTAACAACTAATAGTACATCAACAGAGCATGTGAAAGAAAGCTGGAGATTAATCAGTGCAGTCAATATAATGTAAATAGGAGTTAGGAATGCATTAGAACAACAACCCATTTTATTACATATTTATCATGCATTATGCTAATGAAGAAAATGCAAACAGCCCTAAAAATGTGTTTAGATAGGACTGTGAAGCAACACAAAAAATAACCAGGTTAAATCTAAATATTAGTTGGTGAATATTTTAATAAGCAGAAGGATTTGTAAATATGGAGCAGGGGCTAAGCATAAAACATGTAAAGGTTTGAGAAAATATAAACTCCTGGAAAAAGATGGAACTGCTAATTCCACCATTAGCATATTATCCCTTGATATTTAACGTGCAAGTACTAATTATATTTTCTTGAATTATCTCTTTTTAACATTAAATAAATTACATGATCTTCAGATTCACCAACTGAATATACATTTGTCCATTATTTAGCATTATTGCTTGCTATAGAGGTTCTGTAATGTCAGGCCTTAGTCTATGTTTTTTGAAACAAAATATATTTTTTTAAGGTCAAAACAATTTAAATACCAATTTTTATTAGCATTTTGCGGGGAGGGGGCGGGGGGGGGTGGGAGGATCATGAGCAAATGTGCTTGAAAATTGACAGGACTCAAACAGACCCATGATGAGATTAACATTCATAACTACAATTATGGGAGCAGAGTCTAGGATTGCAAATGAGAGCAGTGGAGGCCAAAATTTTCTTCAAGTCTTTGTTTAATTACCCAGTGTTACAGAGACTGACTTTAGCCCAAACATAAAGAAGGGATTTAATGGTTATTAGTTAAGAAAACATACATAATCTAAAAATAATGCAGAAGAGGTCACCTTTGCAAAGAACTCAGAATGTTCTGGAGACCTGAGATTAGGCTTTGAAAGAGGGCCTGGAATATCTAATAAACACCTAAATAAATGAAATACATGTCCAAACCCATTGGGAAATTTTAATTTCACATTTAAACAGGCTACAGTCATGTAGTAAAACTACAAAAAGATTTTAATACAAAGCTTACCAGTGTCTCCTCTCATTGACTTGTTTCCCTACATTACCATAAAAAGCCAACAAAAACCAAAACCATAGAACTGAAAAATCTTCCAAAATTAAAGGAAAAACTAAGCAGCTCTCCAAACTTTAAATTAACAATATATAATACTTTTTAAATTACAAGTAATTATTAAATATCCCAAAATAATCATAAAATGGATCTTATTCTGCTAAGTGACTTTTTGCTTAGGGTATTTATTTGACTGGGTAACTCCTGAAAAACCTTTGGGCCTGGTTATGCAACCATGTTCATCAAGCAGCTTGTGCAAGCTGGCCCAACACTCTAATAATTTAGCCAATCTTACCAAAAATATAGTGATTACATCAAAACTGAGCCTGCAGGATTCAGATAGGACAAGTGACACCAGTGACAGAGAAGTGGCAGGTTTCACTAACTTGCAGCATTAACAGCTTAGTAATATATATTCTGGGCCTGCACAAAACACTTTTAATAAAACATGAAAAGTTCTAATAGGTTAGAAAGAGCATATTTCCAAATCCAGAGCAATAGATTTGATGCAGACTGAAGCAATCAGTCTGCCAAGGAGAGATAAAGCAACAATGGGAGCCAAGTGCCTTCCCCACACTATTCTCCCTTCTGAGCTCCAGCTGACCAGAGACCTCAGCGTGAGCAGAAGGCATGCTAGGATCCTCTCAGTTCTGGAGCACACAGATAAGAAGTGAACTATATTTTAAACCTTTGAACTAGTATGAAATCTTTATGCCAACTAACCAGCAAAGATATGCAACATATGTACTCAAAACAGCAAAACCACATTCTTCTACAAACCTGAGTCAAGGGACACCAGAAGACAAACACCATAGTTAAACATCCCAAAACTTTCTGTAATTAGATTCTTCCTTCCAATCAGACTGCTCATGTAAGTGAAATTAAACTTAAAGCACTATAGCCATGGCATTGTAAGCAATACGTAGTGAGCAGTTGAAAGTGTCCAGAACTTAAGCCTCACCTACATGATTATTTTCAATTCAAAGGGATTTAACTCATAGCGTGCACAGGTAACTCCTTGCTCCCCATGTAATTTGTTATGCCTTTCATCTAAACTTTGGGGCCATAAGGATACCATTTAACAATGCAACTTGCAAAAAAGGTACTAAGTGTACAAGTAACACAAAATTGAAACATCCTCCACCAGGATAGAGGAGGATAAAACAAGTAGAATCAAAATAAAATACTTACAAAAACATATTTTCTATAGTGTCTCTGTGCTCCTGGCTTGGAATAAATAGCAAAAATTGCTCATACATTATTGCTGAAACATGTTCAAAAACCTTATAAGTCAGGCTCTTTTTGTTATGTATGTGTTCTATCAATTAATCTTAAGATCAACTCAAATGTTAAAGCTTTCTGAAGATGCTGCTAGAGAAAACATGGAAGAGGCAGGTAAGTTTTTACACATGTATTTTTATTGCCTTGCTTTTATAGAATGTTAATATGCTATAGGCAACGAGATTTCCTCATAAAAATGTCCCAGCCTTAGCAAGTTACCCAACAGAGAGTTATGGATTTAAAACTGAGTTTAATTTTTTTTTTAAAGTATTAATTGTTTCTGTTCTTAGTGTTGCACTGGTCATTGCAACAGATATTACTGAGAAGAAAGTCAGGAATGGACTACTAGGAAGTTATTAGTTTAATGAGAATTATAAATCCATAAAAGCTTGTAAATTTTCTGTTTCTTGTATTTGGCCAGACTAGTCAGACTATAAAGCACCCACAATGGAGATCCTAAGTCTTTCAGAAGACAGCAGATAACTCTGGGATATACAGTGAAGTGTCTCACCTCTAGGTAATTTCTTTTAAAAAAACCCAAGCAATGAGAATGGAAAATTACTATCATCTGAACATCTCGTGTCTGTTGAGTAGCCAATATGCAATATGTCTCTAGTATCAATTCAATTCCTAGAGGAGTAAATAAAAAAAGAAAAAAAACAAAACAACAAGTTCTCAAGTTCCAGTCCATCACCCACAAAGGGAATCAGCAGAAAAACATGCATACAAAGAAATTGTGATTTGCACCAATGTCAAAACCTCCCCAAGTTACATACAGAAATTATCTTGTCTACACAATCCAAAGATGAACTGGCAATCTTGGCTTTCAGAACAGTTCACAAAGTTAAATCTATTAACACACCCAATGATAATCTATTTCAGCTGAGAATACAGTGATGCTACATTGACTGATAAGTCCCTCCTCAGAGTTTTCTCCAGCCCCTCTTTTGTATAGGAAACAACCTCTCTTTCCTACCTTCTGGGTTCATGTTTCTTTCAACATCCTAGGCATGCAAGCAGTCCCAGCTGCTGGACTCTCAGTGAGAGAACAGCTTTGCAACTTTTGGACCTCCAAGTCCACCTTTCCCATTCCATGTGCATTAGTGTACTGGTGTTTACATAAGGAAGATGAGAGATACCTCATCAGAGAAGTGTTTTTTAAAAACTTCATTGTCCCATGTTCCTGCCCTTCTCGTCAGCTTATTGCACCCCTTCCCTGACACAATCAGGCTACAGCCCTCATCACAAAGTTAGACACTTATTGCCAAAGATGTTCTTTATCCACTTTGCCAGTCCTGTTAAGCAGGCATTGTTCCTCAAACAGGTCCCCACAGTGAAAAAAGCCAAAATCCCCAGCTGTGACACCAGATAGAAAGTCAAAAGTTGATCTGAAAATATGCCCAGTCCTCCTTGAGCTTTTTCTCTTTACCAGCAGGAGAGAGGAGAGCACCCTGCAGGCACCATGCTCTTCATCCTCACCAGAACTCTGCAGTCACTCTTTAGATACCCAGGCACTACCCATTGATTAGTGCCCAAATGAATGAACAAGGGGGAGCATCCAGAGGGTCAGACACACGTTGGGAGAGTCTGCACCTCTTAGATCCAAGTGGCTGACAAGCAACAAAGCTCTCAAGACATGGTCAGGTTTGCAGAGGAATGCCTCCATCTCCTGAAAGAGACACTCTCCAAGGAATATCATCCTCCTTTTCTTCACTCTGGCTGAGGTGTCCCTGCCTCTGGTGTTTCCTGTGACAGAGATTTATCTTCCTCACCTGCTCCACAGGCTCTTCTTCAGGGCATAACTTTTCCAGAGAGCATTTGGGACAAATGGTGTGGGTTAGCTTGTGCCAACCTCTGCTGCAGGCTTGCGCTTCTGTCAGTTCCAAAAGAGCAGACAGAGGTTGATTGCTATCAGCTTCCCCTGAACATCCTATCTAGAACTGCCGATCAGGGAGCATCGAGAACCAGCTCAACTGCTTAGAAAAAATTTATATAACCAGGGGGCAGGAGCACAATAAATAGAGGCAGCCAAAAGAATCACAGCAGTACCCAAACGACTTCAGAAGATTTTAAGAGTAATAAAAAATAATTAGGGAATGGTAATTTCCCCCTTACATGAGCAATCAGAGTATATACTGATGAACACTATGAAACATTTTCTGAAGAGATAACGTATACCTGAGAGTACATTGACAATGCTCCTTACAAACATTAAAATTCATTCATACATTACATGGCATCTGGTTTAATTCTGAATAATGCTTTGAGAAAATGAAGTATTACATAAAATCACAGTAGCCTTCAAGAAACAGTTTAATCCACAGGTCTTTAAGAGAAATAAATAGCCATCCTGTAGGAATGTGCCCCCTGTTGACAGAGTGATTAAATTATTCTTTGTCTGCTTAAAAAGGCAAAAAGCCCAGAAGTTTCTCTCTTAGTTTGGTACAAAGACACCTCATAGGACCTTTTGGACTTCACCTCAGACCTGGAGCTGCCCAATTGGACAGAGGCCGAGAGGTCCCACCTAGGTAATTCACAAAGGAAATAATCGCTTTGGTGATGTGTTTTAGCAGGAGCAAGGACCTATTGCCCCTGGCTCAGTTTTTCTTTGTAAGAGCTTTTGTTATTTTGTCTTTTAATGAACCTTTTTCTGTTTCCAACACTGCCTCAGAAGCCATCCTGCTAATTTTTATGCCATTCGGGGTAGCTGGGCTATCTCGGGTGTGATAGGTTCTCTGAGAGCTCGTAAGACCTGGCTCAAGGAGGAACCTATCACCATCCAGTTTTCTAGAAAGGTTTCAGAGGTACCCATACCTATACACATGACAGGTATATGCCTCCTTAAACCCAAGCAATAGGTCCAGTCAAAGATGAGTTCACCTGTAAGTCACTAAATAAAGTTCTTTTATCCACAGTATATACAGAGCCAGACCATGTTAACTTAACATTTCGGTTCAGGCCACACAATCTGTGAATCTACAAAATAACTACAGTGATATAAAACACAAGATTTTCAGCATATTGCCAACATGCATAAAGCATTTAAATCAATGAAAATACCAAAACATTTATATTATTATTCTGTGCACTATATAGTGATATAGTGGCTAACATTACTGATTATATTCTAACAAGGAATTGCTAAAATACATTTAAGAGGAAAAATAAAGACTGAGAAAGCACACTGATGTGGACAGTTTGTCCCTATGATCCAAGGAATTAAGAGTAAACAAGTCATGCATTGACTTCAAAGTAGATATTAGTAAGCGCCTCTCGCAACAGGAAAAGAAAAGTCAAGAAAATATTCTCTTAATCTACAGTTTTCATTCTGAGTAAGAAACATTCTGTGCATCATTTTTTGGGAAGTAAACTGACAGGCTGAGAATTTTTCAACTTAGCAAGCAGTTTCACAATAATTTTATCTTTACCTTAAGGAAGGACGCCCGGACAGTTTTTGCAATTCCTACCTTTGACAGGTTGCACTATCCTAACTCTTAGCTTTGAGAATGCACTAGCACATTTATCTCAGTTCATAAAGGGGAGATTCTAAAGTTAAGCCATAATAAAACCAATGCAAAATAAAACCTAAACCAAAACCAGAATAAATATTTATAAACCAGTTAAGCTCTCTGAACCATTTCACTGTAGAGTAATAGAGAGGAGCAGTGCAGGAGGAAGGAAAGAGATTGTTTCAGAGCTGACTGGCTTAAATGCTGTGAAACCTTCCCCATGGCTGCACCACCACTGCCCAGCTGCTGACTGAAATAAGGATAACATAAAATCACATTATAACTAGAAAATTATACTTTTGATTCCACTTGTCTAATGCCAAATTAAAACCAGCTATCATTAAGCTACTGATCAAAGCAAACAAATTTATTTTTAAAAGAGTGGATTTTCCCTAAAATAAGCATTTCATAAAAGTTACTGGTATGCAAATGAAGTTTTATTTGTTCATCTTCTCTCCAAACATAGCATAGAAATGCTATAACAGACTGAAATTGCCAGAAAGGAGCATAATCTTATTTTTTGGGTATCAGACAAAGATTTTATTTCTTCCTTCAGTGCATCACCATTTTTTTCCCAATTTCATTGTGCATTATTTCTGTTGCAATTCTGTGTGAGTGACTATGAATGCAATTCTTTCTGTTGGATATTCAATTATTTAAACATAGTGAAGTGCTAAATTACTGTAAACACTTTTGATGGCAGATGCTGATATTTTAAAATGGCACCTGATGGACCTGTTTCATAATTAGTTATAATGAGCAGGAACATGGAAGAACTGTTCTAAAGGGATTTCAGCACTGCAGCTTTCCCATGCTCTATGAAAAGTGGTTATGTTCAATAAATCATCATACTAAGTTCTTGTTTCTTCAAACCCAGCTTCTGATAAGGGGTATATATACACTATGGATTTATGCACTAAAGCTAATTTGCTGAGTTAAGCAGCCAACAAAATCAGCATTGCACTGAGTTTATACCCTCCTACAGATACATAAAGCATTCTATCAGAACACTACTCACTGTTGAAGTAGTGCTCTCTTTCAATTTTACAATACAGAAAATTAAACTAACTAAACCAGAAGGGCAAAGAGCCTTGTGGAGAGAGGAAACTCTGCAGTACATTAACTGCTCTGTTTAAACAAGGAGCTCAATTTTTCTTCATTTCCTTGCAATCAACAAGTCTCTTGATAAATAAATAAAACCAATATAGTCCTAAAGAAGTTGATGACAGCTTTTTTAGAGACAAGTTACATATTGCACTTATAAACAGCCCTCAGACATGGAAACCCACTGACTTTCAAAGCCACTCTGCAACACATGGAAAAGGTTCCACACAGAATAAAAGTCTTTTTTTGCAAAAAAGCAAACTCCTACTTGATCATTTCTGCTGCTGTAGTTCAATACGTAAAATGCCTGTTGATATTCAGCAAACTGGAGGCCCTTGGCATAAGAGTCTTGCTGCAATTTCTTCCTTTATTAGGCTCTGCTCAAAAAGCCATTATAGAGGTCTTTGTTATGGCTCTCTAGGCACACACTGCTCCATGACCCTAAAGAAATTATTCTCTCTTTTAGTTTTATATTCTAATTTTAGTCCAAGGAGCCAAATCTCACATCATGGAGCTGTGTAAAATGCTAATAAAAATTTAATAATTTAATTCTTCTATTTTGAATGTACACTTTTCTTAGTTGCAATAACCACTTAAAAAAGCAATAATATAACTGTGAAGTACCACGCCATTGCATAAATTACAAGGGTACAAATCAAAATACAATTAGGCCCTAAAACACTTTGATTTCTTTTTAAATAACACAGTTTAGGACATAAGTAGAGAGATCTAAAATACATAAAACGATGTTCGACAGCAACCCTAAAAAACAAGTTTTAAAAAATAGCAAAAAAGTGTTAATTTTTTTTTTTTTCTTAAGTCATAGTTAAACCAGACTGTCATCTTTGCTTTACTATCTCTAAAGGGCTTAGAAAGGAAACTGTAGAAGAATCTCCCAGATGGTACAAATAATAGGTAATGAATTTGGAAACCATCCTTATGTGTTTTGACAATGTCTTCTGGGAAAGCCTTCCTTAAGTAAGTCTTATAAGTCTTACATACACACTAGGTTATGTAAAGTGAGCTTCATACAGTTAATGGTTGGCATTTTCCCAAAATATTAACATACATTTGTATAATTAATCATACTTACAAACCTGGTTAAGCTTTCTTTTTAATTAACTTAGTTTACTTTGTCCAGGGTGTTTTCTAGCATGAAACAAAACAGAGTACATTCCCTTAGCATTACGATCAAGCAGCACAGAATCTGATTATTCTGTTGTTACTGTTAAACAAAAAAACTATGCAAGGAAACATCATCAAGACTCATATTTAAAACTACACGTTGATTTGAAACTGAACAATCAAAACCAATTTTCATGCCATGCTGTAGATCAGAATAATGTGTTGGCCACTGAAGCCAAGTGTCTGGTTGTTTCAGTAACAGAAATGTGAGGGTGAATTCTGGCACTTGTCAGCCTATGATAAGTTTCTAACAGACTAATACTTGTCAGGGGAGTGATAGCTGATTATACAGTAAAATTGGACTGGAGAAAGATGATGAACACACTATAAAGGAAAGATTTAAAAATCACACGAGTCACTATAGCTCATAGCAGAGTAATTCTGCAGTTCCTTGTTTTAATTTATCACACCAAACTATCCAATACCAATTTTATCCAACATTTCCCAGTGGAATACTTGTAATATAAAAGCAAGGCACAAGCAAATGTACATGAACATTGATATATCTAGTAGCAAATTAACTACAGTAACCTTGCTACTGCTGTCAGTCTGGATTTAACAGGATGGATGCTCTTCCATGCCATGCTCACAGTCCGTACAACTGAGAGAGATGAGTTCCTTCAGGGAGCAGCCTGTACCATCGATTTTCCACTTACCCCTGACACTTCAGAGCAACCTAGAGTCTCTTCCAAAAAGTGACACCTTCTCATAATACTGAGTGAGCATCTGCCCATTGAGAGCAGCATGCAGTTGGCAGAGTGCTTTGCTTTCTTGTCCTCCACACTGCAGCAGTAACAATAATGAAATACAAGACTTGATGAGAGGCTACAAGTGTCTGTCTAAGCAGAGGTAACAGAGCCAGAGCCCACCCTTCTCCTGTGCTGACTGCCAGGAGAGGGACAGCATGAGATGAGCAGGTATGACACAACCTCTGAACAGCAGTCCACCTGGAGCAGCTTTTATTGCAAAGCTAAAGGACCCAAACCGTAGGAATCAAAATAAAGCAACGCCTTGGTTTTCAGTGATGCTTAGCACCTTTAGGCAATGTGCAAAGCTCTGGTTATAAGATACCTTCCCTCTTCCTAAAAGGTACAGAGCAACTTAACTCAGGTCCTAATGACTATTATCTATATTTAACACTCACAGAAAGCCATACAGTAGATTAAAGGACTAGGTCCTATAAAAACTTAGAATTCCCCGACAAGAACTATATGCTCATGTACTGCTGGTTTACTATATTTATCATTAACATATAAAGTAAGATGCACTTCTATTAGTTTCACATAACTAAAATATGCAAATGGAATCAGAATCAAAGTAAATCAATCTTCAAATTAAATTTCTGTCTGCATTTAAGAAATATCCTGAAGAGCCTTATTTAAAGCAATACATTAAAGAGTAAATACCTTGATCATAGACTTCTTGGAAATTTTCATGAAAATATTTCATAATTTAATTTTCAAATCATTTAGACATTTCAAAAATGCATATCAAATATGTTTTCCATTTTAAATGCAAAACACTGTCCGTCCTCTGATATTTATTTCTAAACAATTATAAGCTACAATTTTAATTCAAAGGATGGTGGATCAGCCACCACTCTACTGTTTTATTAAATCATATATCAAGCAGTTTGATTCTGCACAGCTAAACAACAGTCCATGTTCAGAAAACCAGCAATTGGATTTCAAGTAGCTCATCCATGCTGAAAACTAAACTGCTCTGAAGTTTGAAACACATAATCTTGAATTCAGATTAACATATTAGGCAAATGTGATACAAAATTGGAGGTATAGAGATATAACTGCCTGTTATAATCCAGAATATTTCTTTCCAGTTCACAAGTTATCTCAGTAATAATAGGCTTTAGGTGAAAAAACAAATTAACAGAACTGGACAGACTCCTGGATACAAAAGTTCTCTAGCACTACTGGAGAAATATTAACTGCATTTACCATCTGTGGAAGAATAATAATGCTTGGGTACAGCCCTCAGAGGGATTTTTGTAAGGTTTAAGTAATATTTTATTGTGTTTTGTAGATTAAACATCCAATAAGAGCACAACTAACCATTTAATTTAGGAAAAGCAGATCCCTAAAAAAAAACAAAAAAACAACCCAAGAAAAAATAATTGCAATATCATTACACAGAAGGAATAGGATTATAAATTAATATACTTAAACCCTGTGATAAATTGCAGCTTTTAATGAAAAGACCACTGTTTTCCACATTTTTGGTAATTTGGATGTTTGAAAGCATCTTTCCCAAAGTTTTCAGGCATAATTTAAAAGTCAGGCCTAGTCCTGGATCTTTCCCAAAGCCTGTAATCCTCAAATTTCTTCTCAACAGAAAAAAAATTATGTTCTTGATAACATCTTCTTGAGTTTATAGCAAGGACACTCTCTCAATTCCTCCTATATCAGAAAAGTTCCCATTACCTATAGTGAGACTGTTAAAAATCAGGGGGTTTTTTTCTGTATAAATCTCGAGAGAAGGCTGGATTTGAAACAATGATTCTTGGAAACGGATAAATTCTACCTGCCAAGCTGTTATGATACACTTGACATCAGACTGTCATGCCATGAACGAGATCTTCCAATCTGCTTACACCACCTAATACCCCATCTGATCCACTTCACCTTGATAAACATGGGCTGAGGGCTGTGCTCTCTGCAGGGTGTACACTAGGAGAGAATGAGGTTAGTGCCATTTGAAATGCTGTGTCCTGCTACTTGGAGCTGGATTCAGCTTTTCACTGATGTTAGAATTAGCACTGGGAGAGACATTGAGTGTTCCAGCCTTGTAATGGATGACAAACAGAGGATTTCCCCCTGTCTAATTCTAAATCAGCACATGGCAGCATGAAATCTTGTATTAATGAAGTGTAAACCCATTGCCATGGGTTTAATTCCTTAATTCTCAGCAGAAGGTGAAGATCTTCCAACATATTAATTGGAGCTTGGGCTCTTTCTAATCCTGGTGATATTCTGTTTAGTTCTATTACATCAATTTAGAATGATTACCTTATATTTTCAGTGGCTCAGGGATAAAGAAAAAACCCAACTCTACAGAGACTGTAAAAGGAAAGACATGTGGGGAGAAAAGACAGGCAGCAAAAATTAGTCTGTCTTTATGTATCTTATAAACTTAATCATAATTTTTTAGAAGCAAACTAAATTTCTCCATTTAAGGTAACTAATTACTATTAGACATCTTTAAAAATGCTTCAGGCCTGCCTGCCCCTTCCCCCCCCCCCCCAAAGGGACAGATTAAAAATATTTGAGAGGAGATAAAACATTAATTACTGAATCTCATTAGGCTAGCAAGCAGAAGAGAGGCAAGAGAAAAAGTTCAGAGAAAGAGAGAAATTACTGTCGAAGACTGAGTAGCTAGAGATTACTAAGAACTGCTAAAGAAACAAAGGAAGTTTAAAGTTTCCTTCCAGCTCATAACTCCTGTCACACAGGAAGCACAGTGTCTATTTATCACTTGCTGGATTGAGATTCAAGAGAAACAATCCAAAAGCAGATCAGGGTTTAATCACAAGGGAGCCAGCAGCATCACCTTGGAAAGTGCAGATGAAAGGGAGCAATGAAGACTTAAATAAAAGCAAGTCAAGAGGGTTGAAGAGCAGCTACCCAAAGTATAATTCAAGAAGCTCATATCATGTCCAAATGGAGAAAACAGACAGGATAATAAACTCTGGCAGGCTTAGCATACCAAAAAAAAAAACCAACAAAAAAAAAAAACTAGCCAGAAAGACCAGGAGGAACAACCAGCAAAACATATGAAAACTACTAATAAATCTCCCCTCAAATATCTTTAGAGACAGATCCCTCCTAGAAGCTTTGCAGAAAGAAAGGATCAGCAGAGCAGGAACATGTAAAGACAACAAGGAAATTACTGAGGATCTCAACGAGTTCTTGAATTTGTATTCAGTACAGTTTCCCACATTGAAATAGTCTGTGACCATGACCTGCTACAGGAAACAGGATGCTAGAATGGGACTCCAACTCTGAGCAGAAGTGAATAATCACTGCCCTCAAACTGCAGGCAACATTCTCAGTCCTACAGGTGAGTATATTGTTGCACTTCACTGCTGCAAGTGAGACCTGCTGACTCATGTTCAGACAGGAACCATCTGCAGACTTGCTGCAGTCCAGCTCCTCCCATCACCCAGGTAATGACCTTAAGACACTGAAACATTATCAGCCCCCACCTTCACCCCTGAGGATCACAGCCACACCAGCCACCTATTGGATTTTGCACCACTGATCATAACCTTTTTAAACCAGGAATCTAGCCAGTTTCCTACCGATATCTCACTGCTTTGCCTTTAAGGATACTATGAAAGGTCTTGCTAGAATCAAGGTAAGAAATATTCATTGACTACCTCTTATCCCCAGCACTATCCATCTGATCAGAGGAGACTGTCCAGGCATAGTACTCCCAGTGACTTTTTGCTTCTCCATGCATCTGGAGAGTTTCTGGGAGAGCTGGTTCCATAATCTTCCTGATGACAGATAGAGGACTGTAAATTCCTGGATTGTCTTCCATCTCCTTTCTGAAGATAGCTGTGACATTTTACATTTTTCCAGTCGTAGGGAGTTTTTCCCAAACATCAAGAATTTTTGAAAATCACTGTGACCAGCATCTCCCTCTGAGTGTGTCACTTCTCACAGCTAGAGGAGTACTCAAGGCGGATCATCAATGAGGGATACAGGGCTGATGGCCCCCAACACCCACTGAAAGGATGCAAAGACTGAAGACAGTATTTCACTAAACTGGGGTAGAACTTTTCACAGGTACAGCCTACAGGCTCTTTTTGTCTGTGTGCATGCAAGTGTGCATATGCTGTACCAAACCTACTGAAATGCTGCTCTTCTGGATTCTTATGTACGACTTCAGATTTGTAAGTTAGGTTGCAGGCCACTGTTGTGCTGTAGCAAATACTTAGCCTATATGAATCCTTTGCTGAGTTGTTTGACTTAAGTGATTGGTTAAGTTAAATGCTGATAAATTGAAGTGCTGGAAGAGGAAAGGAAATATCAATAATAGTAAGTATTTGTATTTATCCAAAAGAATTCTCCTTGGAAAAGAATACCCTTCTGTTGCATGAATTTCATGGAGAGATTCAGCTCAGAAAAGATTTTTCTGCTAGCAAAATGTTTCTGAAGGCAATCCCATAAAGTTTTCATTTCAGGATATTATTTTTTGGTAAGTAATAAAACTTTTTATTAGCCATCTAGAGTTTTATGAAAGTTGCAGCCTCCTAGCATTACTTTTTGAAGAAAAATAATTTTAGCTACCAATTTTAAATGGAAAAGATCACTGCCAAAGAATAAAAAAACCCCAGACATTCACACCTGCTAATTAACTTTTGATGAAAATATTTGTCACCCATGTAACCCACTCAGCATCCAAGACTGCTCCATTTACACTGCATCCATTTAAAAATAGAACAGTACCTCTTTGCATTTGGTCACATCATATGCAAGAGAAAGAGAAATAAAAGGTAACTCAGGCAAGCACTCCCAGTGTTCCTTGCACTATTTGAAAGACTGTTGTTTTCTAAAGTTAAAAGTAAATTGTGCATTCCTAATGCAGAAGAAATGTTTGATTCAGCTCATTGAATTAAAGCCATAGTTCAATATGGCTTCACCTATACAAATATACAATTCACATAACACTGAAGGTCAAAAGAGATGAGATCAATCTGAATTTCAGAGGTCAAATATGCCAAAACTTATTTTTAGCTTTTTATGTAGTAATTCTGAATACTAATGCCAAAGCACTTAAGAACACACAACAGATACACCAGAAATATTCCTTACGTTTCTCCATTCCTAGAATTTAATACCCAGAAACTGTTTTAAGACAAGTGCAGTTCTACAATTTATAGAAAAAATAACCAAAACCACAGAATATTAAGCACAGAAAAGGTATAACATGCACTTACATGTACAATAAAAATAATAATAGAATAAGCTACATACAAAAAATAGTGATAGAGGTAGCACATGTAAGCTGGAAAAGGAATGATGGAATTCTACTTTGCTATCCTGGATATTTCCTATGTAAAAACTATTAATGACTAAGTAGAATTCAAGGCATATTACTAATATTCTAATCCTGTGTGTTTCCTTTGCACATGATTTCTTTTTAAAAACATATCTTAAATTGTAGTTTCTATTTCAAAACAGAATCCTTTCTTTTAATAAACATGCAAAACGCCCTTGATTAATTAAACACTATCAGTCAGTGACACTGAGAGAGTGACTATGCAATGGCTGTAGAGTCCATAGAGCAGAAATTCATTTGAGGTTTATGAAGTCTTTCAGGTGTCCTCAGACTACAGCTCATGGACTTCCACTAGCTTATATGGGAACTTTCTGAAAGTTTGATCCTGTCAGCAATTAGCTTTCACTCTTCACAAGCAGGAATATCTAATACATCAGTTTATGAATATTAATCTTGATACTTTTTCTTCTAAAGGACAATTGTCTTCCTAGAGGCAATCTAATGGTGTTTGTAGTCACCCAGGAGAACCAGAGAAATGCAGAACCTACAAAAGATAGCTCAGGAGGCAAACAAAGGCCACATACACACCATTCCCTCATCACAGTCAATTTAATTCATTTAAATAGATCTTATACTATTATGGTCTTGTAGATCATGCAGACACTGAAAAAGCAAACGCCTTCACAGTAATGCAAAACTGAAGTATAAAAGTGTTTCTGACTTTGGTCCTAGGTGCACAAATGCTGGTTTTATATTTCTTGACCTTAAGAGGCCATTGTCAATTACGAATAGCCCAGGCACTGGCAGCCATCACAACTGTAAGAAAACTTATTACAGGGATGGGGAACACAAGATTGTTCTGTCTTTTAAAGGCCAAATAAATTCTGAATTATCTCCTGAACAACAAATTTCAAAGTTAAAAAAAGAAGAGTCAATGACAGAGCACTAACCAACATCCATTTTGATTTGGATTACACTTGCATTTAGTTACATTTATTATGTTTGAGGGTTCTGGGTTGACATGGCTGGCAAACAAGCCCCATCCATAAACAGGTTCACTCCCCATAGGACAGGGTAGAAAACTTGAAGTACAAGAGTGAGAAAACTTATGTGTTAAAACAGACAGTGAACTCACTCACCAGTTACTGCTGCAGTCAAAACAGACTCAGTCCAGGGCACTTGAGTTCATTTATTGCTGAATAACAGAAACTAAACTTAAATACTTTTGAATTATTGAGAAACAAAATATTAGATGTAAATATTTAGGGAAAAACAACTTTCTCCTCAAAATACCTTTGCCAGATCCAACTTCACTTTCAGGCTCACTTCACTTTAAACACCTTGGTTTATCTCCTCACTGTTCCCCTTTTTCCCTTTTTCATTCCAGTCCCCTCTCCTCACTCTTTGTTGCCACAAGTTCCACCCAGTCCCTTCAGCAAGGCAAAGGCATATGGCGTCTGTGCTTAGAGATTTCTCAGTTCAGGTGAATTAAAATACAAGCAGAAACTCTGAATAGAAGCTGCTCTTTTTTCAAAAAGTAAATTTAAACTTCAGATTTATTGTGTGTGAGCTCTGAAACGGCCAAAAAAATACAATAATTTTTATGAGAATTAAGCTGGCAGCAGATTTTTTTTAGGTTTCTCTATTATACAGAACCTCTGTTACAAAGGGCATATTAGCCCCAAAAATATTCTTTCTACACTCATTTGCGTAGATAAATTTGGAAGTCTAGCTTTTCTGTCACTCTCAAGACTTTCCCAAAAAAATTAGGATGTTTTATCACTTAATCAAAATGTAATTGGCATGCAAACAATCCAAGAACTGTTTCAGTCATTTTCTATACTATCCTTCATGGAAATATTTCTTCTAATTAGGACACCTTCCTGTACAGCAATACCCTTAAACAGCATAATTTAAAGAAGTATTCAGAATGTGTCTTGACCATGTTTGTTCCCTGCGCACACTGATTGATGAAAGGTGGTCAATTTTCCTGTTGCGTTTTGCTTGTTTTTTCTTCTCCAGCAGTTAATGCAATTTTCAATCCTGTATTTTTCAGAACTGAGTCATTGCTTCTTGCGAAATTTTTAATCCCCTGACTGCTTTTGAGCATCTGGGTCCAAGAATATACTCTGAGCACACTTTAACTACACGTGTGCACTTACACGCAAAATCTGACCATGGAGAACACAAAGGACCCATGGTGATTTCTGACTGGAAAAATTAAGAAAAAGGGCAGCAAATTACAGTTTACAGTAGCTTTAGTTGTCTTGCCTTGAGCATAAGCAATGCTTTACAGCCATGTAGGAAGGCAGATCACAGATTATTGCTGTTTGTCCATTGCAGCTCTGGAGTCATGTTGTACGAAAGACAGGGAGGGTGTCCCAGCAAAACAACATTATAATAATGAGGGATTTCAATTACTCTCCTTTAAATTGTGTAACTATTATAACGGTAAGTAATGGAGAAATTTGATTATTTTTCAGACATCATTTAACAATGATTCTTGGAGAATGCATCCAGCAAATACACAAGAGCCAAAGTGAAGTTTTATCATGTTCAGAGCGGCATGCAGGCTTTGCACAAAAATATACCAAGAACCACTTCACATGGCCATAACGTACACAAATTCAACATGATTGATGATATTCCATTTTGGGCATTGATACAACTATTTTTATCAAATCCACCGTAATATTTAAGCAGTCCTGCAAAAGGAGACATCTTTGGTTCCAATGCTGATGTCTTAATCATGTCAAAATATTAGAGTAGAAATATTAAATATTCATAAATTCTTTGAAAATTCTTGAAAGCTTCCTATTTATTTAAGGAAAGCTATGTAGTCATAGCATAAGACATTCAAGCACATTTCAAGAGTGCAAACAAGTACTATTTTCATGAAGGGGAAAAATGGCCAGAAAACATAGCAGAGAGCAATTATCCTTGCCCACTACCAATGCACACAAGCTTTATTCCCTTGCTGCTTGGTGATTAACAGGCTGTTTCAAGAGCATCAGTCCTTCTGCTCCAAAGTCATCTAGTTTCAAGCAGTACAAGTGATTCACACTATTTTCTGTCTGCTTATCACTGCATGCCTTTAAAACATACTGTGGGTTACTAAAAAGCCACTTGAATTGGCTCTTTAAGCCCTCCCTCCACTCACATTCAGATGATTGCTTTAGTTATTGCTCATATATATTCCACTTATTTCAGGCTGATTTTTTATGGAGCAACTGAAGCTTTTTGGCAGAGCAATCCCTATGGAACACATCTCAAAAATATTATTCACATAAGATATAATACACTTTACTGATACAAACCTCATTAATTCAAAGCATTTTTTTCCCTACATTGATACTCTTGCACTAAATAATGTATCAATAAATTTTATGATAAGCAGAGGAATCAGACCTAGCAAAAGATAATCTACAACATGCTATACAAAAGAAAAATCTCCCGACAAATTCAAGTAAACTATAAAGATAATTGAATACAGCCTCTTTGAAAGTAATTCCATAACCCCTCTAACAAAACATGCCACTCTCTTGGTTGGATTCCAGATGAAAATTATGGCAGAAATTATAATCATTTGATAAAACAGTTACTTCCTATATCTACCAAAAATTAAATACATGTTCTAATATTTATGTCCAGATTCTCATGTGACACTCATTTTCCCCTGTTTCTTTACACCAAGCTTCCAGAAGTAACTGCCATGAAACCCACTGCTCATTAAGGAACTAGTTTAAAAACTAATAGATGGAAATGGAAAAAAAAAAATTAGAGGAGAACAGACAAAGTGTCATTCCCTAGTGCCTTGCTCATTTAGTTTTAACTTTCTTTTTTTGTAAGCATCCCATCAGTGACTGCCATTTGCCATTCAAACTTTACATAAATCATGTTTCAACTTCAATATCTACAAGATTATTCAAGCTATATTTTTTCAATGAAGCCACTGAAAATCACCTACAGCAATAGACTAGAGTTTTACAGTGATCTAGAAACAGTTTTTGCCTTATTTTCAAAGCAGATAATTCCCAGAAAGACTAAAAACTGAATAACCCCACCATCCTCTATGAAGATTATGACAATACAGTTTCTTTCTCTTTTAACAGTGAATGTCAAAGCTAAATATATTTTAAAAAGAACTAAGAAAAAGTAAGTAAATATCTGTTTCAAGTTTCTGTAGTCCTGCTCTCTATACACTTGCATTTTAATATATTAAGAATGCAAGAACTGCCTGAGAGTAGGTGATTCTGTTTTTCTATTTCCAGAGTCAATCATTTCAAGCATTACTTTGTGTTCTATTTGAAACCAGTAGAAAATTATACTCACTACACAGAAAAGAGAAAACTCTTCTCTCATTTTTTTTTCTAATCAGATTTCTGTACAGGAAAGCCATTACAGTGCCCAGAATGTCTTGTCTGCAGGATTAACACAGACACACCAAGATAAGGAAATTAATTTAGGCTTTAGATATGTTGCCTTGTTATGGAAGAATGTCAACTGAAGATGAAAATCATTACAGAGTAAATGATCTCAGAGTCTTTATAACAAATTTTATCTCAAGAACAGTAATGCGCTAAAGGTTAGAATTTATCTCACAAAGTTGGATGTATGCACACAAACTAGTTTAGCCTTGCTCAGAGTCAAAGCCAAAAAAATTAACCTTAGAAATCCAAAAATTGGGATCGTCTGTGACTATAGATCCTAAGAAGCCATCTCAGAGATCAAATTCTGATCTGGAAACTAAATTTCAATTACATTAATTCAAAATCCCAAACTGCCATGGGCATTTCTTCTATTCATTTCTTTTCTACAGGCTTCAACTCAAAGTTGTTTATTCCACCACCTGGTGGATAAACATATTTCAAACGACCTTCAGATAACAAGAGCCAGAAGGAGAAAGTCCAGCATTTCCACTTGGGGCACAATGACTAACATTCATATAAGAGGGGGTCAGTGGGAGTAGCAAAGCAAGTATGAATCATTAATGCCTATTATATTTCAAAAAAAAGATTTTCATCAAATGGCCTCAATTAGCATGGTTCAATTCTAGCAGGTAAATATAATCATCCTTGCATTTGTGACCCAAATAAAACTACAGAAGTCTTAAGATACTTGCAGGAGTTCTTCCCTTAAATTAGTAATCCCTTCAGCAGATTTTCAAATCACTAACAGACAAATAAGAGTATGTTCACAGTGGAATATGAGCTATGGGATTTCTAAATACAGCAAATTCTTTACTTTAACAACCAAAAAATAAACTGAAGAATATTAAGATATAAAATATGGGAGATGGCTTATTAATTTTAACCAAAGTTCTCCTCTAGATTTTTTAGAGAATTAATCTCCAAGTGTCAATCTCCAGTACTCCCCAACTCTTGACATAAACCATCTTTATTTTCAAAAAATCTCTTTCTTTTAAGTTATAGATACATTTCTACACCTATTACACTGCTGAAGGTATTGATTATGGAACATTTTTTGTAGTAACTGGTATTTTAAGAGCAAAGCATTCTAACTTCATCTGGGCCTATTCTTAGTTTGAAGAACCTCTCGCTTACAATAACTAGACTAAAACATCTTCTAACAGATAAATCTCACTTCAGCTGAAGTTTATTTAAAATCTAATGCATAAATTTTGTTACCTAATAAATCACAATACTTTTACATACTTTTTAAATCATCATGAGACAAAATATCCAATAAAAGTACATGCATTGCTATGCACCAGCAGAAACTCATCAGATTATATGCTGAACATTTACCTAAATAGTCTTTCTTCTTCCTTTGTGATTTTAAGACAGGCAAAACTCATTTCAATCTCTGTGTTGATGCATCAGACAAAATCATGCTGTTATAACTGATCTCCTCTCAGTTGTCTTCCATCAGTAATTATTTTAAGCTATTACGTACACAGTTCCAAAGGGCTTCATTCATCAAATTACAGAGTTAAAAAAAGCATGCTGAATTTTAGCCTAAAGCACAGACTGTGGACATATCAAGTCCCAGCATAAAACACACAGGAGAAATTTGGCAAAGAAAAAGCATTAGATTGAACCTTGATTTGTATTTGAACCTTAACGTTTTAACATTCTTACAGAAGAGATTCATCTAGGGAAAAAAAAAAAAAAAAAGCTAAACCACAGTATTATTAGTGACAGAAAACTACACACATTGTGATGTAGTGGCAAAGAAATCTATGTGATTGTCAGAGTAGACCAACAACTACAATTTCCCAGTGTCCTGAGGCACTGTAATTATAGAATATTAACACAGGAAAATTATTTTGTTTTACTGAGTTCTTTATAGCAACAAACCAAACAAACCACCACAATAAAACAAAAGAAGCAAAAAATGAAACACCTCATCCAAAAAAAAATGGTAGAGAATTTTAAATTCCCAGATAGCTGAAAGACCATGCAGCAAGGGAGAAATGCTCTGCTTAAGCAGGACCAGGGCGCTAATTATAGAAGCAGTATTTAGATGTAAAGAAAAGAAGTGTTTAGAATATTGGTTTTTTTTGATGTGCCTCTGTGCTTGGGGGTGCAAGGTGGTAGCGTGTTACATCCAAAGCTTTTGAGAAGCAAAAATTGTCAAAAAAAAATGGGCACAGCACAAACACTTCTGTGTTCTTTACAGTATCTGCAATACCAAATCTGCTTCTTCTCACCTTGGAAGAATCTGGATGGGAGTTCTAGCTAAGAAATGACAGAAAACATTCCAGTACCTCATCCAAAATTCTCTAAGCATCACATGAAGAACAACAGATGTGGTCAGTGAGGCCTATCAATTTAAATAACATTTTTACAAGCTCAGACACTGTTTTACAGAAACATGCAGTAATATGTCTGAATTACACCATCACTAAAAATCCAAGATGAATATGAAAATCATCTGGAAATACGAGGATACCTATTCTCTGTTCATAATACTAATACTACCCCTACTTTTATTCATAAAACATTTTATCTGTGTCACCACTGTTAGATTCTGCACATATTTTAACACAGCTCTCGTTTCTATGCATTTATACTTAGCTAACATTGCTGAACTAATGCAATAGCAGCTGCAATGCAAGGTTACTACAGAGCTCTTCATAATTCCAAGTTTAGTACTTCAAATTATATTATAAGCTGCACACCCTTCGTAGTAGAAAGTCTTACAATTTCTTTTGTAGCATATGTGCCCTGCTCCAAAGTAAATCACACCTATTTCATATTTTCCCACCAGTAAGAGGAAGGGCCTATTTTGTACTTGAGTCTCTTACTGCAGAACCCTTCAAGGCATTTATTTCCATGGAAATCTGTAAAAGTTACTGATTGTTGAGTCATCTCTTGTTAACTCAATTTCTCACAGGCGAAAGAAACAGTAATAAATCTACTCACAAATATGGAAGATAAAGTGGGGTTAGATGGTGTCTAGTGAATTTACTATTTTTGTTGACTACTTCTATTTGCTTAAAGAAAAAGCAGAACTTTCACCTAAACAGTGGGTAAAGAAGAAGAGCAGTTTAATCTTGAGGGTAAATATTTGTCAAAAGAAAGTGCAGAGCAAAATATTAAAACAATAATATAGTTCAAACTAGCAAGCATTTGGGAAATGTATGCATTACAAGTTCATTCATATAAAATTTAACCCTTTTCACTGGTAGTTTTAAAGGTATTTCCACAGACCTGCTCTCATCCTGCAGCTCATATCTGTGCTAAAAACTAAAGACAAAGCTCCTGATGTGACTTGATAGTGTGTCCAGAACCAGGGCTGAAAGTTGTGCTGACAAACAGCAAAGCAATAGTTAAAGGGTTGTGATGTTAATGCTGCACTTTTAATTGTGAATCCTCTAGACTTTCCTCTTATTTAACCAAAACCATTCCTGGCTTTGAGAACCAAAAGGAGTCTTTAGAAAACAATGCTTTTAAATTTTATTTTCTCATCATTGTATGATTTTTGTGCAACTGAAATAATGATTTCTAGTCTTGAGAGAGCATCTTTTTAAACTATTTTCAAAAGAATGATATTAAATACAGGTCTTATGACTTGTATGTATCCTGCATTTAAAAAAAACATAAATATCCCACCTACCTTGACACTGTACTTGGTGAAACATTGCTAAATTTTAGGGCACAATAGAAAAAAAACCCAAACTTCTCATAATCCCTTGGAGTAAGACATATCAGCAAGGGTATTAAAATTAACTGAAAACCAGTATTACATCTGTGTACAACTACTGACTAAAGACACATTTGAAAACACCATGAACTACAGTGCTGAGAGGTTTTTTCCCCTCTTCTTTGTGGTCCAGTATGGTGGAATTCATCACTGTTGTAATACAGAAGTATAGGAAGTTAAGATCAAACAAAAAATTTATCAAATGAAAAACTGTCTGAGTCTCATTAACACTTAATAATGGTGCAAAAAACTCATGTAATCAGTGCAAATTAAGGAAAAAATATGGAAAATATGACTGGGATGAATTAAATGAGTTTTTTTAATCAGGCTACAAAAAGTATAAGAAACTGGATAATTACCTAAGAAGGACAGCAGAAATTATATAACTGCATAGCCTCTTTATTATCGGGCAAGCACAAACAAGCACAAGGCCCAGGAAAGTGACAGCAGGGAAAAGTTCATTAAACTAAATGTTCATTGCTAGAAGGAAGCACACAAACACTTCTGCTGCCACCACACTTGCACTCAGTTGTTGTAAGGGGGAAGAGGACAGCGCAGATCTGGTCCCAGATGCAATTTCTGGGACATCACTCCCTACTTTTCCTCAAAAGATCTTTCTGCTCCAATGTGGCATGAGTATTTTTATGCCAAAGTCAAACATAAATGCCATTATACAGCCAGTAACATGTAACTGTTTTGTGTTGCTAACCACAACACACGTAGCTGTTGCTTGTCCTATTCCTTGCTTGGTTAAAATTTCTAAAGATTTTCCAGGAAAAGTGAATATACAACAAGGAACATAATAGCCTTTAGTATATTTTCTGTAGTTTGTTTGTGAAGACTGGAATAATGTGCCTCCATAAATTCAGTACAGATAAAAAGTTTACGAAGAACCATTTAACTACTTAGAAATGTAAGCCAAAGTTTTTAGACATTCTTAAAAGATGCAGACTAATCTTAATGGCTTGATCAATCATTTCAGCTTTAACACATACAAATTGAAGTTACAGATATCTTTATTATTTGCGTAATTTGCTTAAGATATTTTAAGTCTTTTGCCAAAATTGTCTTAAGTCAGTTCATACCAGCAAAAGTGGCAAATACCTTCACCATCAATTCATGCTGAGACATAACAATAGCTTAAAATAATGTGTGAAACATAGGGAGTTAATAATTTAGAAGAGTATTCAGAGATTATATTAGTTATATCTAAAATACTCTAAATTCAAGAGAACAAAGAAAAACAACCTGGACTACTTACACTGAAAACAATCAACCAAAATATTTTCTAAATTAGGAAAGTCAAATTTACATTCAGAAAACCACAGTTATCAGAAAGGAGTGAAAAATCAGTCAGAATTTTTCCTTAGTTGTATCAAAACTAGTGGTTTTATTTTTAATTAAAAAAAAAAAAGAAAATAAAATAACATTTAAAAATACACAGAGCTATGGTATAAGTTTGCCATATACTAGCCATTCAAATCTTACCAGAAATCAATATACAAACAATCTGGTTTGGGCAAATAATATTTGGCAAAAAATACTCGTTTGGAGCAAGCAAAGAGAAATATTTATTACTTGAAAGGATCACAGAGAACATCATTGAGACTTAAAATATCTTACCTGCATAATCATAAATGCCTTATGACAGGAGGTCATTAGGAATTACATTTGGATACTTTGGCCTAAAAAATTTGATTTGCAAATGCATTTTTTCTTTTGAATCTTGCCCCTAATATATAGGTCTTTAACTTTCTTCTAAATAAAACCTTCAAATATCTACCAGTTTACTCTACCTGATATTGTATTTTCCTCTTGTCATCTTTCATACTCTACAGTATGAAAGTAAGAGAGGTATGAACACCAGATAGACATTTAAACTTACTTACATTTCACTCATTGACAGGATTCAATCAAAAAGACCACAAATACTTTGAGCTGGAAGGGACTCAAAGAGATCGCTGAACCCAATTACCTGCTCCTTGCAGGACTTCCTAAACACTGATGAAAAAATAGCATTCCAAGTAGCCAGTATAAGTAAGGGCAATAGCAGGAATAATCATCTCTGCATGAATCCAAAACCAATCCAGATACAAAATCTTTAACTTACACAACACAGCTTTTACAAGAAATACCTAGACATAAACTATCTCCGCCACTTTGATGGCTGAAACGGAGATCAAATTCTGAAAATTTTTTTAAAGGCTGCTCATGTGATAGACTTAAAATATCAGCAACCTTAGTAAATAAACTGACTGTTTCTCGTGGGACAGACTTTAAATATCAGCAACCTCAGAAACAAACAAACTTCATATATAACCTAGAAAACCTGTTTGGCTGAGTGTCAATATTTACTTTTGAAAGCCTAATTGCTAAGATAGACTCCCCAGACATCTGTTTCAACATGTATCAATCATCAGTAATTCCAGAACACAAATAACCCCAAACCATTTCTGACTACTACACCGGTTGAAGAAAAGTAGGCTTTTACTGAGTAGTGGCTTCCTTTCTACTTAATATTTTCAAAACTGAGGCAGAAGACATTTAATGAACAAAACTAAATTTCAAAGTGTTCACAAATTACACATGTGCTGTTTTGACAGGTATTAAATTACATGAAAACAATGTTTCACCACTTCATACTCCTTTTTACTGTAGTACATTAGTGCTTTGCAGCCAGAGATGAGAGTGTTGTTACACAATACAGTGTTAGGAGACACCTGAGTACCTAATTAGGAGACTTGATAAATGCACAATGTAAAATTAAATAAAGAATATTCTAGAATCTTCAAACTAGATTTCTCCCTTGAACGCAAAACAGAAATACTGGGTTTCAATCTGGAAATAAATTTACTATCACAAACACAACAGCTACAGTTGCTCATATTCATGCTTTCAAATAGGTACAAATCATACTTTTCCTTTGGAAATGTTTACAGAGGGGAAAAAAGAAATAGGTGGCTAGCACTGTAAATTACAACACTGAATAGCAAATAATTACAGCAGACGTTTGGAAATCCACCAATGTTTGAGAGTTTTTCAGTTGTTGGCTAAACAACTGCAAGCATCTTTGCCAAAACCAGAATAAAACATCTAATCAGAAGTGACTCTTGCATAGAGAAAATAACTTATTCACTAATTTATTTTAAGAAGAAAGTTTAACCAATTATAGAAACCACTGTGACTGCATCGATTCAGTTGCACAACTCAGTTTTCAATTCCAATCTCATTCAGAGTTTACAAGCTCAATCCCATGCTTTAGCAAGTAGAAAACCTCTTCCTCCAGTGATTTGCCAAAACTGAGTTCTAGAAATTAAAGTGTGTACTAGGCAAGAAATTCTGTGCCATTCAACTACACATATTTTCAACATATTTTCTAGGGAAATAGATGGGTTACAAGGTTATTAATTAACAATTGAGACATGTCCAACAATATTTAAACATTAAGAGACTCAAGTCTATCTTTAAATTAATTTTTGCATTTGGGTAAATACTATCTCTTCCCATTAAAAACTCACCATGAGTGAGTCACTGAGAACAGCACAAACATAGAGAAAAGTTCATTTATAAGTGGCTTAAAAGGAAATTTCATGAAAATACAGTAAAGGTATCATTGTATGGGAAAAAAGTGACAACCACTTAACTATGTGGATACAGGTGAGCTTTATATATATACACACACACATATATATATGTATGTTTGTATATATATATACATAAAACACAATAGCTGTTCCAATGGCCTTGGAGCAAAGAATGTTTTAGGAATATCCTCTGAGGGAAAATTACTAGTCTGTCAGCAAAGCAGAAACTATGTCAGAGAATTTATAGAAATGTATGAAATTCAAGTGAACGTGTGAGAAACAATGAACCCTTCAAACATGACTGCTTAAGGATGTATAAAAGATAGTCAAGGTAAAATAGGTAATCCTATTATAGCTAAGATTAAATGACAGTTATATGAGACATGTCATCCTAATAAAATTGCCATATACAGAGAAATATAAGTCATCTTTAAAAATATGAGTATCTAGAGTTTGAATACATATTTTGGATATACATAAAAGGCAATTTGAACTCAAGATCTTTCCAGAAGATATAAGAGCTGAAGATGCTCTAAATCTTCAAAACAGAAATCAACAGCTTTCTGAGATCCAATTCAGTGCATGCACATTAAAACTCTGGTCCCAAAGCTAAAGAAAATTGCTTTGGAGCACATACATATAAGCAGCTTTATGCTATTTCAAGAGAGCACAAAGGTAGCACTAAAAGTAAAGGATTTTACTTCAATTTATAATTTATCTCACAAAATGTTAAATTCTTGTGCCAAAAAACATTCAAGTTAATTTATCATCAAATGCATGGCAAAACTGTTTTCCCATTTGAAGAAAAAAACCAAACACCAGACAACATTATTTCCACTAACCTTCAGGATCAAGGAGTTTCTCTATTCCCAGGTGCTGCCTGGCTGTGGTGAATGCATGGTCTAATCTTTGTACAGGTGACTGCTGAGAAGCAACAGCATTCCAATCAAACAGGTCTGGTCTAAAGCAAAAATAAGAGGAATAATAAGTTTCTTATTTTTTAGTCTTACATTTACTCATGTATTTCTAAAGCTAAGCATCAGCACCAACTTTTTTTTTCTCATAAGGTCATGTTAATTGGTCTTGGGGCTAATGAAGCTCAGTTTCTAATGGGTTTGCATTCTGTTCTCATCCATGTCCACTACAATCACAATGTCCATATTTGTTATTCTTCACCACATCCCAACAACCTATAATCTCACATCCCTGAACCACTGCTGCTCTCCCCTACAGCACTGGGCTCCTGTCACTGCCCACAATGCCTGCAGCACACTGGCTCCTTCATTCCAATCCCAAATAGTGCTTGGGTGGAAAGATCAGGTGCAGTGGCCATGCAATTGGGACTGGCATGTGGCAGGACAAGCAGGACAGAACTGCTGAGGCCATCTGGGGGCCTTTCTCCTCTCCTCAGCTGCCAGTTTTTCACTTCAGTTCATATTTCTAAGAGTGCAATTGCTTCTGAGATTACCAGCCAACTGTTACAACAGATTAAAAATCAGTCAACAGGTTAAAAAAGTCATAGAATCATAGAAACATTTAGATTGCAAAACACCTGTAAGAACATAGATTTCAACTCTTACTCTAACACTGCCAAGTCACAATTTATACGTTCTTACAGGAAAAGACAGAATGACCAAAACTGAATTGTAGCTCAGATGCAGTCTGGGACCTTGTATTAGCAGCTGCACTATTTGCAGCATAAATAATGCTAGTACAGCACAATCTTTGGCTTTTCATCTAAGAGCTATCCATTAGGAAATCAGAATTTGTTATCAGGCACTCTGGAGAAATAAAGTTTAATCAAATACCCTGCGACTACTGTGCAAGTAATATGAAGAAAAATAACCACGCTATTTGTGACTTCAATACAGTGTTCTAAATCAGGGGATATTTAAATGTATCATTTCAACTACTGATAAATCAAGCACATTACTCACATAATTTAAATTTTGCAATTAATGACATATTTACTCACATTTATATTAATTTTAGTAGTTAATTTTAAATAGTGTCCCGAGTTATAATAAATGGAATAATGTTCACTACATCATATCGTAATAATGTCAATAGAGTAAAGAAAAATATTCCCTTTACCTAGTAGTTAATCTGTAGTTATGTACCTTTGCTGTCTAATTTTTTCTGAGGGGACTGATTTACATAGTAACAACTAACTTATTCCAAGTTATTTTTCTCCTCTCTGTATTGATGCTTAGATACTAAGAGTTTTCTCCCTCCCATATGCAGAATAACTCCAAAATACTAATCAATTTTAATTTAATAATAAATCTGGCTGGGGACAGGGTGGAGAAGGGAGAGGAAACTCGGGTAGTAATCTCTGAGTTTACCCATGGATAGATTAACTCTGTGATCCTACGGACTGCTTTGTGTACTAAAACACAGAAATGCAAAACACACACCATGTGTACATAACTGGTAAAACATTTTTGGCCATTCTCCTTTAGCTGGAGCTGGAGTTACCATTGTTCATAGCAGTCTACACAAGGCTGTGTTTTTAATTTACAGATAAATAGCGCTCAGAGCAAACCAGGTATTACTGAAGTGTGATCACACAAAATCAAGACTCTCTTTTTCCCTTCACTCTACCATCCCCAAACCAGTGGGGGATGGATGGGCAAGAAAGTAGGGACAGGTCACCCAAACCAGTCAAAGGGATACCCCATGCCACATAACTTGCTCAGCCATAAATAGCTGGGTAAAAGAAGGGAATGAGGTTGGGGGCGTTTGTCAGGGAAGGTGTCTCCTGTTTGAAGAGTGGCTGGGTACAAGTTACTGCCTTTGCATCACTTGTTTTTCTATTGTTCTTAGCTCCATGTATAAAAGAGTCTCTATTTTGACTCAAGAGTTTTCTAGCTTTCATTTTTCCTATTCTCTTCCCTCTCCTGAGGGAACAGGGGGTGAAGCAATCAAGTGGCTGTTGGATGCTAAGCTGCTGGCTGGGGTCAAGCCACCACACCCCTACACCTTATTCTGCAAGCACAAGGATAATACTCAAATTCTTATTCTCTCCAAATTTAACACGAGGCATAGGATGCACAAGCTCCTACACAGCAAATTTAGCTAAGAGAACATTGTAGCAAGCACAAAGCTGTCTATTACGACTGTCTTAAAAAGCTTGGCAAAAATGGGTTACATATACACTACACAGACTAGAGTGCAAAAGGTTTATTTGGTAAGAAAAGCCTTTAGGACAAAGAGAGCAGAGAGTCCAATGGACTACCTTCCCCTCAAATTTTTCTTTTTTCCTTTTTATTTTTCTGTTTTAATTTGGCTAAAAGTTCTAAGCACACCTGCAATACTGAGAGCAGCACATTATGTTCACATAATCATTTTTTGTTTGGTGATACAATATTTTATATATGGGAACATACTTTTAATCAGTCAGGACTCCACTGTGCAAGAACATGAATATTTACAATTGCTCCTTGAGGAATGTCACAATATTGTCTTACCCCTCCTGAGAAAATCTCTGTCATCATTAATAATATCTTAGATAGTCAATTTCCTCCAGCTTTTCAGTTGTATAATCCAGGAGGGTATTTTCAAGTTAACCTACCAAGGTAGTCTAAAGTTATTATAATGACTTCATCTCTAGAGGTAGGGCTCTCAATATAAGACACACAGAGATTTTGTTAGCTTGTTTTTGTGGTTTTTATTGTTTTGTTTGTTTTTTTTTTTTTTTTTTCTCCTTAAAACTGAACACTCCAGCAATCACAAGAGTTTGAAACATCACATCTTAACACCTGGGTTGAATTTACATGCTGCCTGTGTAGAGAACATGCAGCATCTCTCCACTCATTACAGATGGCAAAAATTTGAACCCTCTGAGACATAGTCAAAAGAGAATTTGTAAGATCTAGTATGTCACTGTCAGATTTCTTATCCATTTTCTTAGTATCATACATAAAGCAGACAGCACAGATTCCAAGACAATTTACAAGTATATGGCCACCTACTCCAACTCAGTTCTGATGAGCACCAATTTAATTAAAATAAAAATAAATTCAAAAAGCTCTCTCTACTCCAACAGCAATTTCACTTTCCAGATTTTCACTTTGCTGGAAGATTATGTTGCTATACACTTTTCAGTAGCTCTATCACTAGAATAACAGTGTCATAATGTCAGCTTGAAGCAGCAGCTTCTCAGTGCTACATGTCAGGATGTTTCACTGGGTGTATTTATGTGGCAATACTGCCATATGTGATTGTGGGAAATATTATAGCCTAGATGATTAATAACTGTGGTGAGTGGAAGATAGCTTTTGAAAATCCACAAAAAACACTAAAACTGAATTTCAAATTAAAACCGCAATTAGCTTTCTAAGGAGTTTTAAATACAGGAGTGAGAAGGTATGAAATAGTAAAGGAAAGATATGAAATGGAATACTGATTCTCTGCCTTCATTTGTCCTTTCCATATTGTTCAAATAAAACCAAGTGAGATGGAATTCATTCTCATATCTGCAGCTTGGGTCTTGCCTGAAAGAGAGGAAACCCATGGAAAAATAACTAGCATTTCTCACTTTTCTTCCTGAACAATACAACCATGCACATTTTCAAAGAATTTAGAATTAAGTACAACATGCTGAACTTTATCTGGCCACTCACTGATCAGGCCAACAGCATTGGTCTTAGATTAGTTTATGACAAGACCATGGAGAGGCAAAATTGAAAAGTTTGAAGGCTTTAAAGGAGAAGTTAGCATTGTAAAATCAAACTTTCTATTGAACATGGAGTAATTTTTGTACCAAAAGTTCTTTCCTATCACTAGCAGAAATACAAACAAAAAAAAAAATCCAAAAAAAACCAACAAAAAAAAAAAGGGGAAAACAAACCTGATTTTTTTCAAAACATGGTTCCAAGAAAAGTGAAGTAAAAAAAGAGACTCCCTACATCCCCTCTAACTCCCAGTTACATAACTTACAACAGAACTAGTTCAAGCATAGTGAGAAAATTTATACTATGTATATTATATAATATGGACAAATAAATCCTGACAGACTTCTATGCAGAAATTAAAGTCATGGATAAGACAAGCCACAGTTTGTGATTATCATAAACAGAAAATAGTCATAGTTAGACCATAAAATGTATCATCTCCATCTAAATAGAAAAGCTATAGAAAAGCTGTGTTTGTTGCTTTACCTGTTTATACAAGAATATGTCATATATGTTTTCAAACTCTCAAAATTGAAAAACATCAGGAGAGAGTAACTGATACATAACCTTGTGATTTGCTAAAAAAAAAATATTATTTTCATACCTCTTCATCCCAAGCAAATTGTTTTTCCTTTTACTTTTCCTGTAAACAACCGAAGATTTTTTTTTTTTTTTTTTTCTTTCTGTCCAGGACCTCTTTCTGGTGTCATTTTCTTTCCCTTCTCACTCTAGCACCCTGAAGCAGAAACAGCTGCAGTGAAGTGCTCATTTGTAAGGCAGTCACCTGGCCTAAGTTCAAGCAGTTCAAAGAAGCAAGGAGGAAGATAATGAATGCCACCTGTTCCCACTTCAAAATCCTGATTACAGGACTAGGGGAGAAAAGAAAAAGAGCCCAAACAGAGTCAGAGGAAATAGGTAAAGCTTTCTCTCATATCCATCTGGAGGGAAAAGATTAAAAGAAGTAAATGGGAAGAGGTCTTTGTGATCTGGAGCCTGAAGAAGGGAGAGTTTCAACTGTAGAAGGACTGACCTCTCTTCATCAGCAAAATATTTTAGTTTCTGTATATTCCTAAGGTTATCATGCCACTCCACAGCTGTTGCCTTGTTTTTGCAGTTCAATGCAGAACATACCATTCAAGAGATCATGTGCCAAGCTTATATCCTGAAAATTCACCCTCTGGGCTCACGAATGTCCCCTTGGAGATTTGCCAGGTGACCTGTGTTCCACTGCTTCTTGCAATCAGTATTGAAAACAATTGCTAAAGAGCCTAAATGTCCATGGAGACATGGTGATTACAGAGATAGGAAAATCTACCTAAAGTAACCCCTTAATAAAATGACAGAGAAATAGCATTAGAAAAATCTGATCCAATCAAAATAGTAAGCTGAAAGCTAGGGATTGGTGGAATAGAAGACTAGGAGAAATAAAGCTTCCCACTGCTCTCCCAGCACACTACGTGGTTAGTGCTTCATGATAGTCTCTTCCTTTATCTCAATGCCTTTAAGGATGTACTTAGAAAATTCATCCAGAGGCAGATTTCACATGACTGTCTGAACCTCTTAAAAAAATTAAAACAAATGAAAAAACAACTACAAAACATAAAGCCACCTGTTCATCACTGAAAACATTATATAAGAGAAATGAAAATATCACCACCCATAAAGGAAAGGGATTCGTTTGAAAAATAAATAGTTTTAATGCTACCACAAAATCTACCCTCACTTTAAGAGAGCCTAAATATTATGGAAAAATCTTGTGTAGCATCACACTTTCAGTGTTGGAGAGATTTTTAATGTTTGGCATTTTCTGTTGGGTTTTGGAGTTTTTTTTGGTTTGTTCTTAGTTTGGATTTTGTAGAAGTCTAGGAATAGATCTAAAACTGGGGAAAAGTGCACACACCAGGCACCAGGTTCACTGTGTGAATTAAATATCATACCTGATCTTCAAACTATAGCTATCCTTTCTTTGTGACTAACTCTACTTCCAATACAGCCAGTGCAGAGGAATAAAGTCAGAGGATGACTAGGAAAAAAAGAAGAGAGCATCTGGACAAAGCCTTATGGAGAACAAGGCACTAGACAAGAAAGAAGTGGAACAGGAGAACTGGAGAAATAGGGAATTTGACCAAAAAAAAAACAAAGAAACTGGAAAAACTGAACAGGGAAAACAGAGGAGCTAAATTCGGAGGTGTTTATCATCAGAATGTTTATCATTCTGTGTAAGTAAATCACAAACTATTTATAAAGCATTGGATGTGTGAGACACCAGGTTTCTCTGAGAATTCATGTAAATCACTCTTGGACAACGTTTCTTCAGTGTATATTAAAACTGTCTTCTTTAGGCACTAAATCTTTAGACACTCTGACACCCAAGTCTCTAATGTACCTGCATCTTAGAGTGATTGAATTAGGCTCCTTAGAGAAGGTTTTTTATTATTATAGGATACTCAGGAGCTCCCGAGCACGGAATGTCGTGGTGTACCTCTTTAATTTATTCCATCTGGAATCTTGAAGGACAATTCAGGGTTCCCACACACTAAACATGAAATGCTAAGTCAACAAAAATCGAACATCATTGGTTCATCTTAAAAATTACTGCATCAGGACTTTGGAGGAAACGAGGAAATGAAACTCTTGCAGAGAACTTAGTGATTTAAGTCCAAAAGATGACTGGTGTGTCTTGGAGACTTGCCTCCAGGAATCTGACTGAACACTTGCCATTTCCCAGATAAGTGCAGTAACTACTGGGCAAGAGACAAGACTTCTGTGGAGTAATTCTTCACTTCTATTGAAAATAGGCTCACTGTGCAGAAAGCTATGTAAGATTTATGGCAGCAGACAGAAGAAGAGTAAAAGCAGGCTTAAGTTTTGCAGCCCTGAATTACAAAACCTGAATAAAGCGCATAAATTCCAGTAAGCAGGAAATTAATGTTCATCTGGTGAACTTTGCACTGAACTGAACACAGCAGTGCATAAAATCTGACATAGGACACAGAAATTTTTCTAGACAATCCCAGTCTGGTTTACTGGCAACTGCACTCTCCAGCCAGGGACTGATCCTGAATAAATTCCTCTGTTCAGACTTCTGAATAAATTCCTACAGAGAAGGACAAAAAGGAATTTTTGAGTACTGATTTCAGACACCAGATATTACATGGTACTGCAGAGCATGCAATCTGAATATCTGAGTATCAGATACCCTAATCAGGAAACAGACATCTGATATTGTTTCTAGGTGGAAAGACATTGTGGAAAGATGACTGGGGGTAAAATCAGAGGAAATTGAGAAGTTATATTCACATCCTAAGAGAGGTTAGATTGGTATGGAAATTTTAGGGAAAAATACAGTTGTGGCTCTCTGGATGGCATGCGGTTGGTGTGTTTGAAACCTGTTCTGAGACAATTCCCTACACAGTGGGATTGTTTGTCAGTGTTTCCCATTGTCTTGGGCTTTCAGAGCCCTCCTCACCATCTTGCCCTTATTCCCAGATGCCACGTGCATCAGCATGTGGGAACAGTCATCATCTTGTCTTTGTCTTGGGAAGCCACATGCACGTGACCTGCAGGGAGCGTCTGTCATCTTCCTCTCCCAGCTTCCATGGGGAACTAAGTCAAGGGGGTGACTATCTTTTTGTGATAAAAACACCCTCTCTTTCTGTATACTTTTTGTTATCATTATTGCTGTCATTGCTGTGCAGTTCTTATTCCATTGCTGTTTGCTTTCAATAAATTGTGATCCCAACCCAAAGCCTGCTTTTGTTCCTCCCTTGCCAGAGGGGGCAGATGGAAGGGAGAGGCTAATTTGGAGTTTAATTTCTGGATGGTATTTAAAGCACTGCACAGTTAAAAAGTTCAACTGCCTAATAACTTGAGCAATCAGTGGCCTCGCAGGACTGTCCCCTTTAAGAGACAAGTATATACTTAAGGCATCAGAAGTAGGAGAAAGAGATTGGGATGTTTATCACATTGGGAAAAGCAATCCTGCTTTAGAAGCAGCAGTGGCAAGAACTGGGTTTTTTAGATATATTGACTTGCACATCTTCCTTAAGCCATGTACGTAGAACCTCCAGAGAGCTCTGAATCCCTAGAGGTAGAGTTTTATACAGCATAGACTAGAAGAAGGCAACTTCTGAGAGAGGCTAAAAACTCAAATCAGCTGGTGGAATAAGATGAAAGGTTTTGAAAACAAAGGCCAACTTCTCTGTGTCCTTGTGAGGCAAATCCATACTTTCAATTCAACAGCTGTGAGAGGCTTTCAACAAACACCACATTTTCCTCTAAGTACCCACAGGAAAATCTCCTTTTCCCTCTGGGACAACCTCAAAGGCTTAGTTTTGGATACTCCTTGCCCTTCTCAAAAGTTTCCAAGCCAGTTCTCCTTGAGACTATTTTCTTGGTATACAAACTGAAATTCCAGAAAAAGGAGCTGAGCTGTATATTTGGTTGTGCTGTGAAAAGCTCTCCCTCCATGAGAGGGTTTTGTGGGACACAAAATGCAGCACCCAGGTGAAAGCAAACAGTCAGTCATTTAAAAGAATGCTGAAACACCTATGGAGGAAGCAGCTAAACCACCCCCCCACACACACAACTGACAGACCATCCTCAAGCTCTGTACAGCCATCTGTCACAAGCCCACTGAAACAGGGAAAAGCTGCTTTTCCTACCTGTGGCTGTGGAGGAGTGCGTTGAAAGCCAATCCATCAGACCAGCTTGTGGTGAAATTGGTAACGTTGACCTGCGGGTAATTGCGGGTCGATTGACGGACCCAGCTCAGCAGAATCATCTCACTGTTTGTCTGCTGTAGCCCAGCCATGATGTTTTTCATTACATCTTTGACCTGCAATAAAAGACAGAATTTGATAAATGATTGAACTTATTAAAAGCTGACTGTTTCTTCTCTTGAAATGAAAAACCTTCAGTTAAATAAATTTTAACCCTAAAGAAAAACTGCTAAGTAATTAAAGACCATACTTGTTTTCACAGTGTAAAGACAGCAATCAATTCTGAATGCTTAAAGACAACAGCTACTGACATGCATGAATTCATTCCTCCCTGTGCCACGGGTGAAGCAGGGACAGAGAAAGCACATTTCTTAGCATCATTTGTGGTAACAGAGTTCTTTCAAACTAAATATTTCTCCTTGTGGTTTTCTTTGATCTGGAAATATGTCCTTAGTTAATATGATACATTACAGCAGAAGTTGATAAAATGATGAATAGCATAAACAGTAGATCATGTTTTTGACTTAAAGGTGCAAAATATATTTGCATACATGCACTTGGATGAAAAGTCAATTTCATTGCATGCATTAAAAGACTATTGCATATGTTTCAATTCTATTATTTTAATGAAGTTAAAATTCTTTTTTCACTAGAAAGAGTTTACCAATCTACAGTTATTATTTTACAAAAGCCTAAAGGCTTTTATAAATATTATCCTGGAGTTTGACATAATGCAGTAGATTTTTTATTTCCTATCAATTTCTCTACTAGTAAAAGAGGACATAAAACTTCAATTAAGAATTATTTTCCTGTAAAGTAGCACCTTTTAAATAATTTCTTTTCCCATATATCTTTCAGAATAGGAGCCCTTTTAAATTATTCTCTAAGATATAATTTAACTATAAAGTTGCTTATTGCTGCTTATTCACTTAGGGAATATTGCACTTCATTATCATTTTCGCCTTGAATTGCTCTGCTGCCAGTATCAGTCAGTCAAAGAACAACATTCATGGCAGAATCTACTTTAAGATAAAGTGTGGACCACTTTGAAACTGTAAAAGATGTAAGATAATATGCAGAAGCTGCAATCTGAAAGAACAGTCAACAAAAACAATGACAATTAATTACCATGACATTGTAAAAAACCCAGAGATAAGCTTTTATTGAGTATGGTAAATTGCTCACTAGTTTCACAGTAATTAATTCAATCATTTGATTTTGTGAAGATATGAATTCCTGAAATAACATCTTTGGTTTGCATCTCAGATGCATATTGACCAAAGAGTATCAGCGCCCCTAATTTTCCTTTTGAGACTTAGGTGTAAACTTTATATTATATGTGATTAATTTCTAAGATGGAAGCAGAAATTTATCCTCTGTATTTCATGGGATATGTTTCTGACTTCAGTCCTAGATTTTAAATTGCACCAATGAAAATTAATATAAATTCTGTCAGATAAGAATAGAAGTTTTTATAGTTGTCTCCATTTTTACAACAGGAGACAGAAAATAAAGTGTAAGACAATTAGGAAATATACTCTTTATTTTTGTTTCATATGTCTGAGTGGGTGTTTTGCAGTTCTTGACATTTTTTACATCTTTACTTTTGAGAGATGCCAAAGGTGATTTACAAAATGTAGCAAGAAGATGAGATTTGGCCTCTGTATTCCAGGCACCTTCACTACTATAAAAATACAGAATCTTGTTTTTTTCAATAATCTGGATGCTGAAAAAGAAGAAAACTTCTGCAATTAGCATCTGCTGGACCAAACATAAACAATAAGAAAGACTATAAAATACTAAAGTTAAGGAGACTTGTCCAAGCTAAGATTTCGTTGTTCATTGTTCATTTTGTTTTTTAACATATGCATATATTTAAAAATTCAGATTTTTCTGGATATTATAAGAAAACTCTAAATTTTGAACAATACAACACATATTTGCATTAAAGGATAGCTGAATGAACACAGGAACACCATCTTTAGAAATAGAAGAGTTCATAAAACAGAATGGATTATGTGTTTGTGCTAATATCAAAGAGAAAGGAGCTATGTCTATGAACAGAGAAAAAATTAGTAAAAAAATGGGCCAACAGGAAGGCAATTATTCAGAAGAAGCCAGGTAATAAGTCTAAACCCAGCATTTATTTTTACTTTTCCGTAAATGAATACAAAACAGTTTCAATCTCACCTTGTTGAGTTAAATATGCTTACATAAGGTTTTGCGCTCCTTTTCCTGCATTTCTTTACAAAAGTGAAGACTGTTAAATTTATGACATTTTTTTTGCCTCCTAGGGTAGGTCAGACATTTAAAATAACAGAGTAAAAGGGTCTGACCTCATCCTGAGTGCTGAGGCCCCTTCCTCTTCAGTGAGAATTGGTGGATAACTCCACTTCTACAGCTGGAGCCACCGTGTCCACCTGAGTGTCCTGAGGGGCATTGCCAAACCACCTCACCTGGCACCTTGACAGGACCATGCCACACCCTGCAGCACAGCACCACCCTGTCTGCAGATGGCTGGGTCCTGAAGCAGGATCAGTGCCTGAGCACAAGAGCAGGATCAGTGCCTGAGCACAAGAGTGCTGGCAGTTATTTTGGTGAAAAGGAAGGTTTTTGAAGGCTTCTTGGTTAAGATGTACTGCTGGAAAAGTGGCACACAGAGATGTGTTCATGTCAGCCTGAAGAGCTTTCAGACAAATTCCCCCAGCATCCAGGCTCAAATACTGCAGCTATTTCAAAGTGCCTCTGCTTCACGCTGTCAGGTGACGAGTTGACCTCCGCTACTCATTTCTTTTTTACCTCTCCTTTCTAATGCAGTGTATCCTGGCAGGACACAAAGCTTTCAGGTGTAGGAAAATGACTTCCAGAGAACAGATATACTTGCTTTTCCTGGGGAATGGACATACGCTATGGCAATAGGAAAAGATGAAATTTTGATAGCAGAAGGGGAAAGGACAATATAGACATCACTGAGATGGCTTCAGAAATGCCAGGCTGCCAAAAGGAAAGCTGTGGACAGAATGAGAGCACTGCTATTCTTGTCACCCCATAAAGACAGTGGCCAAAAGCAGCACAATCAGCCCTGGCTCACAGCACCAATGGACCTCTGATCTTCCCACTGTAGGGCCATGTCCTGGAAACTGGGCATGTGTTGCTGTGTGTGTAAGATGACAAGGAACACAGCATGCTCTCTGGTTCACACTACATCTCTTTCACCGAAAACCAACATTCAGGCATGCAACATTTTATAAGACTGACACATGGCTTCAGTATGCCAGACCTTAGAAAAGAGGGAGGAAAGAGATAACCTGAAAAGAAAAATGTTCTCAAAGAAAGAATTTTTCATTTTTCTTAATAAAATAGGAACCTTACATCTCCCTGACAGAATCACTTAGCATTTTTTACTTGCTAGATTTCAAGTATTCTGACTGCATAGATTACATTTTTATAGCTAGAACCACTAAACTCTTTCCAAGTACATTTGATAGAACACTTTTAAGGACACTTTCATAGATATTCAAGACACCTCTCAAAGTAAAGGATATTCTTTGTTCATTGATTCAAGGTGGATTGACAGAAGCATTTCATTTCCATAATCAAAAATTGAAATTTAAATGGTAATTCATATTAAAATACTGATGTGCACAATAACCCTGATGCTTTTAGTAAGTCTCCAAATGAGGCTCTCAGGCTGTTGAAATGCTCCCCTCTGAAATATTTTCCTTATAGATAAATCTATTATTTTATGATTTTTTTTTCCCAGAGAAAATCAAGACTTGGGTCAAATATTTTTTCTAGGGGTCTTTTTTTCATTCTTTACATGAAAATAAGCTCTTCCTAAAACCATTACAATTTACACACTGCAATATAGAATGTTTTTCCACTCTTAAGGGAATTCATTAAATATAACAGTTTACAAATTATTAGTTTTCCTCTTTTTTTATTTAAATGTTAATGCTGCAGTAAGTCAGGCATCACAGAGCTGGGAGAAAGAGGGCAGCATCTTCAAGGAAACAGAGTCTGATGGATTCAGTACCATAAAGAGCTTTGGCAGCAGGTGCTCAACGAAGAACAATGGTTCAATTTCAGTAAAATTTTTAATAATAATCTGAAAAAACAGGCTAGATAAGAACACAGTCACCACAGGGGATACAGAAAGCCATGATACTTCCACTGCACAGATGCACTGCCTCTACCACCTCTACGGCTGCCTCTCCTCAATGGGACTGCTGGATTGGTACTTGTCACTGTCATATTTTCTGGAAAAATCCCTTTGCCCAGGATTCTTCTCCTGGGAAGCTGAGATGCCTCAGAGAAAAAAAGTAAACAATATTATCTCATTTGCTGCTCCTGTGTTTTGCTGCTTTGGAATGTGTTTGGAGATTGTTTATCCAACTGGTGATTGTTTCATTGGTTTCATGCGAATTGTTTTGACTCATTGGCCAATTGGTGCCAAGCTGTGTCAAGACTCTGGAAAGAGTCACGAGTTTTCATTATTATCTTTTTAGTCTTCTGTAAGTATTCTTTCAGTATTCTTTAATATAGTTTAGTATAGTATTCTTTAATATAATGTAGTATCTTAAAATAATAAAATATCCTTCTAAGAACATGGAGTCAGATCCATGATTCCTTCCTTCATCTGGAAACCCTGCAAATACAATAGGTACTGGCATTGCTCCTTTCAAGCACCTTTCTTCTACCATCTCTTAAACTAGTTTTATAAAAGGGATAAAAATTTTTGTGAGACCATCATGTTGTCATATGTAAGTACAGCTGTGCCCTTATGTGGTCCTGGCTACAGGACATGAAACTGGAAAAGCTTCTTGCCTGTTCATGTACAACAACACAAGTGTTCAAAAAACAATATTCTCATGTCGTTTCATGGTGTTTTTTGTATTAGATGTAGACAGATGAATTTCCTCTAAGTGACTCTTCTCAGGGTCTGCAAAAGCAGGACTGCACCAACAAACACAAATGACACAGTCATGCACTAAATCAAATAGCCCGTGTATTCCTATTTATTTGTCTTTAGACCTTCCACAGACTACAGACAAATGTAGTAGTCGTGGTATTTTACCAAGCTGAGACAAGTGACAGATACGTTTGGTCACCCTCCTGACTCTTTATGAACAATTTGTTGTGTTTCCAGCTGCTTCTTGCCAGGGACAATCTGGGATAGGCAAAGCAACAGGAAGAATAATTTCTTAAGAGATTTACAGCTTTGTGTCACCTTAAGTTCTGTCAGTATGTAAGATCATACCTACCTATAAACAGGGCAGAACAATCACAAACATATTCTAGATCATGCAATTAACTTAAAAATTTGAGAGAATATCTGGAAAAGAAGAGAGTCTCTCCACAGAGCTGTAAAGCAAATTTACTTTGAACTCTCCCAATACTTGGAGGGAAATAGGCAGCAAACGAACAGCTCTGAGTGTTTGGGTTTTTTTAAGGAGAAGAGCCAAAATATAAATCTTTTTTTTTTCCTTATTAATCATCATTTAGCAACAACAACAGGGTTATTATTTAATAATGGCTTCTTGCTGTCAATCAGGTTTTAGCTTTTAAGAAAAAAAATCGTAAAATTAAATTCTAGACAAATTAGAATCTTATTTACAGAAACTTAAATAAAAAGAAAAGTTCAAAAGGTGCAGGTCACTTTCAGTACTTCAGGACTAGAAAAAAATTAAACACAGTGATGCCAAACTGATTTTTGTCTTTTTGCTTCTATATATTCTCATACATTTGTAGTTCTGTAGCCTACTATTGTACAACTACATAGATTCGTAGCTAGCTTTTCACCTAATCTGTTAGACAGAAAGACAAAATACATTGATAAACGTCCCAGTCCTAATCTGGGAACCAAGGTTAAAACAGCATCTTGAGACACTTTCTCATGAAAAAAAATTATAGTAGTATCTAAAGGGTGGAACCAAGGGGGGGAATTACCTCATACCTGTGCTTCTAATTGTAAATGATTGTCAAGTATGCTAATTTGCTAAACTTCTAAAACTGTATTCTCCCTATGTGGGGTGGGCATTTTTCCATACTTGCTGCTGAGGGCTCCAGTTAAAGACCAGCTTTTGAATTACATCCTATACTAGCATTGCCTCAAAAGTGTGTTGTTTTATTTCTAGACCTTTAGGGCATCACAGAATTCTAAGTATAGATTAAACTTGGACTAAATTATGACTATGCTGACAAAGAATCACAGTTTTAACCACTGCTGTGTAAATATAATCCTTGGACCTTTCATCTATGGGTGGTTGAAGCTGAAGCCATGGGCACCATCACAGCTGGCATCACAGTTATCACCAGGCTCAAGATGAAGCTTGAAATGAATCACT
>JAYDZK010000001.1:105326029-105350051 GCA_034509185.1 Euphonia xanthogaster
ATTTTATCCTTTTATTTTTCCTTATTCCCTTTCTCTATTAAAGAACTGTTATTTCCTGCTCCCATATATATATATATTTTTTTTTTTTGCCTGAGAGCCCCTTTAATTTGAAAATCATAGCGATTCAGAGGGGTGGGGACGGTTTGCATTCTTCATTTCAGGGGAGGCTCCTGCCTTCCTTAGCAGGCACCTGTCTTTCCAAACTAAGACACTCACCCTATATTACAAACATATCCAAAACTTATTTAAAGAATGCCCAGAAAACTTTCACCTGAATTGTTGGTTCTCACTCAACTGTCTTTCTTCAATACCACAGTGCTGGGAGAGATGGGGGAAACAAGAGAGTACAGGACACAGGAAAGACTAAAGATATTTGATGTGTAGAACAAGGTGACTTTTTACCAGAAGCAAAAATTCCTTTCTAGAAGTAGAATAAAAAATCTAAGATAAGATTTTGTTAAAATCTGAATTACTAGAAAGACTAGGGATTTAAGCACATGGAAGTTTTGTATATAATTTTAATTTACTGTCTTTTAGTGAAATAAAGATGAAAACACAGACTTTTTTGGTTAACTGATAGAGCTGTTGGCTGCAACTGCTTATCTATACACAACACAAGGGGACCTGAAGGAAATCCAATGCATATATTTTAAAAGAAAATTACCAAAAAACCATTACACATATAGGAAGATATGATTCCTGTTTTATTGTGGATTAAATTAACACTCCAACTTAAATAATGACTGAGGAAATTAATTCACGAATTACACTGCTATGGAAAAAAAAACAAAACTACCTTACACCACACCATGGTCCACTACATAAGCTGTAGTCTTAGAACTATGTGGTACTGTACAAGTAACATGTGAGGAAAATGTGGAATTTGCAGTAAAGTCTTCCCCCAGGTGCTGTAAGGGAGTGAAGCATACTTAAAATATTCCATGCAATAACTCACTGCATGTATATATTCTAGAAAGCTTTCAGTATTAAGAAGATTAAAATTAAGTCTCTGACATGCTCCAAACTCAGACAGGAACTGAAACAATTTAATGCCAAAGAACATTACTTAAAAACCACAAAAACAGGTGAAGAAATAGACAGAAACCGGTGTAACTGCAGATGCAAATTTTTTGTTTTGAATACATTTATGTATCCCAAAACATCAAGCTTCTTCCTACCTATCTCACGGCTGTCTACTATCATTGTCATTCCTGTGTTCTTTACAAAGACTCTATAATAGATGCCATTTACTCTATGTAAATTTTACAAATAAATTTTATCAAATAATTAAATTATTTAATCAGTTTATTTATCAGATACATAATGGAGGAAGCTAATATTGTGGAAAGTATTACATGAAAAGCTGGTGTTCTGTAAAAAGCTCTCTATTCAGAGATACATGCAAGTCAGTAATTATTAAAGACATACAGAGAACATAATGAAATAATTAAAAAAATAACTTGACCAGAGAAGGCACAAAGACATCTGTTCATAAACATTGGCTCTCCAAGGAGTTGAAGCTCAAAAAAAAAAAATAAAATTGATTAGCACAAAACTCTTAGCAGCTTTATATTTTAGAACAAATTCGCAGAGGCAAATTCTTCATGAAATGAAAGTTGAGCAAAGTGAAAGGAAATGGGAATGGGAGAGTTGGAGAAAGAGGGAAAAGAAAAGAAGAGACAGTGATTAAGAACAAATGTTGAGGTTTAAGTGGGACCATGGAGAGGACATGAGGGAGTGGAATTGAAAGAAACCTGAACCCTAGAGGCATGGCTGTGGGAACGGCAGGGAAAAGAAATCACAAATGGGGTTCCTCAAGGAAAGTTGTTGCTCCAACTTCCAGTGGACAGTTTCCCAGGCAGAATGGAAGGGCTGGTTATATTACTGACTCTATGGAAGGAAGTCCTAGTCCACTTTTATAAGGAAGAAGTGGGAAATCTTGTGATCAAGATTAGAGGGCCCTGCCCAGTCAGATGGAGGAGAGGGATAACCAGGACTACTAGACTGTGTGGGTCTGAGGGCCTGGCACATCAGCCCACACTGGGCACCAGAAAGATCTTTTCTGTTTTAAGCCCAGTTTGCTACTAAGCCCCTCACAGCTGCTCACCCACTTCCCCCACCCCAGGCATGCACAGCCCAGGGGAATTGGGTTTGGCATCTGTTAGTGGGTAGTGATCAACTGTATTGTGCATCACTTGTTTTTCTACGGGTTTATCTGTATGGTTTTTGTTTTTGGTTTTTTTTGTTTATTTTTCAAATCTACATTATTATCATTATCACTATCGTTATCATACCATTATTATTATTTTCAATTATTAAATTTTTATCTCAACCTACAAAGTTCTCCTTTTAATTCTCTTCCCTGTTCCACTGGGAGGAGGAGGGAGTGTGGAGTGAGCAAGCAGATGCATGGTGCTTAGTTACCAGCCAGGCTTAAACCACAACAAGCCATAAATTTTCTCCCACAAACATGAAGGGTAGAGATGTATTTCTATTTGCTAAGATTCATAAACATGCCAAATTTCAAGCAATGAGCCCATAATAACAGCTCCAGCAAAATACATGATAACAGAAAATTGAAACACAACTGTTATTTGAAGTTCTTTAATAAGCATATATTTTTACTGTTTCCTAAAAATGCCTTGTAACAGATACATTTTCACATTTTTTTAAGAAAAAATTACAAATGGTAAAAACTTGGCTGAAGAAGACATCTCTGACTTTTCATTTTCTTTTACAAACAAGTATGCACTTAGATTACACTTTTTGTATGAGGCAGACTAGACTGTAAGAAGATTATTACAGTAAGACAAGTTGGATGCTATTTCTTATGCATTTTACAGCATTATTGGCTTATTATTATCATTTCATATTGGAAATCTAGCAACTGAAACTATCAGCAGTTGGAGAGACAGAGAATATATTGAAAGAAAAGGCACCATAAAGACAGAGAATTCAAGGTTCATCATGGCACTAGACAAAAGGTTTAAGGTTATACTAGGTGTACATGAGAAAGATCAGCTTATAATAAAACTAACAGACACAGAAGACTTGCAGAATTTTAGGACAGGTAAACAACTGAGATTTGACCTTGGGACAAGACCTCTGCCTCCACAAGGGACAGGAAACCTGGACTGCAGAGGGAAGGGAGCTGCAGTGCATTCCATCTGTGCCCCCAGCATGCAGGGCTATGGAACAGAGAGGCAGAGGTGCCCTGCAGTTTGGCCAGGACCTCAGAGTGCTGACTGATAATGAAAAAACTTAAAAGACAAGGTACAATACAGAAAGGCAGAAGGACATAGGCCAGGAGTCTTTATACAACTTTTTCAAATCTCAAGTTCAGTTTGTAAATCTCCAAGTATTGCTGAGTAGATGTCAGTATGAAAGAAATTAAAACTTATTTGGCTCACAGATGTTACCCTTAGTAAGACTTTAAAGAATCAGCCTTTTCTTTTAGTCAAAATATTTGATGTTTCACTCTTTGAAACAATAAAGAAATTATATTGAACTACTCTCAACAGATCTTTTAAGTCAGTTTTAATAAAAGAAGGACTATAAATACTTGTTCTTGCTCTGCTAAATATATTAAAAGTTCCATTTCTCTCCCCAACATCCTTGCTTTTGGTTTGTTCAATTCTGCTGGGAAGTTCATCAAAGTGACTGACATTTTTTTTCATTGATGCTGGATTACTGTTACAGCAGAAAAGGATATTGTCCCACTCCAGAGGAAAGAAAGATGCACCAGGCATTGTTTAATTAGGCCTTAGGTTCATGGACTCATAGGAAGCAGCAAAAAATAACTTGCCAGCCATGCCATCCTCTCTTCTTTCATCATTCTTTTCCCTGTTAGAACATGGATGCACCCCTTCTGCTGCTGAAACTCTCTGTTGGTCAGCTGGAGGTCAAGCACTGCACAAGGACCTTGCTTCCTTACTGTCAGGGCTCCAGTCTGTTTCCCAGGCTTTATGATAGACATCTCTTTTTTTGCTCTCTAACCTAATTTTTCAGGAAGTTACATAGAGGAGTAACTGATGGACACCAGTATTTTAGAAATGACTGCTACTGACCAACTGGGAGAAAGCTGTACCACTCTCCTCTAGAGAAGCCACATTGTCCTCCCAGTGAGAGAACCAAATGTTCCTGTGCCTTTCCACAGAGCAACAACCACAATGCCTGCAGCAGGCCCAGAACACCCAACACTGCCTTAAAGAGGGACCTGGGGCAGGTCCTACCAACTGTCTGAAGGCAGCTCATGTTCATGGACAGGACATACACTCCCAGAGTAGAAGCTGGTTTCATATACAGACCCTCAAGTTAGGGAATGATACCAGACCCTCATTGCACTTCAGTCCTTGTAAAAGTGTATTTTCACCTCAGCACAACCCTTCTATTTTTCTAGTGTCATTACAGTTGCACACACCCAAGTTGCTGAGGAATACTGTGTTATTTTCATTCTATAATTAACCAAAAAAATCTTATTTTAAGTGCCATACATACCCAGAACAGAAACAGAGATGCATTGACACACACAATTATGTTAGTACATCTACCTGCATTTCCTTAGCTCCCAGAGACTTACCTCTAAATTAAAAGTAATAAAAGTGTAACTTTAAATATTCTAAAGGAAACAAAATTTCTGTTTGGCAAGCAGTGGGTGTTCAAGGTTGGCATCTACTGCATTTCCTTTCAACAATACAAAGCTTACAGGGATACACAAAAGAAATCTGGCAGCTGTCTTTTTCACCAGTTTAATCTAGCCAGAAAATGCCATTGAAGCATTTCTTATTTTGCAGCATATGATGCTCAAGGCCATTAAGGACTGGATGACTGGCAATGGCATCAAAAGAAACCTGCTGGAAGTGGGAATGACCATACACTCAGCAAGTCCCTACAAGGTTTGAAGAGTGAATTATCAATTCATCCAAGGACAGGAGCTCTTCTTTTGACAGGACAGCCAGCTTCATGCAATCTAATAATTGACTGCAATGAAGCTGTTTTTCTTTTCAAGTATAAATATAATTATGTTCCCCACTCTATAAAGAGAGCTATAAAGAAGAAAACTACAATAAACTAAAAACTAATTTTATTTATACTCTTATCTTAGATGAAACTTTCAGTATAAGATGGAATGTTAATCATATTTACATGTTTGAGAATACTTGTATTGTTTTAATTTACAGTGTTTAGGTATTTTTTGGGGCTCTAGTGGGTAGAGTTTTAACAGCATTTTTAAACACTAGCAGCTGAAAAGATTAAAATGCAGGGTTTTTGAATAGAAGAGCCAGCCCACTTAAAAGTGGAGAAACACAAACTGTATCTAGCAGATGTCAAATGCAACAATTTTGGCTAAAGTTCTCATTTAAGAGAGGAACAGTTCCACAGCAGACTGTTCCATGAACATTTGCTATTCAAGTAATTATTTTTTTTCCTACACATTATTTTCTGTTATTAGAAAACAGAATAAAAGGGAGTATCATGAGTCTTGATGAAAATAACCAACCTTAGTGCAAAACCTCAGAGAGCAGAGTAGGATTCTGAAATTTTTGCCTTTTGTCTTACTGGTCTTCTGAATCTTAGAGAACAGCTTAATTTTTACACAGAGATCCATAGCACATACTGTTTTCCTCACATATGAAGATGCCTTTTCTGAGTCAGGATTCTCCTCTTACTGACAGACAGGCTTTAGCAGAACTTTTTTCATCAGCTTAGAGCTTAAATCTTGTCTACACAGAATATAGAACGTGCATAAAGGATAAGTGGAATTTCAGAATTTTAGTTTGGAATCCCGTTTAGGTACATAATCTAATCTTTGAGTATAGATAAAACAGAAAAATCCTACTGTCTATAGTTGTAATAGGCAAATAGTAAAGCTTCTAAATAGGTGTAACTGTAATCAAACAAGACAAAGCAACAGCAATTTTAATTAATAAGAAAACAAAAAGAAAAAATTCCCCATTTATAAAGCACTGCTATTACTTGAATTACAAATGCTATTGAAACGAGAGACAATCTTGATCAGATCTCATCTGACTAGGATGTGAAACAAGCAAATGTGATGTGCCATTTGCAGAAAAGCTTTAGCATGAAACTCAGTTTGACTTTACGCAATGACTCAAATACTTGGTAGCTCCATTTGTAAGTTTGGAAAGTGGTGGCACTGCCCACCAAAACAGAGAAAGTGCCTTAAATGGACAGCTGGGTTAACTCAGCCATTGTAGCACATCATCCAGTTTGTTTGATTTTACATCACCCATTGAGCAAGTGCAAAAGGCATGAGTTCTCACATTTCCTGTCATGCTTCTATTCCCACTAATTATTGGATTCGGTTTTGTTGTTTTATTTTTGTCTTTCATTAACATGGCTTGATGAGGAAACACCTGACTATTATTGCAACAAAAATCACAAAGGAATGATGAAAGGGAAGTGGGGTATCATGCAGAAAATAAATAAGTAATGAAATTATGTATTCAGTCTTTTCCAGTGATCAGTCATCCTGAAGAACAAACACAATTTGGTAGCCAAATAAAAACTAAACTCTTTAGCATATATAAGATAGCACTGTTAGCAATTTTTTTTTCTTCCAAAAGTGTTTTCATTGTCTCAACTGAACCTTTAGCACTGACTGTAAGTGGATGATTTGCCCTCCATCCTTAAAAGTGACAAACATTTAATCAAAGTTACAGTATTTTCTGGCACACACACATAGTTACTCCCTGTCACCTTGTTACATGGAATAGTTAAATTAAGTAAGTAATTATTTTTAATATTTGCATTTAAATCTGTAGCAATGGTAAAATCTATGCCACCACATCTGAGCTGGCTGGCGATCATTTTCACCTGGTGAAAAAGAAAGGCCAGTATTTGTTTATTCAGAGTGAAGGTTACTCTATTAACTGCTGTTCTGTGATGAAGCCCAGCTGAGCAGGAGGACTCACTGCATGCACTACAACCAAGAGCTGTTCTGGCACCTCCCCTACAACCACTGTTCTTATTCCCAACAAGCTTGTTTGCAGTAAATGGGATATTAATTTAAATGACATGCTTAAAAGAGCAAGTATACCCCCTCTGCTTGAGCTCAGGCAGGAGTTTAAAATAGATTACTCCTCTTTTTGTTCCCACCTGGAGAAGTCAAGCAAAACCTTACAGACTGAAAATCTGCCTATAAAACTACGAGACTAAAAGGATACAGTTTTCCAACACAGTCCATTCCTTGACTTTATTTTTTTTTTCTATATATATCAACACATATCGTCCATTATCTAAATGTGAGAAATTGGTTCCTATTGAAAACCAACATAAAAGCCAAACAAATGCAACAAATTTTTGAACTACAGTCAAAATCAGCAGTCCAGCTACATGTTAAATCACAACAACTAATCATGGTAGCCTACCAAAAAAGATTGGCATATGCTTCCTTTGTAATATCTGGCAATAAATGACACAGAATCTCAAGGGGCTTTATGTGACAACTTGCATTTGTGAATCTGGATCTCCTTTCATAATTAATAAAAATAGCAACATAAGATAACTTTCTCTTTAAATGCAATCATTAAAAATTGACTGTAGCAGAGAGAATAAGGAAGAAATAATGAGATTTTAGTTGCATTTTCTGTGTTAATAACGTCTGAATGGCTCTCTCAACTTTACCTTTTAGTTGGATTGTACAACATGTTGTGCCCATCAGTTAACTATGGATTGATATATACATCTATATGAACACGTATAACTGATAATGTAGGGTGTCATTTTAATCTAAGTTGTTTGCATGTCATTCTTATAAAAGTAGTGCAGCGAAAGAAAGTAGCCTCCACACTGAAATCACACAAAGGAAACAGATGACCACCAACCATACTAGAAATACATAACAGCAGCCTGAAGACAGTGGAATAGACCAGAAACAAAGAGGTACCACCCATCTGACCATGGAGAACATCTGTAACACCAGAGCTTGGGGAAGATGGTTTTGACTTCCTGAATTGAACCCCACACATTTCAGTCTCTGAGACTCAAATCTGCAGCCATCAGGGCTCAGAGTGTGACACAGAACTCACTGTATCATACACCAAAAGTTTGACCAGTGGAGTTCCACATATGCACTGCAGATCTTTCCATCTTCCAAAATCAGAGCCATTTTCTGAAACTGAGAAAAGAGTATCCCCAAAGACATCCCTGAATGCATAAATCAAGGCAGCAAAAGCGAATAGACATGGGAAAAATCTGTTTTTCCTCTCAAAAATTTAATTCAACAATTTTTAAAAGAAAGCTTTGACATGAAGGGGTCTTAGAAAAAGACTTAGAGCTGCACCTGTTTTAGAAGAATTCTGGGCAACACCCCCACTGGAGGTGGCACCACCCTGTCCCTGCCATCTGCCTATAGAACAGTATCCCCAGCATCAATGACAATATTTTGAGTCATGCAAATCCTCACACCTTAAGTGCCCTGGATGCACAAAGAGGAACCCCTGTGGCATGGGAACCCTCTTTGATTTGCCTAGGTGAGTTTCCAGTGGCTGGTCCTGGACAGCCTGCAGGCCCACACATCATTCCTGTCAGGACTAATGCATAAGGGGATGCTGTGTCTGACTCAGCACACCCTTCTCAGAATTACTGGGCCTTCGGGAAGCAGCTATGCAAATATCAGCACAATATATTGGCAGTGTGTGGACATAATGTATGTAACACTGAGAGGTCACTGCAGGTTACACAATGCATGGGTTCACACAATTCATGGAGTTCACTCAACTGCTGCTGTGAATGCTAATCAGATATTCAGTCTCCAATCCACATCAGGACTAATTAAAAAGTGTTATTTACTGTGGAGTGTAGGCTTGCTCAGGCAACTGCCTGACATAAATCAGCCCTTGAATGCTGGAATTTAAACCAAAAATATGCAAAAAATTTTATGAGCAATGCCAGTTTTGTTTAGTGTCACACACTATTAAATCAATGAGGACCAAATGAGCCTTTATTCAAAGATACTTACAAAATAAACAACTGGTTTTCTGGCGTTCTTTACTGCTTTCAAAATTTTCTGCTACTGTCAAAGTCAGGAAATTTTTCATTAAAGTTCTAGGAAATGTTGCTGGTTTACTCCTACTAAATTATTTAAGCCCTATAGAAAGACACACATAATGATCTGGGGACAAATGTCACCTTGAGATTTCCATTTTTCCTGGATCAGAAACAAATTTTGTGCAAAATCTGAAGTATTTACAGCAGTTGTGTTGATTTTCTTGAGTATTGTGGTATTTCTAGGTTAAAGCTCTGTTATATGAGGAAAGATATTTTCATACGGTCTATAGCAAGAGGATAAAGGGTAATAATTTTAAACTAAAAGAGAGAACATTTAGACTAGATTTAAGGAAGATTTTCTTTTACAGTTATGGTGGTAAAACACTGAAACAGGTTATGTGATGGATGCCCTATTTCTGGAAACATTCAAGGTCAGACTGGACAGGGCTCTGAGACACATGGTTATACTGGGAGATATCCCTGGTGGGAACTAGATGACCTTTAAAGATTCCTTCCAACCCAAATCCTTCTATGAGTCTACAGCACTGGAACAACCTGAACAAAAGTCTCATCCCAGAGGGAGTTCTGCTATGACAGTGTCCAGGTTTCAGCTGGGCAGAGTTAATTAATTTCTCCTCAGTAGCTGTAACAGTGCTGTGTTTTGGATTAGGAATGAGAATGGCGTTGATAACACACTGATGTCTCAGCTTTCGCTAACTCATGTTTATCCTAAGTCAAAGACTTTTCTTTTTCCTCATGCTCTGCCAGTGAGAAGGTCAACAAAAGAAACTGGGAGGGAGCACAGCTGGGACAGGTGACCCAGAAAGCCAACAATGTCCCAGGTTGCATCCCCAGCAGCGTGGGCAGCAGGTCAAGGGAGGTGCCAAAGGGATGTTCCACACCACAGACTGTCATGCCCAGTAGGTAAACTGGGGGGAGTTACCCAGAAGAGTGGTTGAGCTGGTTTCAGGAAGGTGGGGTCTTTACTGCACTTTCATGTGCTGTAGTTCTAAATAAGGTTTGTGGAAACACGAATACAAATATTTAAATAGACTCCATCCTTATTACTTTTCAGTTTCACTCAAAGAATACAAATTTGTGCAACAAAAATCAGAAAAAAAATTGTAGAATGCATAAAAATGATCAAAAGTGCAATAATTAAAAGAGCATAAATAGATTATATAAAGAACTCTACAGGAGAATCAAAATTGTTTCCTATTTTAAAATCATGTTTGCTTACTTTTAATTAGTTCAAATAAATATACAATAAATTGAGAAGATATCAGTAATCAATTATGCATTTTGAAATGTAGGGTTTTTTTAATAATAGCTTGCTATTCATTGAAATATGTGTTCTTCTTCCTATATTTCACAGACATTTCAGGAAAACTGTATCACAAGAGTTCCAGTGAAAATTAACTTGATTTTGAGTAGACTGTAAACCATTTTAAACTCATACATTTAAATGCATGGGAACCAAATCTTTTGCAGCAATCTACCTTATGTGAATTAAGTTCTCCTTTAAATTACTATAATGTTTATAATCAAAGCCCCGAATTTTCAAAACTGAATGGTCCATATGTGCTGCCTTGGCTAAAAAAATATGCTGTGTATACTTCTATTTAGACAGCTATGAGATTATATAGTGCTTCAGACTCTTAAAGGACATTTCTCTACACAGCTAAGTACAATCCTAAGATTGCTTTTAATGTCCACATGGTTTCACATCCATGCAGAAAACATGGTAAGACTCACTTCATGGAAAGAGAAGAGTGGATAACTTAGCACTGTGAAAGAGTAGAATCCAGAAACCAGAAAGACAAGGGACTGTTCAGTCTTCCTCCAACAAGAAAAAAAGGACCTTGAAGATCATCTAGTCCTGACCCCCCTGCTGAGGACAAGTATATCCTTCAGCAGACCAGATTGCTTAGTACCCCATTAAACTTGGTCCTGAAGACTTGTAGGGATTACCATCTACAGCCTCTCTGGGAAACCTGTTCCAGTGCCTCACCACCCTCACAGTGATTTTTTTCCTAATATCTAATGATAATCTTCCCTATTTCAGCTTAAGGCCATTTCCTGTTTGTCCTATCACTACATGCCCCTGTGAAAGGTCCCCCTCCAGCTTTCCTGCAGGCTCCCCTCAGGTATTGGAAGGCCACAATTAAGTCATCCCAAAGCCTTCTCTTTTCCAGGCTGAGCAATCCTTTTAGCCTTTCATTGTGGAAGAGGCGCTCTATCCCTCTGATCATCTTGGTGGCCTTCTTTGGACTCCCTCCAGCAGATCAACGTCCTTCCTGTGCTGGGATTCCAGAGCTGGATGCAGCTCTGCAGGTCTCACCTGAGCACAGCAGAGGGGCACAATCCCCTCCTTTGGCCTGCTGGCCACAGCCCTTTGGGTGCAGCCCAGGACATATCTGGCTCTCTGAGCTTCAAACGCACACAGCTGGCTCAAGTCCAGCCTCCCACCCACCAGCACCCCCAAGTCCTTCTCTGCAGAGCTGCTCTTGATTTTTTCATCCCCCAGCTTGGATTGACATGAGGAGTTTCCCCAACACAGCTGCAGCACCCTGCACTTGGACTTGTTAAATTTCATGATATTCCCATTGTCCCACTTCTCAGCCTTGTGCAGGTTTTCCTGGATGGCATCCTGATCTTCAGGTGTGTCAACTGCACCACTCAGCCCGAGGTCATCTGCAAATCTGCTGAGGGTGCACTCGAACCCTTTGTCTGTGCCATTAATTAAGATATTAAATAGCATTGATCTACTAAAAGAAGCTGGAGAGGCCTGGGGTAAAGCCAGCACGCAGCAGATGCACATGCAGAAGGATGTGTTCCTTCACCCAGGAGTTATCAAAGCTGTGGAATCTGTTGCCAAGAGAAGGCTGCAGATGCTAAAACTGACTTGAATTCAAAGAGTTACTAAGCAGTTAACAGAAGAGACATTCACTGAAGCTTATTAAGCACCAAAAACAAGTGGTGGATCAGAAGGTCTGTGAGTTGCAATTGCTAGAGCCTGTGAGATTACAGGAAAAAAAAAACAAACTAAATTATGTGCTCGCTCTACTGAGAAATGTTTTTTAATCTTCTGCTTTTGGATCTTGCTGAAGACAGGATACCCAGAGCAACCATCTTTGTTTTTCCACATATTTTTTCTATATTTGTGAAGACCTCTTCTATATTTGTAAGGGAAATCTGCAGCTGACCATAGTTTTTAGCTAAAGGACCTAACCTAAGGCATCATTCTGACCTGGTTTTGACACAACTTTACTTGTGTACTCCAAACTGCCTTTGAAGATGCCACATCTAGGGACCATATGTTGCTTTTTCTGTATATATATTCCAGTGCCCCAGCAATATCCATCTTGAGCACTGCATTCACTTTGACAAACATCTAATCTCTCAGAACTTCTAAATATTAACATTTTTTGTAATTTCTCCACACCTTCTCCAAGCGAAAGAAATTGAGAAAATTTCTAATTCTGAGTTTTAAAAAAATCAGTAGTTTTCAAATAGGCAACCAAATTAAAATCAAGTTTCACTGATAAATCTCCAATATACACCAGAGAGATTCATTTTAATATTCTAATTATTTTGTCTAACAGAGCCAAAATATAGCCCTTAAAAAAAAAAAAAAACAAACAAAAACCAAAACCCAACATTATCTTAGCTTAATAAATATGAAACTACAACAATAAAATGACATCTTGGAATCTGAGTATTCTCAAATCTGTAATACTAAACTCTCAGGAATTATAAATATTCACATTTACATAATCATTTGAAAATCTTTTAGCAGCAAACTACTGTGCCAACCTCCTCCTTGAAAGCAGGATCAAAAATCTTGAGGTATTAAGTAGCTGAAAATAACCAAGGATAAAAACCCAAAGTTTCTATGTCATCCCTCCCATCCTGATGTTGTCTCAAATGTGGTATCTGAGTGTTTGTTCTATTCAATAATCATTCAGAGAAAGGAGACTATGAAAGAGGTTTGCTTCATTCGCTGTATGAGTTCTAACAAATTAGTGTTACCTATCATGAGGCTTTGAAGAATATAATTATAGATTTCAACTGTTTGTGCCAATGCCTCTTGAAGACAAACTTCCCTCACAGCTACTAATTGGCAATACCAAAGTGCTTCAGAAAAAAGCAAATTCATCCCTTCTACACAAAAGCCCTCTCCTCCTCCAGAAACCACTTGCAAATCACAGTTCTCATCAATCAGTGGAAAAGAAATATATAGCCAGCTAGCATTATAATTACTACCAGAAACAGCCCACCAACATGCAACAGCCAAAAAAAAAAAAAACAAAAAAAAAACAAACAAACAAACACAAAAACCCAAACAAACCAAAACAAAAGCAAAAGCAAAAAAAAAAAAAAAAAAAGGGTGGAAGAAAACAAGGAACTGAAGAGAGTTTGATTTGTTTAGAAATTACTACAACAGATGAGGCTCTCCTGGGCACAGTGTGATACCTTTCTGACAGATAATCCACTAGCTGTGTAAGGATATTGTACTTACAATACTAACAGGCATGGTGCTACAACATTATAATACAAATGTTTAATTGGCTTTTATTAGTATTAGCATTTCTAGTATGCCTCTGGCATCTGAAGACTTCAAAGAGTACAACCATCTTTTCCTATGCTCGGAACACGTGCACAGGAAGCAACGATCACTGCCTTGAAAAGTCCAAAATCTAATTTCAAATAGCATGAGTTTCCCGATGGCTCACTTCTCTTTGATGGAAGTTTATGTTCCTGAAAGCCAGCTATTGGCCTTGTGCTCCTGTCAGTACTGAGAACTCTGTTTGCAAGTAAGAGGCCTCTTTTGATGACTATGATTCCAAGCCAGTTGCATGAAGGATCCTATCTCAGTAACTGCAAGAAATCAGGATGTTTTCTCTTGGATAGGAACTCACGCCAGTTTGAAGTCCAAAGCTTGCAGAACATTTTTGTATGAAAGTCATTTTTCAAGTAAATGTATAGCAATATCTTTACAGTATTTCATTCAAACCTGAACACACTAATAAGTCTCACTGATCTTTATCTCTTATTTTCTGAAATAAGAGAGAAAAGTGAGACACTGAAATATTATGGTTCATGGCTTGAACATTGTTATGAAGGACTTTTGGCCTATTATGGCAGAACTGTATCAAGAAGCTGCAGTGACCAAAGCCCACCCCTCTCTGAATAAGCCTCCTGATAAGAACTCAGGACTGTGAGTTAGCCGCTAGGTAGGAACTTGAGATAAAAGAAAGGCAATGCTACTTCCCAATTATCTCAGCTTTAGGGAGAAGTGAAAGGGCTAAGGGAGAAGAAAGTATTCACAATAGAGCCAGCCCCAGAAGTTGCCCTGAAAATCAGCTGTGGCTGGGTTCATGGTAGGGGAGGCCATAATCCACAGGCTCATCTGCTGAGGCCAAGCTTGCACAGACTCCCCACAGCCAAGGGGGGAGGTGGAGAGTTTTGGGGGTGTGGCGTAACCTCTGGTCAGAGTCAGTGAACACCCATCCTCCCTTACACAAACCGGCCCAGTTGGAAAATTCACCACTCCAGGAAGGCCACATACATGGGACATTCATGTGAGAGGCAGCTGAGGAGGTGTCACAAACCACCAAATACCCCCAAAGTATTCCCCAGATTCATTCCTGAGGCCGTGCAGCAGATGCTGCAGGTGAGGGAAAGTGATGCAACAGACCCAGAGTCTGTTGCAAGAAACACTTTTGAATTTACCTCCCCAGGGGAGGCACCTGGGCATTCCCACCTGGCCTGAATTTACATTAATCAACTGAACTCTATTTTCTGGGAGTCTCATCACAGAAAAGACCAGAAAAAGAGGATCAACAGGATGCCATCAGGATCCATGGAGTGGTGATATTTTCTACTTAATCTGTCACTCTCTTTCTCTCCCCCCTCACTACCTCTTTTTCTATTGCTATCTTTCTCTCTACCTCACATTAACTGCGAAATACAATCCATATTATTGGCTTTTGCATGTGGTCTCCATTGCACTTGAATTTGGGCAGAAGCATCTCCCTAATAATTTTAATACCCAGATCTTAACAACCTATGAAAGTTTTGACCCTGTAAAGGATGCTACACTTGTTTAACTATATAATTTCCTGTAGAGGAAAGGCTGTACTAGCCTTTAGAACTAGACACCCCAAAACCCATTATTTTTCCACTTGGTAGGCAAAATAATGCCAAGATTTCATGCTATTGTCAATCGCAAGGGCTCATCATAACCTTCTATTTTGCCTGTACATTGCTTCTGTTTGAAGTCCTCTCTGGTATATCCCACAGCTACTTCATTGTACCTTAATGATGTAATAGAAATTGAATTCACTACACATACATATTAAATATTATTCACCTTCCTCATTTTTTGATTCAGGTTTTTGGTTTTTTTTTGAGTCTGTTGCTTGCTTTTTTGACTGAAAAAAATAAAAATCCATACTATTTTTATGGGATATAAATTATTAATAGAAGTACAAAATACAGCCTAAATTTTTAGTCTTTTTTTCCCCCAAATATTTGCAACTTCTTAGTATTGCTACTAAAAAAAGACAGCCTTGTCCCATTCTTAAGTTTACTGAGAGCAGATTCAAAAAGCAAGGACGGATGAAATAAAAAATCAAAATTACTGATTTCACAGATGTTTCTTTACCTTAAATTCACATTTTTATGGTAAGACATTGAAATGCATATAATATCTGTTTATGTCTTATACTACAGCATTAGGATCCACCAGAGTATATTTTGGAAGAATGTATGTCTACACCTCAAATGCAAAGAAAGCCTTCTTGGGTCATCAAAATCTGCAGTGTGCATTAGAGTACCACTAAAACATATCCCAGACAGTCCTCATAGCATTAAACTGTATCTACCTAGAGGAAAAGTAGGTTAAACACACACAAAACTACACTTTTATTACTGAGGTCAATTCCCATATCACTTGAAAATAACATAATATCTTTTCAGGTCAAGTTTCATTTCATAAATGGAAAGCGAAACCTACCCAATTCTCTATGGAGTGCTCTTCTGAAGGTAACACCAAACTCACCCTCAGATTTTTTACTTCAATATTATAATGGTCATATAACCTGAATCTGTAAATTATATAGCTAAGTCTTAATATGGATGGGTATCTTAATAGAATTTTTATGCCCTTAAAAGAGTTTAAAAGCTGAGTGTTTGGATCTTCAGCAAAGGACCATGTAGATAAAATGGGAATGTATGTGAGCTGTAGAATCCCCACCTCCAGGGGATTCAAATGATTCAAAAGCTCCACACTAATGTCTTCTCCCACCTGACATAGCCTAGTCCCTGTGGCTTGAATTGAGCTGCCTCAGCAGCTGGGCAGCTCAGATTCCTAATCTGGCAACTCTCTTTTTAGACAGCAGAGTAGAGAACTAAAAAAATAATATCTATAAAAATAAATCATATATCATTTATAAAGAACTAAAAAATAACATAACTGCAGATAATAGAAAAACAATTTAGGGGTTACCATGAAAAGTGGGAAGGGAATGAATTGTGTATAAATAAACTGAAGAATTGCATTTTAAAATCATTGAAAACTGAGTATTGCAGGGGCTTTTAAAATTAAAAGTATTTCTGGATTCTTTTCTTCCAATATTTCTGTAAATTTCTGAGAATATATATATATTTTTGCTCTGAATAGTGTTTCTTCCTCTGTTCCCACCCATGACAGTTTATGAAGCAAATATCCATTGTATGAACACTCTCCTTCTGAGAAATTCAAAATGCTTTAAATTCTTTCTGTGAAAAACCTGAAGGTAACTGGGCCTTTAAATTCAGATCTTAAAATACTCAGCAAACTGAAATTATGAATATTTTTGATTAGGTAAGGAGAAATGCATTTTCCCTATTATCTAGCTAAATCAAATGCTGCTCGCAATGATGATAAAGTTTCTTAGAAAAAAAATGAAGTATATCTTTCAGCCTTCTCCTATACACTACAGTTATTGTCAGACAGGCCTGTTTGTAACATCTTAACCCTAAAAGTTAACTGAACAGTCAACATCTACAAAGATAATTTTTAGGCTTTTAGGTTTTTGAAAGAGACAAGAGAATTATAACTATCAGTTGATCCAGAAATGATACAGAACACAACAGTCTGTTCTTTCTAAGTGCAAGGTGGTGGTGTTGATCAGTAGTAAAAAGTTTGCAGCAGGAATGGAGTATTTGTGTTAGCCTGAAAGATCCTTTTTTTTTTCTCTCCCCCCGTAGACAAGTTTCAGTAGCAACAAATCTTTTGAGAATGGAATGAGAAGCAGTTTTTGTTTACTCAGCATGTTGCAGCCTAGTGAACAAACCCAAGAGATGTGAGAAGGTTTTAGAAAACACAATCTTCAGTTTCGGGTTGTTTTTTTTTTTTTCTTAAGGCTCTTTTAATATTTCATTAAAAACAAAACTGTGGTTTACACACATGTAAGGTAGTTTATGAGTGGGTTTCTACGCCATATACAACAACAAATCCACTCACTCAAAATGCATTGTGACACTACCAGGGAAATGTCACATCTTCCAAAAACTAAGTCACTACAGGACAGCAGCAGATAAATCATCCTCTAATTGTGATTCAATCTGGAGTGCAAAGAATTTAGCTGAAGTAAAGTTGAAATCTTTTGTTGTCATTTTTTTTTCCTAGGTTGAAATCTATATTGGATTTCTTTTCATAGGCAAGCAGGAAAAGCTGTTTGAAGTGTTTAAGCTGAGTCTTAATACAAATTCATGTGCCTCTGAGACATTCAAATTGAACTGTGGTAGTAAGTAACATTTTAAAGGTCCTTAATGAATCAAAGATTCTGGAAACTGCTTTTGCAAAACTATGTAGCCTGGATACAAGGATTTAGCTTCATTAATTCAAATGTTGAAGTTGTTTCATTTTTTAATGGACAACTCTCAATGGAAACACTTCCAAAAGAATGGAATCAAAAGGATTATTTTTAATAAGACACATCACTGGTATTGGTAGAGGTCATAGATAATCACCAAGCTAGCATAGTGCTGACACTATTTCCAGGGATTGCAGCAATGGTATGTCTCAAAAAACTGCACTGGGAACACGTTGGAGTCTCAATCTAAAATCACTACTGAAGGCACTGTAATACTGATTATGGGTTCAGGTCATAAATATTTAGGTGAAGACTTCTGGGAAGCCCATGGAAGATCTGTCAGCAAAAGGACAGACCTTTCATTTCTTTATTGTTGGTTACTTCACTACAGCAATGAACCCTCTGGCCCAGAAAACCAGACAAAAAAGAAAAAAAAAAAACTTTTCTGGTAAAAAAAATTTTCCTTATCTTAAAGCACTGAAGGCACCAGATTTTAAGAATTACAAACTAGGCTTAATCCTTGATTTGATCAACACATAGAAACAAATATTTGTATTATTTTTCTGAAGTCTTACAGTAAAGTCAGCTCTTAATGGAAAATCCCACTCTATGTAGGACCAACAAACTTTGCTCCCTCACTACTTTGCACCAGTTTCAGTGACATAGGACACATTTTAAGTACTGTCCCTTAATTTTAAAAAGTATTGAAAAAAATTGCATTAAAATAACCCACACTAAGATAATGGTTCCACAATTCAACAATGTTTCTAAACTAATGTTTTCAAAAATTGGAAGAGTCCTGCAATAATATTCCACCTGCCAAGTTTCCACCCACAGAAATTCAAATTTCTGGGTTATAATTAAATCTCTCTGGAAAAAAAATAACAAATGAGAAAATACCATATAGTAGCAGGGCTCTCATTGTGCCAGTTTTTGCAAATGCTAAGATACCAAAAGCTCCTTAGGGATGAGTTCCTGTCTTGGCAATAAACATTGCAAAGCAGATAATAGTGTGTCTGTAAAATACTTCTATATTACTACTACATTTATTGTTTTATAGGATTGTATTAATTTTATATACATTTATTATAAATTTTCTTTACTTGTGTTACTGTATCTTGAATGTGAATTTTACTGTAGGCACCCAAATACTTCATCCTGCTGATAACAGAAAATTCTGCCAACCACGGAATGCATATTCATCACTGAGAGTAGTCAAGAATCCCAGAATGCCCTCAGCATGAATGTGTTATTGGTGTAAGAAAAAAATATTCTATGGTGCATGAACTGTGCATAGCACAGATCACAGACCACAAACTCTTATTTCAAAGATATGCCCAGAAAAACACCAAGAGCAAAAGCATTCATTCTAACAAAACTGTACTTTTCCAGATACTGCTAGGATAACCCAGGAGGAACAGTTTTCTACACTAACACTGGGAGGTAGTAATAAGTGAAAAATATTAAAACCCTATATGTGACCTCAGCAATTTATTTTACCGGTTATAGAAACAACAAGTCTTTGAACTTTTTCTGGTTAAACTTTGTGGGAATACAAGATCACACAGATGGAATGGATCTGAGTATTTGAGCTGCATTTTGAGGTAAAAAAACCCCACAACACTTTGACAGGATATAATATGTAGCTTCTTTTTTCTTTATTCTTTGACACTTGAGACAAACATTCCACCTCAGAATTCAGTGAAGCTGAAAGAGGCCTAACTTTCAGGAAGTTAATTATTTCAGGCTAGGAGCTACTGTGCCTTTCCATTTTCTCCTGATTGCAGCACTACAGAGCAGACTGTGTTTGGAAACAGAGACAGTGAATTTAACTGGAGTATGACAAGCAGTAATGTATGCAGGATAATATGCTTACCTAATATCCTTCATTTAAAATGCACAACACTGTAGGGAAAACGCAAAACACTTTGAAATACAATCAAAGCTATTCATATTTAATACTTCAAACAAGAGATCTAAAATGTTGCAGAGGTGACAACATATTCCAGAAAATGCCAGCATTTAGTCTTGTCAAATTACAAAATAATAAGCTTCTATTTTAGATTCTCTGAAAAGGCAATTAATTGTGAAACAATTTCACAAAAGAACTTGTGCCTCTGTCAGAGACTAATGAACAAAACAGATATGATACATTATTTGTGTATTTTCCAATAAGCAAGTGCTAAGCACAAACTGCAGAGCTTTCTGAGATGACTTCTCAGTACAACAAGTACTGTAAGTGCAAATGCTGTATCCATCATCCATTTAGAACAATACTAAAAATATCATAATCAGTGACATCCTCAGGTCCACCATCAGTGTGTCCTGCAGTTTTGACTCTCAAATCTACAGTAAATTATATCTTCCTTTATTTTGCACAGGGACAAAAGTAGGTCAATTTTAAAAAACAAACAAACAAACAGCATCAAACAACCTTCACATAATGAAATATTTGTATGTATTTACACATTTAAATATATGTTTGTGAATAAGTATCCAGATATGGAAAACTAATTATATGAACCTTAATAATAATTTTCATGGTCTGATAAGATTCCTAACAATGAAGAATTTTTTAAAATTTTTTTTTGGCAACGTAAGAGACTATAGCCTCTCTGTGAATTGCTAATTTCTAAATATGTTTGCAGCTCTATGCATAGTGGCTGAATATTTGTATTATTCACACAAAAGCCAGCAAGGGCTTTTTTAGGGGACCAGATTCCACAAGAGCAACAAGAGAATCTTTGTTGAACCATGTACAGCAATTTCTACTCAACGTGCTAGAGCTTTAAGTAAAGCACAGTCAAAATAAAAATCTCCTTGACTTCTTCTCAGGAATTTTCTTCTTGTAAATTTAGAATGTATGGAAAGCAGGACTATTTGATTGTACCATACCTGTAAAGACACGATCCTTTGGAGCATTATTTATGGCTTAGCATAACAACTGATTTTGCCTTTAAACAGAGTACAAAATCATTCTAAATTAAATTCACTAACAATCAAATTATTTATCTAGTGAAAACCATAATAAGGTAATTCAAATCTAATGTTAAAATCCAACATAAAATGAAGTTGAATGTATCCATTGAATTTAGTCTTCATTTTCAGCTCCAGCTCTAGTTTGTCAGTACCATGGACTCATTCAACAAAAGTGTATTTAAACACAGTCAGCAAGGTCCTGAATCTATAAAATGGAAGGGAGAACTGAGAAATCCACAGACTTTTTAAATTTCTTGTGACTCACAGTACATATCTGGTTCCTACATGGCTAAGACATCAAACAGGATCTCTGACTTTATATCTGTATTTGTCGTTCTTATAAGTATTATGGGACAAAAAAAGACAGATCTGTCAGAAGTGCTAAGGGTACTACTGTCTTTTTTCTATTTCAGCTACACACTCCTGGATGTATAGATGAAAATAGGCTTTTTTACCATCACATATGGACGGTAGCTTCATCCATCGTTAGCATTCTCAACTCAGCCCTGTTTTTGGAACAAAATACACTGTCAAATTGGAAATTACTTGAGGAACTCTTATGACAGGAATACACCTTTAAAAACCATCCAACAATGAAAGATGGAGACAATAAATTCATTTAGTTTATTCAATACAACCTAGATATTTCTTGATTCTGCTATTTGTATTATTTTCTGTATTAAAAGCCTATAATATCAAAAAGCAACAGAGAACTGTCCTCAAGTGTAAAAAGCTCTTGAGATTTTTTTAAAGCTTTCTGAGAGAGAAGAAACATATTCAGCTTTAGTTGCACAGCTGTATTTCAATACATGAAGTATCTCTACTGCTCTGAAAATAAAGTATGTATGATAAATACCATTTAATTTTCTTTTGCTTGCATTCAGAACAGCAGCTCAAGGGCAAAATATATGTATGGTTGGTTACAGACAGCATGTGATTCAGTAACTGCAGGTATTAATGACCATGGACATTTGAGATTTGAGGTCGTTCCTCCTTTTCTCTGTCATACTTTATATTGTGACTTCAAAAATTCTTACTCTTAGTTTCATTCTCTCCCACCATCTTTGTTTATCCACCCTACATATTGAATCAGCACTGCTCTTGGGATCAGAATGCAGATATCTGTTCTGGAGGAGACTTGCATCAGCATTGATAATCTCAGTTAGGAGATAAATATGTGTATCAGAGGCAAAAAAAAATTAAAATAAAAATAATAAAACACCCCAAATTCTCCTTGTCAGTATCTTTCGTATTTTGGAACTTTAAAAAAAAAATTCTACTTCAGTGAGCCCTGCAGAACATAGAAAGGAGTAAGAATCAGTAAGAAAATGAGATCTTATGAGAAAGTGGCAGATGTGCCCAGTGCAGCCACCTTATCCATTAGATCATGCCATGTGTCAATTTGGGGGCTGTCACATTGCATTCCTTACAATTTATTCAGTGAGGAAGGAAAGGGAACAGAAAGTAAATAATTTATAAGAATTTCAGCTAGGAGAACCTGTTAATGCCTTCTTCCCCCTTACATCAACTAGTTTATTTTTCTAGGAAAAGGACAAATCTAGTAGTAGTGGAGAAAATGGAATAAAGAAAACTGAAAGACTAAAAGTCATGCATTCGGAGTAGGGGATTGTAATAGTATCCTGTGACTCACCAATTTCTATCAACCTTCTTTCTTTCTGCAAAAAAAGAGCATGGAAAATGCAGAGGAGCCACTGTATACAGTGTCTTTATTATATGAACAGCCTCTATTATTTGGGATTGCAAATAGCAACATATTCACAGCCACTGATATAATGGAAGCATTGTCATGCTTTGGGTTGGGATGGACCTTTAATATCATCTAGTTTTAAAACCCTTTCATGGGCAGGAACAGTTTCCACCAGACCAGGTTGTTAAAAGCCCCACCCAGCCTGGTTTTGTATACTTCCATGGATGGGGCATCCACAACCTCTCTATCAACCAGTTCTAGTGCCTCACCACCCTCACAGGATGGGATTTTTTCCTAATACATAATCTATACCTATCCTATTCCATCGTCAGGCCATTTCCCCATGTCCTACCAATACATGTCCTTGTGAGAATTCCCTCTCCAGGTCTCTTGCAGGCCCCCTTTAGGCACTAGAAGGGTCTCTAAGGTCTCCCTGGAGCCACCTCTTCTCCAGGCTGAGCTACACAGCTGTCTCAGCCTGGTTACATGGAAGTAGGAGGTGTTCCAACCATGTAATCATCTTCCTCCTTCCATCTCCTCAGGACTTGATTCCAACAGGTCAGCATCTTTTTTGTGTTGAGAGCCCCAGAGCTGGACACAGTACTCCAGGTGGGTTTCACAAGAACAGAGGAGAGAAGGAAAATCCCCTTCCTACATCAGAGGTACATAAAGCACAGACAAGGACGTGAATTGCACAGGAGAACTGTAATACAAAGCATCATGCAAAGCCTATTATGCAATTAAAGTGGGTAAATCTCTAAAAAGATGACAACATTACCTTTCAGGCTATGCTTTCTAAAATTTCAACTCCTGTATTTTATTCTGAATAAATGATGCAACTGAGGGCTCATGTACTGTGAGTGCAGAGTCTGGATCCCTCTCTCCTTCAAAAGTATTTTAAATATTATTAGAAGTGCTTGCTCTGAATTGTTTTGAAGCAACAATTTCCTAGACAGGATTACATTGACAGTTTAAGAAACTAATCTTCTACAAAGCAGATTTTACCATCGTAAGATTAAATATTTCAAGCATGCAAACCTGATAAAAGCTCAAAGTAAACAAAAAACCAAAATTGAGAGTAAAGCAATCCATGTCATTGTGGTTGTTGTTTTTTTGTTTGTTTGTTTTTTTGTTTTTTTTTATTGTTACAGTAGCCTCACACAAATATTTTTTTACTTTTTTTTCTTTTTATTTTTTTTAGATAGACTTTCTCCTTCATGGAAATTTAAATTTGGGCATTCAGTATTATGGACTGAAGTGGATCACTTCATTAAGTTTGTTTTTCTCTGAACACAAACCTTGCAGTCAGTCAACTGAATTATTATATCAAAATAATGAATGCCGTATAGAAACATACTTTGGCATCAAAATCAGTAAGAGAGGGAGCTCAAACACAACAGAGTATCTTTCAGAATACATAAAGTTCCTGAAACTAAAACACAAAACAAATAACCAGTTA
>JAYDZK010000001.1:105358313-105383999 GCA_034509185.1 Euphonia xanthogaster
AACTACTACTATTAAAGTTTATTTGTTTTCAAAGATTAACCTGTTCTTATCTCAACCTTCTACTTTCCCCCCCCCCCTTTTTTTTTTTTTTTTTTGATTCTTCACCCCATTGCACCCAGGGTGAGCCAGTGGCTGTGCAGCATCTAGCTGCTGGCTGAGGTTAAACCATAACAGTTCTGTGTGGTTAAACCTCAACAATTCCACTGTTGTGTGCACAAGGACAATGGAAGGACTGGCAACATATATGAGTAAATACTGGCAATGAGAAAATTAAAGTGGAGTCCTGCATTTCTTCTACTGCCTCCTCCAGGTCATACTAAGGAATAATGGACAAATACACTGTAGGAGCTGTTGCATCCTGTGCATTTGCTCTGTGCTTCACCTGAAAGCTCTTTAAGCCTGCCTAAAACACTGGCAGAGGTCTTAAACTGAAAGCTGATTCCTCTTTTAACATTCTCCAGAGAAAACTGCCATTTCATTGTCCCCCTAAGGGGAACCTCTTAAATACTTTATGACAGTCTGTTTTATTAATAAGATTCCTAGATAATTTGAAAAATCTTATTATTCATTATTGCAACCTTTATCTGACAACTGCCTTGTTGTATCTTCCATTAGTTTCCAGAACTTGTAGTAAATTCATTCAGTTATATGCCTGAAGAATTGCAAATTCACTTTCCCATCCTTTTCATAAAATTTAGTAATTTTCGTGTATTAATGAAAATGAAATTTCATTAAATGTCTTAAAATTTCATAAAATAGAAAGTATTAAGGCTGGTTCACTCTATCAAATTATCTGGTTCATGAATACTATACACAAAAGTCATATTAAGTAGGAAGGTAGCAAGTCTGCAAAGGCCTTGCACTTATTCCTCTGTAAATACCAATGTTCTTTAAAGGCAAAACTAATTTAACAAATACAGAAGAACAGGTGGGAAACATTTGTGATATCTTAGGACTGCCATTAAAGCATGAAAACACTCTTTTATTGCTAGACATCTGTTTGTAATTCTAATATTAAGTAATTAATGAAAAATATTTCCTTTCCTAGGTCATTATATATTTATTATAATATTATCCATTTGGTCTAATGTTGATATAAGTGGAAAGGAACTGTGGAGCTAATTACTGCTCAGGTTTCCAGAATCTAACAGTACAATATTTGACAACAAATGGAGAGAATTCATGCTTAAAAGGCAAAATAATAACTGTTTTCCTTGTGCCAGGAAAGAGGAACTTGAGAATTCTGGGGTGATGACAAAGGAAATTGCACAAATAAAAACCAACATAAAATGTAAAGTAGGTTGTGTGAACTCTGGAAGACAAAGCATGAAGAAAGAGGCATCTCTGTTGACAAGGAGAGATATTAATTTTGCTGTCAGTTGTGATGTTATTGCAACTCAGGGAACAACTGAGGAAGAATGAGTAGATAAAGTACCTAATTCTATCAAGGGTGACTCTCTGCAAGTAATCACAAACGGCAGTAAGGAACAGTCAATCAAAATCATTGCTGTATATGCCTGAAGATTGTTCACACAAAATATAACATTAGTGAATTTGTAACAGGCCAGGCTGCACAAGGTTCATAATAAAAATGACTCAAGTTTGGAACTGTAAGACAGAGGCAGAAAACTTATAACTGGATAAAATAAAAGTTCACACAAAACACCTTGAAGTTTTTTCAGCAATTTCATAAGAATACAATGTACAGATTCCTCCTGCATGATCAAAAAATAATTTCAAGGAAACCTTGATGGGGTCTCACAAAAGAGGTTAGAAGAAAGCTCAGGTAGAGTGAAAAAATCTTACAGATGTCAGTTAAACTTAGCATTTAAAAGAGCTCTAGCAAACCTAAAGGCAGTTCTGGAACAGTGCTGAGAGACTAAGAAATGCAAATTATCAGCTCGTTCCATCTAGAAATGCAAACAGAAATTTGTTATAAGCTAGTTGCCTTAGCAACAATATTACAAATTAAATGCTGCAAATACTTGAGCAATAACTGAGGTTGTAGCCTGGCAACATGCTGCATGTGAGAAGCTCCTGACCTCAACCTCAGTGGCACAATGACCTCAGAGCAAACAGCCACATTTCCAAGGTTTAGGCTAAATGAACACTTCCATCAAAAAAGCAATCTAAATGATTTCTTAGCATTCACATTATACACTATTAAAATTTATACACTGCAGTGAGTGAAATAAACTTCCAAAATACAGATCTGTGTGCACCTGGGAGCTTTCTGCCCCAGACTTTTCTCTACATGGGATAGTGATGCATAGCACAGCATTCTCAGAATAGACTGGTTGCCAGAAGTGTAAGGTGATAGTGCTTGATTTATGAGCTCTAATGTCAAGTCCCGTGGTCATTAATCTGAGCTAAACCAGTACTCAACAGATCCATGCTGATTATACACGTTAAACACAGAAGTAACAAAACAAATAAACCTGCAACTGTTATAAATATATGTGTGTACATGTATATGCACGTGTGCATTGGTATAATGTAATGAGAGGGGTGCTCAGGAGGAAGCAAAGAATTCCATTGCTTCAGGGAAGTATTTCAGTGTTACTGCAAACTTTATACTACTTTATTATGTGTATCCAAATTTATGTCTACACCTCTGGTTTATGTATAGCCTTTCCTTGACTCTTCAAAAGCACCAAGGTTACACCCAGTGCTGTGAAAACTAAAATACTTGAGAGGAAAAATCCAAAAGAAAATCTTTCATCTTTCATATAGACCCCTGGAACATAAAAAGTCTCTATAAACAAAGGCACCCAAACTATATAAATATCTGCTAGAAAATAAAGAAAAAGAGATAAGGGACTCCTGCAATCCACCAAGAAGCCAGCTCCTGGTCAGTAATGGATCCTGAACTGGTAAACCATTTTACTAAACTCTAACAAGAGCTGTCAAGCCATTGAAAGTTTACTGTACTTGAGATATCTTTATATTATTACAGATAAGTTACACTTTTTTTCACCTCTTTGGCTGTCTATCTCAGTCCTCTAGCAGGGAGACTCCTGTTGAAAAACCACATCCAGCACTGGTATGGAAGCTGTAATGGTGTCATACCTTCACCTTTTTAGTTTCCAAAAAGGAAAAAAATAAAACTTGTCTGCCTGAAAACCTGTTTTAAAGATTGTTACTTTTGCCTTTTCATAACAGTAGCATAAAAAGTCCTTGAATATAGTAGTCAGAATAACCATGTCAAACTATAGCTGATAAATGTTGAAATCCACTAAAAGTTCTCTCTCCTTTGATGTTTTTTTTTTGTCTAGGAATGACACCCCTCTGCAGTGAAGCAGAGTACATCAGCTGTGTACTCCTTGCACAGAGATCAGAAAACCCATTGACACTGTAACATCTGCCTACAGATTACAGAAGGCACCATCACTTCTGAAAACTGCTAGTTTGAGACTGTAAAAGGTTGTAAGCTATAATTTCCATGTTTGGCATAGTGAGAGGTGATAAAAGTGGCTAGGTAGAATTTATGGTGTTTGTTCTGACAGTCTCTGTGCAATTTCCAATTCACAATATTTTCAATTATTTCCTGCTTCATAAGATAAATTATACAAATTTATGGGAGCAGACAGAGTACAAAGCTGTCTTTGCTTCAGATCACAAGGTCATGTTCCATAATTATTTAATGTTACTGCTTCTAGAAGGACCTATCTAGGGGTTTGTGTAAGAAGTAAATATTATTCCAATTTTTCTCAAATAGAGAAAAATCAGAGATCTTATTTTTTCTGAGACTGCCCACAAAAGTTCACAGCAAGTAATATTTTATTCAAACAAATGACTACATAAAACTCAATACTCTAAAAAAGGGGTTTTTTTCATTTTTATTAAGGCTGTTTTTGCAAAGAAAATGCAAGTTTGCAATCTTTTTAGATCACATGAGGTTACCAATAACCATACTTTGAAAGTATCAGATGAAATGGAAAGAAAGTAATCTGCACAGTTATTCAATTAAACCAAAATATTATATAGATAATACTCAAATATGTACCTCCGACTCTTTTTAAAATCAACATCTGAGATTGGTTGCCTAGGTCTTTACATATACCACTAAATTATCACTTATTTTAAGCTGACACTTCACTATTAATCCTGCTTAGGTAAACGATTAAAAAAAAAAAACAACCAAACCCAACTAAACAAAAAAAAAAAACCCAACAAAAAAAAAACCCAAAAAAAATAAAACAAAACAAAACAAACAAAAAAAAAAAACCTAAAAATACTTCCAGTCCTATTTATCCCCATTTTTGTCAGCATAATCAGAGATTCCTTTATGTTAATTTCCTGTAAAATGTTTACCTCCTACATCCGTGGCATTTAGCTGTCTGAATTCTGGTTAAAAAAGATTATAGAAATTATGCCTGGAAAGCAAGGAAACATGAAAAGGAATGGTCGTGCTACAAATAGAAAAGTAAGATGAAATAGAGGGTAAGGGATTGAGTTGTCCCTTATTTATGTCAATAGCCACTAGCAGGTTTCATCCTTAACCTGAACACTGTGCCATTCCACATTGGAATGCAGAGGAATGCAAAATCAAAACCCATGGGGTTTATATATTTTTTAAAAAACATATAGATTTCCCATAAGTCATTAATATTTAAATAGTAATCTGAACCATGGAAGTCATCACACATATTTGACACAAATCTGAGTCAAAGAATATTCTTTCACCATCCTCACACATGAATCATTTTCTTCTTAGAGCAGCTTTAGAGAAGTTGAACTTCTTTTGAGTGGAAGGTAACATTTCCATGCCACACACAAAACCAAAGTAATTGGAAAGTTGCCAATTAATTGCAAGCAACATCTGCCCTTAATGGTGATGTACAATGATGTTGATAACAAAGTCTCACTTGCTGAGGCTGAGCACTAATTGACAGTGTGTTCCTTTGAACTCCATATTACTTGTAATTAGATACAAGCCAGATATTCCTGTTGAAAAACACCCTTTAAAAGTCCTCAAAAGTGACTGTGGATGCTAAGAAAGCTATCTGGGAGCTAAGTGACTGAAACACAGATTCCATCTCAACTACAGACTCAGCCCTATCATCAGGTTAATTTAATTTGTGTTGTTTTCTTTACTGCTGACTGGGGAACAATGACTTTCAAACTGCTCTAATTTGTTTGTATCTCAGAGTAATTTGAAAACAAAATCAAGGGGGATCAACCTAGTCTGCCTGTTTAGTGAAAAGTCTTATTGCTTATGTGACATTTTTAATAAAAAATATGTATTAGTTGCAGCATTGCACAGATGCTGACAATGTGTTTTGGGGGAATGCAATGGAAAGTGTTTCACCCTAAAGGTAACAAATGGATCACAGTTTTGATATACAACTTCTGACTCAATATTTGCTAAAACCCAGTGATTTTATTTTGGATCCCCATATTCTCTGTTGGCCCAGATGCTGTGTAGTGATTGGACATAAAATACAAGCTTTGATTTAGAAATTAAAAAAAAAAAAAATTTAAATGTCCAGGAGACCCACATCTATACTCTTTGATGTATCAGCATTCAGCACAATAAATTCTGTTCTTCTGACTGCACTTTAAGGTATTGCTTATTACTAATGTAACTGGAGATGTATTTCTTTTGTAAAGCACTAATTTGATGTTACTTCTGACCAGACTTTTGGTTGCACATAAATTATCAAATAAACTTTTACATTCACAACTTAAACATGCACTTTTTCTATTTGAAATGTTTTATTTCTCCAAGCATAGGCCAGTTGCTTATGCTTTACTCTCACTACTTGTTTCAAATGTTGACATGTCTTTACCCAACTGTTTAACATTTCCTAGCAAGAGCTCCCAGTAAAATTACTGCAAATTTTAACAATGACTCATTGTAAACCTTTAAATTACTCCTTTCCATGTTGCCAAAATTTACCACTCTATTCCTGTATCTGAGAGTCTTTTTCAACTGGAACTAAACACATTTGAACATTGACTTACAATGTCTTCTGAATTTTATCAGAAAGTATTAATGGATGCATTTTGCAGTGCAGAGATAAAACAGACATAGGACATAAATGTAGCAAAAAATAATTTATGCTTTATGTGACCATTTAGTTCCAGTTATGCTGAAGAAATTTTTCAGAAAAACCCCAACGTGTTGCTTACCAAATCTCACAGAATAAAAGCATTAATCAAACAGTGTGTAACTACATCATCACAATAACCTTTCCTTTTGTTATGAAATACACTACAGTGTATTAAGATCCTACTCCAAAATATGCTGGACTTTTCACATGAAAAACTGTTCAAGAATAATTTAGAGCTATGTTGAAAATTGAATCTTTTGTCCTTGATAAAGAAGATTATAACACGGTTAATCACCTCAAATATTCAATTATTTTAATTTTTGCAACAGAACAGAAATGACAGGTATTTTCCTCTAATTTACTTCCCTGCCACTCACCATGTCTTCAGAAAACTGTGGATAAATAATCAATGAAGGAGGAAGTACAAAGAAATAATTATTTAGAATTTTCAAGTATAGGTCTTATGCCTCCTATGAAAACTATCAAACATGACTGCATGAAAACAAATGCTGAAGTTTTCCCTCAAAAAACAGTAGAATTTGGTTTTCAAGTTATTGACTCATCAAGAAACTTCTCAAGTTATTCAGGAGGAGGAAAGGGGCTAAAATGAAGTATGAAAATGTTACTTCTTTAAAGAGACTGCAAAAAAAAAAAAAATACACTGAACACTTAGAACTTCTACATGACTCCACATGTATTCAGTATGCCAAGCCAAATTTACTATGTTTTTTTGCGAGGAAAATAAAAAAACCACAAACAAATCCAATCCAAAACTCACGTTGTAGTTTGTCTGATTGCTTAAATATTTCTTCCCAACCAATTTTGTCAAAACTTCTGTAATCAATGCACATACTTACTGAAGCATTCAGCATAAGAATGGTCAAGACAATATTTTCATACTTTTAATGAGAAATTATGAAATGTTAAGGCTCAAAACTGGAGAACATAAATAAAACTTTCAACATTTGCCTTTGGTTCAAAGAGACTCTTTGTTAGTCTTCATTAATCTCAATACTCAGGCCCAGCCATATCAGTTTCCCACTCACCTCCTAGTCAATTTTTGTAGCCTCTATATCATCAGCCTATTTCTACAGAGGAATCTATGCCAAAAACCTTGCTAAAAGTTTAAATATATTTAGTTAGAATATTTACCACTCCAATTTTTGTTACTTTCATACAGATTTATCAACCAATTCAAGAACCTTAGACTTCAACACAGAGATAAGAAAGGCAGATTAAAAAAAAAAAAAAATAGAAGAAAACTGGCTAGGAAAGAATTCCTAAAAACAATTTTGAGAGCATTCAATGTTTTGGAAAACCTAATTTTACCCAGACTTTTAGGATGAAAAGCAACAAAAATACAATGGGAGGAAGGGTATCACATACATAGAATAAATCTATTTGAGGCTGTGAAGATGTCGAGAAAGAATCTTTAGAATTTATTCTAAATCCATGAGCTTAGCATATAGTTTTGTGGTTGAATGGAAATACATGCTCAGACACTGCAGTGCAAGTGCAAGGTCATGAGCTATCTGTATTTTGAATAAAAGACATCTTGGCAGCGAAACATGCTGGAGTCTCAGAAATCCCAGTATTAAAGCCAGTCAAGACATAAAAATCCTTTGTCCTTCTTGCTAAGGATCAAGTGTTTTTCTTATAAGTTTTTTAACTGAGAAAACTAAGTGTAGGAGACAACATGTGTCACTGCAATTAGAAACAAAATTTTCAAAAGATAATTAGACAAAAATAGATCATCTCTTAGGAGGCCAGTGATCTTGATTGGGAAATAAGGTTAAAATGCTGAAATCTTTTATCTTCAATAAATTAATAAATAGTGTATGATGATAACTAAGCTAAATTAAGACCTATAGCTATCACTAAACTACCTGCTGTTCAATGGCTGCGGTTTAGAAAAATAGGAAGGCAAAGCTAAAAGATTTCATTACTGGTTTTGATATTAGATTAGCACATCCTCCGCTTTAAAACAGCTGATCTTCAGCAAATTCATTAGTTTTATTCAGTCTTAGTATTTTATTAATTGTTCATGGGATTAAACAAATTATAAATTAGTAAATGCATTTTGTGTGAAAATTTTAACTACAAGTTAAGGCCTTTTCCTGCTATTTTAGCTGACTGCAAAAATTATACTGTCCAGCATGTTGAAGCAGAGATAATTCCACTTCTAGCTTTTATATAAAAACTGACCACAATTGCAATAGCTGGAGCTCATTACTTCCACATTTTTTGTTTCACTTGCAGTCACCAAAATAAATCTAATCAAATCTTTGCCTAGGGTGATTTTACTACAAACTATAGAAAAAAAACCCACAAACAAATATACCTTCTTGCAGACTTGGCTGACCTAAGAAATGAACAGAAAAAAAACTCACAAAATTTTCCACAAAAAAATACAAGGAACAATTAAAAGTATTCCTCTACACTAAATCAAAACTCATCCTTGGAAAGTAAAGAAGAAAATTCCATTAAAAATCCTTTGTATATTCAAAACTTTGATGGATATGACCCCAAGCAGCATGATCCAACTTTGAAGTTAGATCAAACTTTGAGGTAGGCCCTGCTGTGAGCAGGAGGTTGGGCAGGCTGTCCTCCAGAGGAAGTTTCCAACCTAAATTATTCTGATTCTAGACTTGGAAAAAAAGTACACAGGGAAAAAAATTACAAAAAATAATAATTTAAAAAAAAATGCAGAGCTAAATTGGAAGAGCAAGTGTATCCTTATTAGGCTTTAAGCTTTCTACCAAAATATAACATGAGTTTGTATTGATTTCAGGAAAATAAGAAAGAAGTTTACATACCATGGTGTCCTGGGTTGACTGTATGATGCTTTTATCCCCAATCGTCCAAGAGATTAATGTTAGAAATTAATTTTCAACAATATTTCCAATTCAACATGGATTTCTTAGCATCAAGCTTATCACATTCTATTATGTAGCTCTTTTCTGCAATGTATGACTGATAAAAATCTTCTGTCCAGGCTAAATAAAGATTGCTGGGTCACATGTCCTTGTCTGAGTCATGTTTTTTTTCTTTTTACTTAGAGACAGAGTATTTCTGTCAAAATGGCTGACTTAAAGTTTTTACACATGTAGAGAGGAAACAAAATCCTGTGAAATAGAAATCACTTTGACGTTATGAAAACAGAGAAAACTCAGAGAGCTCACACATCCAGACACTGCTGTTTACTAAGAGTATTGTAGATTCAATTGAAATGCAAGAAAAAATTCAATAAAAACTTGAAATGTAAATTAAAAAAAAGACTATTTTAAAATTATACAACTTGCAGCAAGTTTACATAATCAAAAATTATCCAAATGCTGTAAAAATTCTTTAAAGCCTGCAAGAATGTCCAATAAAGTGGAGAAATCCTTCATATTATTACATTGGAAATCTTTTACAATTAAGTAATTCAATTTTGGAATTCAACTACTTTAGTCAACATGAAAAAGGCCTCTACTGGTTAAAAGAGAAGATACTTGACTTGTAGAGAAAGTTCTTTATCACAAGATAAAGACTGGATGTTCAGGATGTACTTGTGTGTTGTAAAGGGTCATAATATTGATGCATTTAATTTTTGCTCTCTTCAGGTATGGTTTGCAAAAAGCCTTTAAGCATGACACCAACTGCACTTGAGTTGCAAAAATTCACCAAAATGTGAAATAATGGAGCGCTTTTGTCACAGCTTTTCCATAGAGTGTTTATCTTAGTCTGTAGCTTGCTTGGCACAAATGAGTTTATTTGGCTCTAGAATCACGTAACTTACTGCTTTTTCCAAATATTACTGAAATAATACCAAGTACTTTGCTTTTATTCCATATTATACACAGAAACATCTTAGTAGGGATAAGAATGGTGTCTTCTCAAATTTGTGATCTCCTGCTCATTAAAAGGCTAGTCTGCACTGCACTGATTATGACTGATGTCCTTATATAGACCAGAATCCTAATAATAATAATACAAAGGCAGTACGACAAAACAATGCTTTCTACTCCAGTTCATCAGACCAAAATACATGGTGAGAGAACACTTGTTGCTGTTTTAGCTCTCGTTACAGAGTGATAACCACACCAGTTTGTTTTCCTCGTATCCTGAAAACCTTAGTGAATAATCTCAGGTATTACAGCTGGGTTGAATTTAAATTATTTAAACCAACTTAGTTCCTCCTCTCAGAAGAGCAGGCTCTGGCAAATATCCCCCTTTTGTGGGGAACAAGCCTTAATTCCCATGTGATCATTTTGGGCTTTTCCACAGTTTCCAGCACATCAGGATCCCTTCCATCTCTGCTGTTGGATGACTCTCTATCCCCTACCTCCATGGAGTTGGCAGATCAAAGCAACTCAATTGCATATTGCAAATATTGTTGTGATGCACCCAGGCTTTTCTCTAGTGAGCCTGGTTTATCCATTTCCCCATCCAAAACCCATTTAAAGCTCTCTCACTGAGTCCAGCACAAAGATCCTTTCTCCCATTTGAGACAGGCATACCCAGTTGTCACCAGCAGGCTCGGTGTTGTGTAAACTGACACATGATCAAAAATCCAAAATTCTACTGGTGGCACCTGGCTTGGAGCCAGGTATTGATCTGCTCTTTCTTTCCCTCATCCCCTGTGCCTGAAAGGATAGAGGAAAACATTTCTTGTGCCCCTGATCCCCTACTTAGAAATCTCAAAGACCTGAAGCGTCTCTTGATTGTCCTTGGACTTTTGTTGCAGTTTTATCACTTCCTACCTGAAACACCAATAATGGATAGTAATCTGAGGGCTGCTCCAGGGTAGGAATTGTTCTTTTCATGTGTATCCCAGCTCTAGAGAAGCAACAGACTTCCTTACAAAGTAGGCAGTGTCTGCATTTTGGACCTTCTCTTCCCCATCAGAAGTGAGTTTCCAATGACAAGTACCCCTCTTTTTTCCTTTATGGAAAGAGTTTGGACACAACTGGACTGACTCAACCTCGATGTCACTTCCAAGCTAGATGAAGCACTGTCCTGGTAATCACTCACCTCCATTTGCAGAGCCTCATAATGATTATGCCAGGGCACCTCAGAGGTGGGGCAGTCACCAGGGTGCTCTGCTGTGGATTGTGTCAGTACCAGATCTGCTCACTTTGGTGATTGATTTTTTTTTTTTTCAATAAGATTCCAATTAGTTTACCACTTACTGAGTTTCATTTGCAAACCACAAATTTTTAGTGGGAAGCTAATTTAGTAGGACTGGCAAAGGCACTTGGAATAAAAAAAAAAATTGATCAAAGATACTGAATTCTGTCTCACTTAAAGACAAAGAGGGCTATCCAGAAATTATTTCAAACTAGTAACAAGCCATTCCTTTAATGATGCTCATGAAGTGAACATCTCTCTCCCATCTGTTGCTGCTCTCAGTGGATATTTTGGTGGAAACATAGTTCAGATACAGGCCCCGCTTGTAGGAGAAGAGTAAGAAATTGCTGTTACACCTATGAAACATAAAATATTGTCTTGTGGCCTCATGAACCTTCAAAAGCAGTGATTATTGCTTTGACACACAAATATTTTCTGCTTGTTTTCCTTGGGGTGCTTACATCTCAGTGCTTAAAAGTGACATATGCATATACTCTTCTATGCCTACATGAGAGTGAGAAAAAAGCTCTGTATTAAATAATAATCTGTCACATTTATTGTGATCACATTTTGAGGCATGTTATAAGTGAGTTTTTCATAGTCTCAGGACTTATTATAGGTCAAAACAGCAACATGTGTAATCATATATGAGGGTTTGTGTTCTGTATAGGGATGTTATTTCTTTCTGGAGGTTGTGCTGGTGAGTTAATCTCATGTTAATCTATAAAAAGTGTATTGGTGGACTATCATCCCTAAAGTCGTATCAACACTCTGATGTTCTTGTGAGCATTATTAAGAACATCAGGGGTTCAGTTTTAAACTTTTCAAATATGAGATGCCAGAGGGTTTTTCAGATCTCAACTGCTACATTTGCAGATACATCACTTTAATGTTATTGTTATCAACTATCATAGCTCTTTAATCAGCGCATCAAAATACTCCTAAGACCCAGAGGTACTTCTTCCCATAAGAACAAGAGCTCATAAGCAGAACATGGCAGGTGTTTTTCAGAACTCTACAACTGTGTTAGGCCAGGTATGATCTGGTTTCCAGGTCACTCAGTGACACCACTCTGGCACCTTCCTAACCTTGATATTCAGATTATGTACTAGCTGCACACACTGTAGTAGAGAAAAAACATTTATTTAACTCCAAGCTGACCATCCCTTCTTCATTTGAACCTCACCTTAGTCTTCAGTTTGCAGATGACTTACATTATATACGTAATTTATGAATACTTGTTAATACGGAACTATAATTACTTCATATAACTACTCCACAGTAGTTAATTTCCACACACAAAACCCCTCTGTGCATCTCAAAGCTTTATTGCATTAATTAATACTGTAAACTCAAAAACCCCTAAATTTACAAATCCCACCATTAAAAAAGAGTCTTAAAAAAAACCCAAAAAAAACAGAACAAAAAAAACCCCAAAAGTGTTTTGTTAAAAGACTGGGGCGGCACATTCTCAATTTATTTGTTTGATTTTTGCTTAAGGGAAAACTAACATAATAAATCAATATGATAACATTCAAGGTTAAAAATATAGCATGTGTCTTGTAAACAGCTAAATTAAATGGGTTGTTTTCAGAAAATACCCAGTAGATATCAAGGTTGCAGAAGAAAGCAGCTCTGCAATCTCAGGATTATAGTACACTCTCTAAAATGTATTATAGCCTTACACTCTGTGATATTTTTGTGAGGTCTCACAATTCAGAATTATGGTGAGTATCCCGTGTATTGTATTTTTCTTAGAATTGTGAGTTAGTATTTCTAACTTTTTTTTTTTTGTCTTAAAAATATCACAATCACTAAGTCATGTCTGAGATAATGGCAGAAAGAAAACAAATCTTACTCTACCCACAAACCTGCTAAACCTCCATAAGTGCTAAACACCCAGACAAAGTATACAGACTTTATGAAGGTCACAGAAGTGAAAAGAGGAACCCATGCTGATCACTGTTTAACACAACTTATTCACTATATTGCTATAGTGTCTTTGTAAGATTTTGAGCAGAGTGGCAACTGACCATACCATAAGCTACTGAATATTAATTAATTAATTAGTCAACAAGGTGAAAATTGTATTTCTCTTGGTATTTCTCTTGACATCAAGTTCTTTAAAAATTGAGTCAGTTTTTCATTAAGGCCACTTATAAGAGAAAAATAAAAACTGAGTTCCAAATGCAGTATCTCAAACAGTTATGATGCTGCTAATGAATCTCAATTTTTAACTACAATAGAATAATTTAATTTGTATTGTACTATTTGCATTGTACTATTTTTTCTAATTTTACATAAGATATAATAAAAGATTTTATTGTTTAAATAAATAAAAGCTTTAATTTTTTTTTAAATAATGTTCTATACCTATTGTTGCATTTCTTTAGAGTAGTCTTTTTGCTTCAGTGGAGTACACTGGACATCTCAAATTCTCAAATGAGAAGTTTAGTTCTTTCATGTAGAGCTCTTAGTGAATTAGTCTGAAACTGCTGTGTTGGCCCACTCACTCATTCTTTACCATGAGCAGAATTCAGCATGAGAATGCAACAAAATGACTGCCACTGCTAGTAACTTCCATTTCACCTGCATGTGTTTGAATGGGCCTCAAACAAAGAACACCGAGGGATGATGACAGCTTGCAGCTGAGAGGGACATGGAAATCACATCTGGAAGGCACATCAGCAGAGTGAAGGGAGAGAAAAAGCTCTTACAAAGGACAAAACAGTTTCATGGATATAAAATTCATGGAAATTAATTTTAGGTACTTTGTTGACCATGGAACAACCTTCCAGTGTATTCTCTAGATCCCAGCTGATCACTCCAAAGCATTTCCCCAACTTCATTAACTCTGAAAGCAAAGCTTACTTTCACAGACTTCCCATCAGACTTAGGTAGGGGCTACCTTGGATGCTGTGACACTGACAGCATTAATTTCCTCTCTGTGGATCAGTTTCCCACACAACACACCTTCCCTCAACTCCTCTCCCCCTCCCATCTTCCCAGTCTCTTCATTATGCTGGAAAGAGATGACTTCACATCTTTGTGCCACAATCTGCTGAGCTATCAACTCAGATTTCCTACATCTGAGGCAGTCAATTTACAATTCCTCCCTAAATCCCAGTCCCAGTCTACCTCAACAGTATTTCAGCTGGCATCCCAATCCTTCTACTTCCTTTGTTACTGCACCTTCTGGTCCACCTCCAGTTTTTTTTACTAACAGAAACAAACAGTTATTTTTTAAGATGACGGCTGGATTCACCATAACCACAGAAAATATATATGCACACACTGACAGTTTGCAGCAGTAGAGAGCTGTTATCACAAGCAAACAGCTACTGAAAAAAAAAAAACCAAAAAAACAAATTAACAACAACAAGAAAAAAAGAGCAAAACCAAAACAAAACAAAAGTCTTTTGTACCTGGAAAAAAAATGTTTTTGGCCACCACAGTTTTTGCAAAGACATTCTCTATTATTTCAGGTGCTAAAACAGTAAAAAAAAAATCACTTTAACTATCTGGAAGAACGTCCTGTTCTTAGATTTCCATAACTATCAGTTCCATAGGAATAAGTGATATAGTTTTTCTGGCTATGGAGTCCTTTTGTCTATTTTTTCGACATTGCACTAACTTTCCTGCCTTTTTGGTTTTTTTTTTGGCCAATTTCTATTTCCCTTATCATTTTCTGTCCTCATAAACAAGCTGTTGGTTAGCTAAGTGAGGCAGTCCAGCCAGATGAATGTTTGTGCAAGCATTTTAATGATGGTTACAAGTAGCAAGCAGTGTCGAGCTGCCACCTAATTAGCTGAGCTCCAAACTCTGCCCTATGTTCATTTTGAACCCCATGCTGAAACCAGCTGCATTCCCATCCTTCACACTGCACCTGACAAAGACCACAACCTGTCTTTCTCTCTCCTATCCCTATACCAGAGAGGGTACAGCAGTTTTAGTTCTCAGTTGGGAATCTGCTCCTTTTTCATAAGATTCTCAGTACAAGCTGCACCTTCAATAGGGAGCATCAACAACAGCTTTGTAACTCTCTGCATCCAACTGGAAATCCAATGCTCACGTATGGCAAAGCATGATGTGCAAAGCATGATGTGAGATAACTCCCTGCCAACCATAATTATTATAGAGAATACAGGAATACAATTTATCTTAAAGGAATAAATTGAAAATAATTGAGAACTTCACTGCTCACTGCCTAGTGAATATTTGGTAACGTTCATACCTACTTTCAGGTACGTCCACTTCACTGAATTTTACTTCCTCAGATCTCAGTAAAGCACCATGGCACTGGAACAAGAAAGGCCAGGAAATATGGCAGTGGCCAGACCATGCAATAAAGACAGAGGCAATTTTATATCTGTCAAAGCAGCTACTGCAGGAAGCTTGCCAATGAACTACATGAAAAAAAAAAAAAAAAAAAAAAAGGGAAAAACTGTTTTCCTCAGATCATTAGTTAGATTGTGTTTTGGCCAGCTGCGAGAGAAAATCTGCTGCTTTGGATCTCTCAACTCTTTTCACCTTTTTTTGGTAATTTCCTAACTAGAGAGCATATTAGCTGTTTACAGATAAGCTTTCAATAATTTGGAAATGGATTCTGTAGCTGTGGGATAAGGGTTGCAGTTAAAAGCTAAGCTAGCTCAGCTGAAGTTCAAATTTCAAAACATAATGATTTCATAAAACTGAAACCTATACATAAGGTCAACTGAACCCTTAGGGGATGTGTTCTAGGCTTCTATCTTTTTCTTCTAATTCCCAGGCAGTCAGCTCCTAAAAATTAGATAAATTCAAAGCAAAAGTGTGAGTTTACTGAATCCCTGGTAAATCTTAATCCAAATGTGCTTTGGTTCATACAAAACTAATATTTCTAATCCTAAAGCATTTCAAGGTATAGTTAAATACATTTAAATAATACAAGAAATGCTTTACAGGTACTAAAGGCAAAGCAACAAAACTAAGGAAAAACAATTGACATAAATTCTTTAGCCTAAACAGAAGCAGAAAAAAAAAAAAAAAGAGCAATATGCTTTCTCATCCTGCTGAAATGGTTGTGCATCACCTTAACTACAATATACAATGGGACAGAGAAGGAGCCCTGAAGAGTACTCTACAATTTTTTTAATATGCTTTACAAAAAAAAAACCCAAAAAAACCAAAGCAAAACAAAAAAAAATCATACTAAAACCTAAATCCAAAATCATTTGCATTGTACTATGATCACTGCAATATTTAAAGTACGCAGAGAGACCAATCACACAGAACAGAATGAAAAACTTTCTGTTTGTATTTTCTGCACTCCTTGGATTTGGTGCATAAGGATACACTTTCCCCTTCCCCTTCAGCATCTACCAACTCCAGGCACACTGCTGTGGTGAATTTATTTTAAGAACAAGTTACAGTAAGAAGAAGAATACTATAAAGCTGCATGGAAACACTACTGCACTCATTGGTGCTATGTTTTTGGATTTTTCAAGGGGAAAAGTACGTATCAGAAAATCTTCCATATCTTGTAATGCCTCAGTATCCCATGTGTTGTTACACCATATATGGTTAACCTAATCTTAGATAAAAACCTCATTAGTACTTTATACAGAGAGAAATGGTTAAATTTTGAAGATTTTTTTGACATTTTACATCTTAAACCATTTTAACTGCCTTTAACTACAGCTAATCATTTTTTTCCGTATCTTTGACATCCAAAGTGGAGAATGGGTGGGGTTTTATGGTTTTATTTGTTTGGGTTTTTTACAGTATAGGACTTCCTTTGAGCAGGGCAAAATGAAAGGGTAATTATTCTGCCAAACAGCTTTGCTGGTCTTGAGAAATATCTGGCATGTGTTAAAAAGTGTCTGGCAAACTGCTCTGCTATTTCAGTGATCTGGAGCAGGGAGATTAGGCAGGAGGGAGTTGCACACCTTTGTATAGCAGATGTGGCTTTTCACATACCTATGGAAATTGCTCAGATTTCCAAAATCGAGGTTCAAAATTACAAATTTGAAAGGCTTATCACATTTTTAAGACAAGACAAACAGCTAAACTTCTCAAAACCTCATTAACACCCTACCATCCAGCAACATAAAGAAACTAATTGCTTATTGGCCAAAGACTCCATAAGCTTAAAAAGGCTTTTCTTGGCATTTTGTGTATTTCCTGGCAGCTCTGAGCCAGACTACAACTAGGTGGAAAGCTGTGAGCAGGAAGTGTGCTTCTCACCCAACTTCCAGCACCCAGGCCAAACTGAGAAGGACGTTCTATTTCAACTGGGCAAGTAGACAAAGACAGCCGGGAAATGAGATGTGATTGAGGAACATGGTGAAACACAAAATATGGAACGAGAGAAAAAAACTGACTGTTACTTTAGAGAGAACAGAAAAGAGTCAGTGGACCAGGGAGTTTTTGGAATATGAGACTGAACTGCTGATGGGTACAGACAATCAGAGATTGCTCCAGCATCTTCAGCCTCACATAACTTTTCTGCTTAACTACTGCAAGTCTGCTTTCCCTCACACACAGAGTCCCACTTTCTTCTTCCCACTTTCAAATTAGGAGAATTTAGGAAGACTTGTCAGGCTTTAGCTCTCCTCCTTGTGCTATTTTTTTTCTCACTCTGCACTCAGAGAAGAATATCTACTGCTGCAAGCTGTCAGAGCAGTCATGCATCATGATACAACCCTAAACTGAATTTATTTTTTACCCCATGCCATTTCCCCAGTCAGTGAACAGAACAGATCTCTTGGCATTCATCTGAACACAAAACTCAGGTTACACAGCAAAGCTGTTTTCCATAGTGCCCTTGCCTGAACTGTTGCTGAGAGTGGAAACCATGTGGCAAATGTGAAATGAAACAATAATTCTACAGATAGTGCTGCCATGAGGGTTTGGCTTCTATCTCTTCACTTCATGCACATTATATCATTTAAACCAGGCCCCTGAGGATTACTACTATGTGCTCTTGATCTTCTGGGTACTGAATTTGAAAAAAAATATTGAAAACTCATTGCTTCTGTTAGAATCAAAGAGGATTTCTGTCTGGAACAGACAGAAGTGCTGTGTCATAAAAAATCCTCTGAACTATCAGGCACAATGCATGACAGCCATAGAACCCAGAATCAGCAAACATATTTTGTGTTTGCTTTTTAGTACTTCAGTTTCTCACCTGAAATACTACCTGCACCATGAAAACTGGGGACTGGAAAGAGGATGACTAATAATATTTGGGAGCTACTTAAATAAAAAGTGGTAAAACCAATAGAAAATGCCAAAGGAAATTAAAAATTTTGTCATCAGAGCATGCTTTGATTAGCATGCAGTAAATAAAGCCCATGGCTACACACAGAACAATGAGTATGAAAATGATGAAGGCAGCAATCAAGTAAGCATTATTCCCCCCATGCACGGAATGAGGTTTGAATTCAAGGGAAAAAAAACAAAAAAAAACAGTAAGTGATTCTCTAATTAAAAACTGTGCCATTGTGCATAAGCATAGGGAAGACAAAATTAAGATTATACAAGCAGTTCTGATTCTTAAATTCCATAACTTTTAATCCCTTCATTTCTCTATTTTAACAGAACTCTTAAGCTTCTCGAATGTAATTTAGAAACATACACATGAAAACAGCCCCCAAAAATAAAACAGACAATAATAAAATCAGAAATTAAAACAAGAGTTTAATCCTTTGATAGAGTTTGTGTGAATGTTACATCCAAGAAAACAAAACTCTTTTTTATTATAAACATTACAAGTGATAAGCTAGTGTTATAGCAATGAAGTGTAGGAGATGTAGAAAGATGAGTTTCTTATTTGTGTTTTGGTGGTATGCATGTTTGACCTTCCTAAGCAAAGAGCAGTAAACTGGATTTTCAGCACTGAGAATTCTGTAACTCTGTATAGTGAACTAGAATCTGAAACAACAAAAATGCACAGGAGCAAGGATTTTAAATTACAGGAATATCTTTCTCTATTAAAACTGTATGTTTAAAATATTAAAGTACATTTATTTAAAGAAGGCTGCCTGTGGCTCTCCAGAATCAAGATTTTTTTTCTTTCTCAGGACTTTTAGAATCAGTGTATATACACAAAAAAAATATTTTCATATAAACAGGTCAAAGAGAGACCTGTTATTTTAATATTAGGCAGTTCTTCCCATCACAAAGGCAATTCATATTATTCTGCAGGTATGGTAAACTACAGAGTTTTTTCCCTTTATGTCAGAATACTAATAAACTTTATTTTTCATATTTATTTACTTTTATGTAACATCTTAGCATATTACAGAAACACAGTAACACTCATATAAAGTAACTGAAATACAGTGTTACCTAAACTTTCAGATTAAAGATGAGGCATCTCTCTAAATCTACGCATTAAACCAGTTTCAGGTTCTGTAGAATTTTACTCAAAACCTTGTGTTTCCAGAGCCATTAGGGCCTTGCTCACTGCAGCTTGTTTACATAAGGTTCATTAAATTACTTAAGAAGTTACTCTATAGCTTGTTCTGCAGAGTTTATGGTCTTCACATCAGATGATGCTCATTTATATAATGCTGTTAGTTCTACACACTGAAAATTCATTACATAAAGTTATCCATAGTCATTATGGTCAGCTCATGAAGCTTTTTTTTTGCTACATTATGATTTCTCCTTTGGATCTTTTCCAGTAGTAACTGCAAGTAAGGCATCTGTATTTGAATGCTAGCAAAAGATAATTGCTATTCACATAAAGTTAGTCAAAGAAATGAGCATCTCAGAATAACATGCCAGGCTTAGAATAACATGCCTCCCAAGCTGAATGTTTTATTCCACTATCAGCTTCAGCCTAACTTTTCTTAGTTTAATCTTAGGAGTGTTTATTGAGTTGCAGAGGTGAGGTCCTGTACAAAACAATTAAAAAAAAAAATCATAATAAAGCCTCATTGTTTCCCAGCACACAATCTACAGATGTTCAGCTGTTAGTACAAACAATTCCTCCTGTGTTATTAGAGCTGAGAGTCTGCACTGGAACTTGCACTCAGGTCAATTCCTCTAAAAGTACTGTGTAAAACTCTCAGAGACAAGAAACACAATGCCCTAATAACAGAGAGTACTGTACTTGCTTGCCTCAATGTAATTGCTGGAGGAAGACTCAGAACTCTCCTTAAAAGTAGTCTCAACATCCTGATGATGTCTTGCTTTAAAGGTGTCTTGCTGGCCAGACTGATACAACCTTGTTTCAAGCATTGCGAGAATCACGAGTCAGCCTTGTGAAGTGAAACAGGTAAGAGTCTTCTCATCTCTTTAATTATGTGACTATTACCTACTACTTCTCCCAAAAATAGACATGCAGTGTTGATGTTAACTGATTCCAAAATCTGGCCTTTGCCAAATATTAGAATTTACTCAGAACTGCAAAATTCCATTTTTCAAGCTTAAATAAATGCATTAAATTACTAAGCTATTTTAAAAATCTTTTTATAATCCTCCTGTGCTAGATTAGCAGACTAGTAACAGCATTTCTACATTTGTTATTAGAAAAGACATGAAGACATGGGAAAGAAAATTGTGTACATGTAGCAGCTATGTCAATCTCAGCCATTTGCTTGATGCATAATGCTTATGACACTACCAGCTTTCTTTGCTATTCAAATGGAACAGCTTAAATATTAAGCTGAGACACCACAGAAGCAGCTTATTAGGAAATGACAGTTTTGGAGAAAAAGGCTACTTACAAATAAAAAGAAAAGAAAAGAAAAAAGATTTGTCAGAAGCAATAAATTAAACAAACAATCCTTCCTTTCAAAGAAAACTATGCAATTGCAAGCACCACTACAAATATTTTTTAAAGACTTAAAAAGAGCAGTTTCATTGTCTGTCAGATCAAGACAGATATTTCTAAACACTTCCTAAGTGTATGATTGTCTTATGTTCAAGCTGGCCAGCATTTCCTCAGTATTCAATTCCATGGTGATGCTTTTGTGTATGATCATTGCTTTCAAAACTCCTGCTCTTGCGCTGTCAATGACATTTGGGGATCTCTGTGAATTGGTCATCATGAAACTATGTGGAATATCAACAACAAAAATCCCTGAGTCTAAAATCCTTTACACCTTACATTATTTGAAAATTTAAACCATATTTGAACTATAATGGACATGTTTTAGTTACAGTAAACATTCATGACTTGACCATGCCATCTTGCCATTTAAACAGAACATATTTTAGTCCATTTTGAAAAGAATTTAGTGACATCATAAAAATATTAGCAATCTAGCTATTTTCAAATATAAGGGATACTATTAATAATCTAAACAGCTGCAATGTCAGTGAATTTAATTAACAGTTAAAAACATGAACAACAGGGAGCAAGGCAACATGCTGTTTCTAAAGATGTGCAAAATGGAAGTATCATCTCCTTGTACCTGGAATATTGATGACCCAAATTCGCTCTAGCTCACGGCACAGGCAAAAGTATTCGCTCTAGCTCACTGCACAGGCAAAAGCCTATTTCAAATTACTGAGAGGATACAAAGAAATTTTCATCTACTTTCTCCTCTAAACCAACTCAGAAGGCAGCAGCCAGTACTTGTTCTTACCCTCCTGAGCCTACCCAAGCCCAGCTAACAGCCTGCCCTTCCTGAAGTCTCTCAGGATGACTGAGAAAAGCTAGACCAGACCTGGGGAAGCAACTGTGCCATGAGCCCCCTCAAAGGAAAGCAACATGGCTTAGATTTCCCCAGTCAAGACCTGAAAGTTATCTTTCACTTCACTAATGCAAGAAAACACCAAGTGTTTATAAAGGTTTTTACTGTAAGACATAGTGGTTACTGATCTTATTTTTCATGAACAATCAGGATTGAGACTTCTATCCAATTTCCTGACAATTTTGATTAAAAGCATGTATATACTATAGAAAAATAACCAAGAAGTCTATAGATTTTTCAAGTGCTGTTCTTCCTGGAAGATATATCTGTAGAACAGTTATTCAAACTGAATCTTGAAGGTCTACCAAAAATACCTCTCTCCCTTTGCCCCTTCATCTCCACAATTTTTTTTTTATCTTTTTTCTTCTTTCTAAGACCATAAGATGTAAAAAGCCATTTTTGCCATTTTATTTCCTAGAAACTGAGACCAGGACAAATAGATCCTGCTTTACGTTTTAGAAGAAAGGGGAAAAAAGCCCAAACAAATGCTGACATTTGCCATCTGTATAGCACTGCTAAAACTTTCTTCCTGCCACGTTTAAGAACCTGTGGAAAATTGGAAGCAAAAGTTTCTGCTAAAGAGCTCAGTTTTTTACAGTAGGCAATCCGTAAGCACCATATTTGCTCTTGTTCTGTGCCTTAGAAATCCTAAGCCTACCTGCCAAGTTTCATGGTTTTAAGCAAAGCACATTTTTCATGTGGTTCAGAATACTCAATCCCCCAGCTAAGTCATTATTACTTTTTGCTTTTATGTGCCCCAGCCTTCTTGAAATGACAGCCAGTTTGGACAGTCTGCTCTGCCTTCCCTGTGTCTGATGATGCTGGGAACAGATGAATGGGAGGCACCCCTGGCTGTTAGAGCTGCCTACCAACGTGAGTAAACAGTGCAGGGCCTGATTATTATTTAGTACTGACAGTTTTGGTTTGGAGAGAAATGCACTCCAGAAAAATAAGGATAAAAAAAGACATATTTTTAGGATATATCCCAGGTAACTTCTGCATGAAATGGGTCTTTCTCATAACAAGAACTTTCTGTACTCATTACTCAGCTTAAACAGTTTAGGTTAATGTATCAGGCAGCACAGACCTACTGGCAACTCAATTGTTAGGTATCCTGATGGGAAAACCTAAGTTCTGCACAGTGTATTTTAAAACCCAGGGCTGGCAATCGACAAAAAGAAAAAGCAGCTTGAAATTCTTGACTTTTATTTAACTGAAGCCCTTGACTTGGTAAATCACCAATTAATATTAACTTTGTTAGCCTGAAACTGAATTAGATTGACTGCAGTACATTGCTTCTTTGGCTCCTTCTCTGGTCAATGCAAGCAGTTACTTCTAATGGTGTTAAAGCTCAGATGAAAATGTTAAATAGAAGAGTCAATTGCAAGGTCATTACTTCTTTTTCCAAAGTAATGAAAACAAAGTACTTTATGCAATATACAATTATAGGTTAATGACACAGCTCTCCAGAGTGGCTCTAGGGCCTTGTTCAATTTAAAATACTGATTTAAACAATTCTAAAGTAACATTAAGTGTAAATAAAAAATGTTAGCCACAGTTTAAATGTTATATCAAAGATACATGTGATTAAAGAAAAAATGAATAGGCAACACTTTTAATGCAAATATTTCAATGAGAAAGCATTCTAAGCCAGTATGAAAACAGCACTCACTAAAACCAGCTATTACAAAGGCAGAGTGAGAATCAATCTCATAAGGCAGAATTTGCCTACCCATTTACCTTGGAATTTCTGCAGAATGAAATAACATTACCATAAGACAAACCCCAACAAATTGGGAGATTTTGCTGGTACCTTCTCTACAATTATATGTTGCAATCCTGTATGAAAATAACCCATAACCATACTGGTTTTACAAAACAATTTTTTCTCACACTCTATGACTCATTTCCATCACAAAGAACCACACTAGGTGCTCTTTCCAGTATCTCCTTCAACAAGAGAAAAGATGGTAAGATATATTTCATGGTGATTTTGATTGTCATGCAATTAAAAATTAAAAACAATTTCTTTCATGTCAGTACATTTGCATTTTTTAGACAGAAAAATACCCCAAACAATCATTAAAAATTAAAATACCAAAGTACCAACTTTCTGAGTAGCAGCAAGCTACAGACAATAAAAAGACAAAAATAATAGATAGATATTTACATTGTTGAACTTCACACCCCTCAAACTCTGCCTGGACTTCTGAATTAAAATAGGAAAACAAGAAAATGAAAGAATGGGATTCAGGGTCTCTCTGGGCCAAGACAAAGTTTTTCTGCCCAAGTATTTTTTCATCAGAATCAGGAACAAGCTCTGACCTGAGCATTTCATGCAGCATATTTAGAAAAAAACTTTTATTGTAAGAGCCAAGAAAAAAGATTTTTTTATGTGCAGCATGTTCTTTAAGCCTACCTTAAGACTCTGAAACTTATGGATAAGAACAGGAAGTACACTGGTCAGGTACAGTATCACAGACCCTTTTTTACTTACATTCAGCAATGTCTCTGGACATACTTGTGCTTCAGAAGCATCCTGTCATGATACAGAAGATTCTGGAAATCACTCAAAACCAAAAAGAGCAGTGGAGAACTAATCTCTTTCCCACCCCCATTCTGTGCCCCTCTGCACAGCCCCACCACAGATGGACAGTCTCTGCTCAGAGAGGATTTAGTAGCTGAAGGACTTAAAACAGAAGCCTCTGTCAGAGAAAAGTACAAAATCCCACAGGAGAAAACCTGCTGTGGGCAGGCTGGCGCTGGCCAGGGGTGGTCAGAATTGGTCAAGTCCAGCTGTCACTGTCACCCATGCTCAGGGGAAGACAGAAACTCAGCCACTTTGAGAAGTCACCTCTGGGAGCCACTGGGGAGGACTCTTTCTTACCTAAATGTGTCTGCCAGGCCAGAATCTCTGGGGCATTTCCAGTGGTGCTTCTGCTTGGTCGAATGAAGCTTGTGTGCTAAGCAATGCACAACTTTTTAATGCGTTAAAACCTGTGTATATTCTGCTTTGCAGAGCCCCAGTGGAAGATGGTTGAACAAAATAAAGTGTGGCTTCTGCACACTGTCTTCTGCAGAGAAACAACTGCTCCCAAGCAAAATCTCCCCCTGGACAGCCCTCCTAAACATACCCCCCTGCACACTTTCACCTGCAGAAGTCATCCTGAGATCATGGCAGTAGAAATGAACTTAGGCAAGAAACTAATCTGAAGCAAAATTGCTGAAACAGGAGATCTGTTAGCAAAAATAATGGTCAGTGACAAATTGGGCAGCTGCCCATCCCCATGGGACTAAAACAAAGGGAGATGGATCTGTCAGAGCTTTCACAGAGTCCTGGTGGATGACACAGCGGGAGAACACCTGGCTGACTGAAGGATGCTCATGCCATAGGGAAACACTGTTTTCAAATGAGAGAGATTAGCCTGCAAGACAAATGGCTGTGATAGAGGCAAAATAGTTGTACTTGTCACTGGAGGCTATTAGCTGTAAAATGTAACATTACTTCTATCCACATATTTCATCCATTCATAACAAAGTAGATGTCATCAGGTTTATGAGTGACAACATCGATTTTTAGTCAAAATTGTAAGACAGTTAAGCTTTTACATCTGGGAAGAACGTGATTTTTTACTTCAAGTAATTACATAACTTGTACAGTTTCTTCATGGCCACTTTTCTAGTCTCTTACGTGTCCATTAGAAACCAGTGTTACACCTCCATTCCCCTCCACCCAGCACCTTCTTATGACAGAAAAATGTGGAGGAAAGGGGTTAGAAGCACACTAGAATGCAAAGCCTCTTTTCTAGCCTCCGGAAGATCGGAAGAGCGTC
>JAYDZK010000001.1:105384099-105398876 GCA_034509185.1 Euphonia xanthogaster
AATGCAAAGCCCCTTTTCTAGCCTCCGGAGTTTTTTTTTTGTTTGTTTGTTTGTTTGTTTGTTTTTTGTTTTATTTTGTTTGTTTGGTTGGTTGGTTTTGGGTTTTTTTGTGGTTTTTTTTGGGGGGGTGGTTTTTTGTTGTTGTTTTTGTTTGTGTTTTCTTTTTTTGTGGTTGGGTTTTTTTGTTTGTTTGTTGTGGGGTTTTTTGTTTATTTTTTTCTGTAATGCAAGCATCTAGGTGGTCTCTGGTGGTCTCTGGAAGCACAGATACTACTGGAAAACTGCAAATCAGGAGCATGAGAATGAAGACAACATGAATCAATAGACAGAAAACCAGGAACTTTTAAAAGTAATTACAAATTTACTCCTTGATATATACACACTAAGTACAACAAGCACTGGAAGCCTCGGGTCTAGCCCATATCTTTCACCACTGACAAGAAAACTGCAGTCTTAAAGATAATCAGAATTTTGAACAGAGATATACCTATTTTTGACAGATTCCTGTCAGAACAAATAAACAGTAAATACCAAACATAGGTTTTTGCAGTAGAATAATGAAACTTCTACTGCAAAAAACTAAATTACCGAATTTAGTAAAAGAACTTGAAAAAATTCAAATGATCCTCTCTTACTGGAGTGCTTCTGTAGGGAGTTAAAATCGACTGATACATCATGTTTTTATTTACTTTTTATTTTGATTCAGGAAATTGCTAAGTTTTTGCACAAGTAACCTACTTTTCACAGCTGTATTCCATGCTGCTGTTCTATATATCTGTCCTTTCCCTTTCAAATAGCTAACCAAAACAGTTGGTTTGGACAAGGCTTATTTAGGATATCCTTTCCTCACTTAGGTCAATTCTCTGAAGAAAATGTGTAAGAATTTGGTTATGAAGACAACAGACTTCTGAAGACGTAAAAAAACCCAAAAAGGCATCATTCACCATGCACACGTTTCATTTTTCACATGTACCAAGAACTCCTGAGAAAAGGCCAAGAGGAAACCACCCACTAAATCTGTGTTGGGGGCACCCTAATGCAGAACACTCCTGCCACATTGGAAAGCTGCCAGCAAAGCACCCTCTGGCCAAACACAAAAGTACAGCCCAGCCCCGTGCTCAAGCACACACAACCACAGAATCACACAGAATAAACTGAGTTGGAAAGGACACACAAGGATCACCAAGTCCAGTTCCTGGCCCTGCACAGCACCATCCCCAGGTGTCACACCACGTGCCTGAGAGCATTGTCCAAACACTTCTTGAGCTCTGCCAGGCTTGGTGCTGTGACCACTGCCATGGGGAGCCTGTTCCAGTGCCCAGCCACCCTCTGGGGGAAGAACCTTTTCCAGATACCCAACCTAAACGCCCCCTGACACAACTTCAGGCCATTCCCTCAAATTCTGTCACTGCCTCCACAGAGCAGAGGTCAGTGCCTCCTCTCCTGTTCCCCCCATGAGGAAGTTGTAACTGCAGGGAGGTCTCCCCTCAGCCTCCTCCAGGCTGAACACACCAAGTGCCCTCAGCCCTCCTCGCATGGCTTCCCCTCCAGACCCTTCACCATATTTGTTGTCCTCTTTTCAATGCCCTCTCATAACTGAGCGTCTTTTTTACATTTTGATGCCCTAAAGTGCTCCCCAGAGCAGAGCAGAGTGGGACAATCCCCTCCTTGCCCGGCTGGCAATGCTGGGCCTGATGCCCCCAGGACAGGCTTGGCCCTCCTGGCTTCCAGGGCCACTTCAGGGCTTTGCTTACAGTCCATGACCTGCTTTAAAAATGCTAGCTCTGTAACTGGCTCTCCAGGGAAAATAATCTTACTTATGCCTCCCAAAAAACCCAAACAAATGTGTGTTTTATCTAAAACGTGCCATCTCATCAATCACTTTCAGTCCACATCAGAAAGCACTCCTTCCATATTACGCCTGCATGCATGTCCCAGGAAAGTTTGGCAAATTATTTTGGGCCTTTTGCCATCTCCTTTTAACTAAATATGTATAGGAAAACACAGAAATCTTATCACTGAGTATACACAGCAAGGCATACAGCATGTTGGAACAAACACAGCTTTACAGAATATTTTTTCACACCACATTCAAGGCTAGAAGGGCATTACAAGGAGGAAATGATTGCCACAATTCCTAAAAATAGGAGGAAGTGCCGTGCCGTGCATTTGCAGCCTGGTTTTATTCACAGTAACTGAACAGCATCTATAAATATATATGAATTAACAGTATCTAAAATCCTCTCTGTTGAGAATCAACACTGATACCATTGATACTTACACAAAACACAGCTCCCCCTTCCCATCCCAGCCCTGCATATGCTCTTGCTGTGTGTCCTGGCACAGCTTCCCTCCTACCAGAAATGCCACAGCCTACTGGGAGGGGCTGGTACAGCCCTCCAAGACAGTCCAGGATAATTATTTTCCACCATGCTCTCCCACTTTATGACAGGGACACCGGCCCACAGCCATTCCTCAAGAGGCCCCGGGAGCAGCTGCAACCACTGTGCCAACCCCACTGTCCCTCCCTCGCACAGAGCACAGCTGCCAAGGTGCCAGAGACCAGGAGCGCGTGCTTACACTGACTCCTCTTAGGGAGAGCTCTCAATACAGGTTCCAGTGACAGCCTTCCTTGCATACGTGGGGCAACGTTGCCTTGTGTTTGTTCTGTGATACCAGCCACATACAATATTATTATCCATTCCACACTCTGTGTTGTTATTCCTAGTTAATTGTGGTATTTTACATTAGTTTCTATTCAATCTATTTTGTTTCTGGGCATTGCTTCTACTGGGAAAAATGTATTTCCTTTGAAATCTTATCCTTCATTCCAAATTGCTTGTTGCCACAATCACCATAAATTTGGTGTCATTTAATATTGGTATTCTCTATTTCTGCTGTTCAAAAGGCTGATAAAAATAGTGGAAAATATCATAAAATACTCATTCAGTACATCCTTTCTAGCCCAAATCTGCCACTCGGATGGGCTTATTCTTGCTTCACCTAGCCTATATTTTCATAGATTAGTGAGAAGAATATTAGTTGAGACAAATTCGAGCAGGATACTTAGGTCAATATTTATAACATCTACTGCAAGTCACATAACTCACATGAGTTATAGGAATATTAGTGACTCATACCCAATTCAAAATCATAATTTGTATTACCATAGTACTTAAGAATCAGTCTTGAACCAGAAGCCCACTGGGACAGGCACTGGAAAAACATAAAAATCCACCAGGGGTTTGCTGACCTACAGAGCTCACTGCCTGAGTACTAATAAAGACAGAACAGTGCACAAAGATGCAATAGAGCAAAAGGGGAAAATAAGATGAGCAACAACATACCCCAAAGCTTTGGAATGCATACCTGAAAAGAATTATGCTAGAATAAAAAACCAAGCAAATACCAAATTCCAAGCACTGGAAGATGTTCTTAAGGAAGAATTTAATGTATGGCAGACAAGTAGATTTGAAAAAACGTGTGTGGAGCTTTTCAGGTTTAAGAGGCAAAACAGATAGAGAACATAAATTCATTAAATTGCTAGTAAAACCACTTTATATGAGGCTCAATCTCTTTCACTCTTATTATTTAGAGGCCAGAAAGGGCAGAGATAAGGTGAAAAGGACCTTGCAAGCAAAGATCTGCATTTATATTGTATCTGATGCAGCTAGGATAAGAGTCACTAAAAATGTACACAGAGCCTTCAGAAAATTAGGTAACATCTAATTTTGCACAAGACTAGACTGTTCTTCCATTTTTTTATTCTTTTTTAAGTGCTTCACATAATTTCTCACTACTTCATTCTTTCATTCTGAATGTACGTCATGTTTTGTTCTAATCACGATGGTGTTGGCACCCAAATATTGACTGCTTCTGTAACTGGCAGAAAAATACACCTGGTTTTGCTCACAGCCTCTGAGCATGAGACAGCTAATTTCATATTCCAATTCCATGCTCCTCAGAAAAAGAAAAAAAAACAAAAACAAAAAGCCATAACGCCAGAACAAAACATAACTGTTAAGGCTCTATAGGGGTCTCAATCCCCACTGTTGCCCTGCAAGGTCTGGAGGCATCAGTGGTGCCTCAGTCACCACTGAAGTTCTGACCTAGGAAAATAGGGGTTAAGTCCATTTAAGGTCTTTTATAAACTGGATACAAAAAAGTCAGACACAATATTAAACCACATTTTTAGATTATGTTTATCACCAAGACTTCTCAGCTTCTACAGTATTTCAACCAGGGTTTAGGGACACAAATATGTTTTCACATTTAATGTATATGCCAAGAAATTTTCACTCTGTGATTGCTTTTTTTTTTTTTTGCTTGTTTTAGAAGGTACTTCTGTACTGCCAAGACCACTTAAGCTTTCCTCTTTTGTGTCAATTCCTGAACACTTTCAAATACAATTCTTCACATATTTCTGATGAGCATCTAAATTGTTTTCTTATAGCCTGAAGAGAAATTAAGTTCAGCAACAACTGTATTTTATAGGGAAGTTCAGAATACCTCATCAATAAGTTTTACAATGAACAGCAGGCCTCAATGCACAGGCTCATCATAGGCTAAAGTCACTGTCAATATAACTGAGAAGCACTTGCACATGTGAGAGAGAATATAACCTGAGAGGCCTAATTAATGGAATTAAAGGAAAAAATACAAATAAATATTGTAATACACTTTAAAATCCTAAACCACACATATTCTGCATTTTATTGCCTGCAAAGACCACTTACAAAGCAAATACACTTGCAGGACCAGTATTAAATCAAGTTATATCTGGTTATAGTCTTGGCTTTTCCCTTTTTCTCCTAAAAAACTTTCCTTTTTCTCCTTTCAGTAGCTGGAGTTATTTAATATGATTATGAATATTTAACCTAAAATAAGACAACAAAATCTGACGCTTTCCATGTTGGAGATATCTATGTTGTTTCATCAGGTATCAGATTCCAAATTTATCTCTACCATATTGTAGTTCACATAATAATGTTATATGAAACAGCTGCTTGAAACAATGACCCACTATATTTTAAGATTCATGAGCTGCTTTGTATCTTGAAGTATATCAAGCATCTTAAAAGTGTTTGGAACAGAATATGTCAACCTAAAAGCAAATTGTAGCATCACAAAATACTAAATCATCCTCTTTTTTTTTCCAAAATGTGAACTGTGCCATGATCATCAGAATTTATTGATTCTACAGAGAGGAAGAAAAGTTATTTAACATTATTATGGGAGAAACTAGTAAATAGAGAGACTACTTTTCACAGATTTCCACTTATTTTGAGAGGTTTATATATAATCTATATCTATATCTATATATATATATATATATATGTATATATATACACACACACATATATTTCTAAGTATCTATATCTATAGATAGATAGATATGTCTCCCATGCATCAGTTACAGAGCAAACCATCCAACCATCCATGCAATACATCCTTTCTCTTCCTATATTTACTAAGTGTGATTTCAGATTATGATATAGTTTTTAAAATGGCACAACATTTCATATATGCTTATTGTTAAAATTGCAATCACTTTCACAAATTGCCCCACTATCATTTGTAGATAAGAGATGTAACAAAAAATGACAGTTTTTCATTTAGATGAGGCATGTGATGCCAATCAAAGTATTAACACTTATGGAACATTTTTATAGAGAAAAGAATGTTAAATTACACTGCTCATGTGTTCCGTCTGTTTATAATTAAAGGCAAATTCATGGATGCACAAGACCATATTCTGCCACCAGTGTATTCATCAGCAATGCAAACATTTAGATAATTACATAACAATGCATTCTTCACTGGCAGTTAGTAGCAGAAGAGAAGATTCCTACTTTAATTTCCTTATATTGCCATAATTACCATAAGCTTTCAGAATAACCAATTCCCTCTAAAATATTACATTCATCTAACTCCTCTGTTCCTCTGTATGGAAATCTGAGGAAGAGCAGCTTGTTCACTTCTGCCTACCTCAGCAATGTCACACACCCAGGGCTGGTTGCTATGCATTTGCTCCACACAGACGTGAAAGCCATGTCCAAAATCATAACCAAACTCAGTGCTGGTTGTGTTTGGCTCTGTCTGTGCAACTAGAAAAGGCATCACAGCCAGCCACTGCCACCTTCCAGGAGTGCAACTGTGGGCACAGCTGTGTTGAGCCATATGGTGCCTCATGACTTGACTGCACATGCAGAAGCTACACAGCTTTGATTTCCCTCTTTACTAGGACCAACCCAAGCTCAGAAGTTTCTTAGTTGTGCCCCACTGATCAATTCATCAAAGTCCTTGGAGACAGCGGAGTTGTCTTTGCAACTCATGTAGGAAGCAGACATGTTGTTAGAAAGGAAAATCCATACACACAGGTTCATCATAATTTGTCTAAATGTTCACCAGGCGAGACCTGTGTACCTGTATTTCACACCAAGACAGGCTTACTTCTCCTTACCAGATTCTGTGCTCTCAAATTCTTTTTCCAGAAAGCAAACAAACAGAAAATAAATAAATAAATAAAGTCCTCACTAAAGAAAAATTCTCAAGAAAAATTACAGATTGCTGTAAATATAACCCTTTCAGTGACCAACATTACTTTATGCTGGTGCACCTCAAATATGTGCAGTCCACAGAGAGAAAGGGAAAAAAAAAAGTGTCAGGAAATTTAATTGCCAACAGGATAATTCTCCAGAAGTAGGAGACAACTAGCAAGCTAAAAATAGGTAAATGATAAGTGGGCCTAAGTGACCTAGATAATTTGAAGAGGAAATTGCAGCTAAGTGAAAAGGGGTAGACAGCTATTAAATGTTTTCTTCTTTAGAGGTAAAGGAATGGCAAAAACAGAATGCACTTTTTCTATTAAGCCATTCTGCTCATAGTGTTACAGAACTGGAAAACATAAGATTTAAAAGATATTTGTAATCTGCTTGACCTTCTACACATATGTTTACTGTCAATCCACAAACTGAATACATCTTCAATCAACTATAAAAACATGATGTTAAAAATAAAGTTGTTTAACTCTAGTTTCCTCCCTTTGGCTAATGGGGAAAACTAACTGAATAGCTTTGTGTGGTATAGAAGGTCACAATATAGCTTAGGGCTCTGAAGTGTGGAGTCTTTCAAGTGTATTTCCATTATTTTGTGAGGTGTTAATAAAAAGCATCTACTGTAACAACAAACAAAATGTAACAGTCACAGTGTCTCATAGACAACCTTTTTTTTTTCTTTTAAATCACATTCAACATAGGATTTTTATGTGAAAATGAGAAAATTAATTTTGAAAAGGCAACTTCACCATCCCAGATTCTCAAGGAGAACAGTTTGGTGCATTTTCATGCAGAAAGTAATTTCTGCTTTTATGGTTTAACTTTACTCCCTACAACCATTCTTTTTTTTTTTTTTTTTTTTTTCTTTCCTTCTTTTCCCTCCACTGATTGATTTTTAGCAAGCCTTTGGGCATATTTAGTCAAAGTTTATACAGTTTATCAATCTTCCATTTCTCTGAAGGAGACAATGGGTTTCATACACATTTGGGTTGGATATCAAAGAGTGGGGAGATTGCCAGAAACGAGGTGGTTTTCAAATGACTTTGGGGCTGGGCCACTTGAAGGAGATAAATCATCACACACCAGTTGCTGGCCCAGCCACTTGGTAGCTGGACATTTTGGAGAGATAAATGTATCTGTCCTCTGGGGTCTCCTCCCTCCTAACACACTGAATTTCCCCACAGCCCAAAAGTGCACTGGGTGGGTGTGTTCATTCCTCTGTCACAGATGGAGTCTCAACACAGCCTCCAGCTTTTGTATTACTATTTCTGTGCCTATGAGGGCCATTTTTATGTTATGCTAAATGTGGTGCCATTAATATCTCACTATGGGAAGTGATTGTCATTTCCTGGAAAAAAATAATCTTGAATATTCTAAAGCATAATTAGCATGAAATTATTATAAGAGAGTAAAATAAGAATTGCTATTCTGGGCAAACCAAGGGCTCTTCTAGGTTCATACAACTCTGATAGTGGCCTGTTCTCCTTAAGAAAGGAGTATAAGGATAGCAGAAGTGTAAAATGGCACAGTGCTTCTGAATAATGCCCTCATTTCCATGAAATCATGGTCAGAAATTTCCCAAGAAAGCTTCTGTTCCTTAACATTCAGAAAATTCAGGATGCGTTTAGATTTCTTGCTGATGTGATCTGAATGAAAAAAAAAAGCAAACATTTTTTAAGCTTCACGGAGACATATATGAGAGTCACTGTAAACAGCTCTGTGTGGTGAAGTCTCATTCAGGACATATAATATGCACAAAGGAAGAAGTAATATAAGCTTTATCTATTAAAGTGTTTTTTCTTTATGCAAACAAATATTAAATATCAAATGTCATTCAATCACCTTGCCATTCAGTATAATAAAATCCCTCTTCAAGCTTTTAGTTGTTTCTATCTGACCTGAATGGTTCTGAACCATCAGTAGTTTTTCCACATCCCTTTACCCAATAATCATCAGCTCAATAGAAATTTGCATTCAACCCCACTGCCAGCTCCCCTCTGTTGTGTAAAATGACTTAATTTCTGTCCTTTTGTTTCTTCTCTTACAGCAGCATTGTGAAACATAAGATCTTTTTAATTTTGTCTTTTTGAATAAAAAAAAATAAAAATACACACTTTTTTTTGTGTTTCAGTCATACTTATGTGTTCATACAGATTCCTTTGAAGAAGCAATGCAATTATGAGGCATGACTTCTTTGAAAACTATACTGACTTTTCTCCATTATATCAGATGGATCCACATGTCTAGTAATTTGAACAATTCTGGCAGAAAGATAAATAGACAAAGTAGTTTAAAGTATTACCGATATTAACATCCTCCTCTGGATACAAGGTTGAAATCAAAGAGTACAAAGCAACTGATAGCTTAAAGTTTATCGTTAAGTCTCTTCTGAACCATTGCTTACTGCAATATTATTTCTGTTATAAGAGGTGACTTCTAATGCCACTGAAATCAAGACAGATGCTCAGAATCACACTGTGTGAAGAAAGGTATTTATGCAGAAGGCTTCCTAAGTTCCCTGGCAATAAGCAAAACAGGAAAAAAATTGTTTAACTAGTAAGCCATTGCCTAAATTTCCATGAATGCTCCAGTGGAGAGCATGCACAGCCTTCCCATTTCCACTTCCACTTTGCTCCAGACAATTGTGCAAACCAGAGCTTGATGGCAAGGAACAAAACAAAAACTGCTCTTGGCTTTTAAAGTGATCTGTTTATTTCAGAAACACACTGTCTGGTGAAAAGCAATGACAACTTGATAAAAAAAAAGAAAGAGGAAATATTTTATTGAGAGATCCATGGCATCCCTAGAACAGAGATCGTCACAATTAAGACTAGATGTGGCAGATCATTTGGAGAGGAGATCACGGGTGGAGAAAGGCTCCAAAGTGAAATGCTACTATGCAGAGCCTGGTCTGGCTTGCTAAGACCTTGGGATCACCAATTCCCTGAACATCATTCACACCAGCACCCTCATTCCATTCTCTTGGGCCCCATGGGAGATCCTGAACCCCTGACTGCTCACGGTCCCTGGTGGCTGAACATGCCTGGGGGTCTGTGATAGCAGGTCAGCACATGAATGTGCCAGTGTGATTTGTGTTTCATGACTATGAAGTCATTATATTAGGCAAGATGGATGTTTTGTATGATTAAGACATTAGTAGTAAGACATATGACAAAAACTGGAATATTGTGCAATGTGATAAAGGATAGTGTAACTCCAGATGGCTTTTATTAGTTATTATCCAATTAATCAATCAGCTTCTCTGCAAAGCAGTTAAAGGTGCAGCATTTTATTTCCCTGCAACACACACCCCTTACAACCTGATCATCTAGCAGCCAGCTATCATCTAGATCCCTGACATATTTAGTGCTTCTGACCTAGGGAAAAAATGCTTCACTGATTGCTTTAATTGCAACTTTCTAGACACTTTTTTTTCCTGTTTTCCATGTTTTTATATAATGCTCACTTCATGAGCATAGTCTTCAGTTTTAACTCCTGCTAGGAGATCCATCACTTATACTTTACTCTTTTAATATCATATACTGTAATATCATATACTGTAATAAATATATCATAATTATCTTAATATCATATGCTGTAATAAATATACTTAATATATTTTAATATCATATACTGTAATAAATATACTTTTGATACACTATAGGATATATTATAGTATACTAAATAACGTCTGACATTTTTTATATCAAAAATAGTGTGGTCAGCAGGACCAGGTTGGTGATGGCCCCTCTGTACTTGACACTGGTGAGGTCACTTCTCAAGTCCCACGTCCAGTTCTGGGCTCCTCACTACAAGAAAGACAATGAGGTACTGGAGCCCAGAGAGCTGAGGAAGAGTCTGGGGGAGTTGTGCATGTTCATCCTGGAAAAAAGACCTTATAGCTCTCTGAAACTTTTTTCACTGAATGAGTTGTCAAGCATTGTAACAATCTGCCCAAGGAGGTGGTAGAGTCAGCATCCCTGGAAGTGTTCAGGAAATGACTGGATGTAGCACTAAGCACTATGGTCTAGTTGACATGGTGGTATCAAAAAGCCCAAAAGCTGGGCTTTTTCAGCCTTAGTGATTCTATAATTTCTTACAGAAATTGTCAGGTAAGAATACAAACACTAACTTATCCTGAGTGAATAACTGAATAATCAGTACAGACTGTGTAGACCAACTCAGTTGAGATGGTAAACAGCATATTTGATAACCTTATGTAAGGAGATTGTGATTCACCTTGATAGGTGCACTCCCTTCTTCTTTTGAGTTCCTTCCTCATCTTCTTTTCAGCATAGCTCCTGTTTCTGACCTTATATAGTATCATTTGGATTCCATTTTATTCAGTCTTGATTTGTTCTACGAGGACACCACTTTTGAATACATATTTGTCAGAACTATAGAAAACCTTGCTGTCTACAAGCCCTGTGTATTGCCCATAGCTGAACCAAGACTTGCCTTTCCTTCCTCTGTGCACTCTGACCAGTTGCCTCCTGAATGGCTCCATTTATGTTTTGTATCTTATGCAAACATGGCATTTAAAACTTCTGTGAGAAGGTGATTGAGATTTTTCAGTGCATTTTGCCTGAACTGAGTACTTTAGAGTCATTGCTATCAGAGTGGCAAGATAACCTTTCATCTTTTTAAGTAGGGATTTTTAATGTTTCATGCAGTAATGGAATACAATCCTGTAATGGAACCCTGTTTCTACCTGTGGTGATAAACTGTGTTGCTCACACCTGATTGCATTATATGTCTCATGCCTGAATTCCTTGTACAAAATGCCAAATGGGCTGTTAGATGATTTTTTTCCCAAAGAAAACCAGCTCTTGACTTAAAATGTCAATTTTCATATGATTGTTAACTAAAGAGAAAAGGAAAAAAACCAAAAAACCAAAAAAAGACACATGTGAAAATTGTCAAAACATATTTTTTTTCAATTCAGGACTCAGTAACTCTGTTATAAGATAAAAGATACAGAACATTCATAGCTTGTTTCATGCACACAGCCTCATAAATTGTTTCACCCTGCAGCCAAGGACTAGCCCAAAAAAATCATTAAAAAAAATAAAGAGAACAGCCTCATTTAATATCTTTTTTAGAACAGTGCTTACCTGTGTCTTGGTCAATACTTATACCTTTCAACAGAATTCCAAATGGAATTACAATTTACTACAATCTATTATTACTGTTCTCAGGGAGTCATGTCAGGGTTTGCTTGCTGGGATATTTTTTTAACACAAAGGATCTTATTGTCACCAATAGTTTAGAATATAGAGCAAACACACACACACACACATATATACACACAAATACATGCATATTTTATATGGACTTATTTTTATATATGTTTAAAATTCTACCAGACTGAACAGAAAAAAATTGCTTGTTTCATCCTTTTCCCATAAAATCATTGTTTCATTAGAAACCAACACTAAGTCCTTGGGTACACAAAAAGCATCCTGTTTTTAAGTCAGCAATATATGCTTTCTCATTAATATTGGCAGGATTTAAATATGATGGGCTTAAACTGGCAAATCAATCAAACACACTGTGAAAAGCAAATAGAAGAGAAAAATGGCTATCCTGTGCAATATCACCTGTCATGTACATCGTTGAAAAAAGCTGCATTTGATGCAGCTGTAATATCACATCCATCAGCAGACCCTTTGAAGGAACTGAAAGTCTTTATACACAACAAAGATACCAGAAAGCATAATTTAAAAAGCAACACACAAAAATACAACTGCTTACTGGACTGGGGTGGGTCATCTCATCATCACCAACACTGATACATCAACACCCAAAAATGAAATCTGTAGCACTGATGTGGTCTGCCCAAAACTAAATAATTTGTGGTTTGAAGAGTTTTCTTAGTTTTGGGTTGCCTGGATGTTTTATTACCCCTAAGGCATACTTTTAAAAAATGTTTTATGCATTTAAACACATGGGAGGAATTGCCAAACCTCCTGATGTCAAAGACAGACTATAAAAAAAGGATATACATGTGAGAGACACAAATTGCAGCCACTGTCTCAGGCAGAGGAGGTTTAGGGAGGGCACAGAGCAGCAGGGGAGGGCAGGAGCCCACTGGAGGCTACCCCAGGGGTGCAGGTGAGGAGCTGGGCTGGTGACAAGTTTCTCCCTTGCTTTCAGCTTCACTAATAGGATGTGGCACTGACACAAGGACAGATGCTGGATCTGTTTATGTGATCCAGAAAGATCAGGGGAGAGAGATCCACCCGTCCTAAATGTACGAGCTTGCACCTGCTCTTCTACTCTCTTCATTGATCCTGAGTGATGTGATTAATCTTTTTCAGATAGGGAGAATGGCCAATATTATTTGCCTGAACATCACTAAGTTTCCATAACATTCAGACAAATGTGGACAATAGCTCAAAAATTGTTTCTTTCTCCTGGTTTTATTTTTGAACTTCCAAAGAATCCACTAAAGTCTTATTTGTTTGCATGAAGAGTTTTGCTTTGGAGATTCTGAAGATGATTAGATGTAATAGTAATGAATTCTGAGCACGGAAATGATGATGTCTACTGCCAGCAACAATCATGCAAATTTGTAAATGTTTACAAATTCACAAGCTGACATATGCACCACTGAGACCAATATTGTAGTGCTATATTTAGCTTCTTCCTATTCCTCTCTCAAGATACATACACAATAATAACTTCAAGTGAAAAAAAATATTTAGATTAATGTATTTTACTTAAACTGCAACAAAAAAGGATGACAGTTTAAATAGAATTCTAGGAGGTGCAAGGCCAAATGTGAGGAGGGAAAGGTGAAAGATCTCAATAAACATAACTTGATTATTTTTTTCCCTCAGTAAAACATATTACAAATGAAAGTCCAGTGCCCTCTATTGCCAGCAGTTGTGATTACTTTGCTTACTTGGCATGTCTGATACATTTCAGGGAAGCTCTTGTTATTCTACAAGAGTCCATAAAAACAAGAACGCAAAGCCAAATAATTTTAACATAATAAAAATGCATGCATTTTAGTCCTCCTAATTTTACAAATTCACTCAGAAATTTCAGATTTCATTATGCAATACTGCATCATCTTAGAAGACTTTAAAATGTAGTCTATATTCACTCAGACACTTCTAATGGTGAAAGTGTTTCGTCATGCAGATGCTCGTTGTTTCAGATAATACACTTGCACAAGTGTTAGAAGGGGAGTAATTTAGTGGAAAACATTTTAAGCCTTAGAATTTAATTTGGAGAAGTAACATAACCTTTGCACGTGCAAAAAACCGAAAGATACTGAGAATATCTTCACAATCTTCTGTGGCCCTACTGCACCAGCGACAGATTTAATTCTCTCTGATTAATGGGGATTTCCTCCAAGGGCTGCTGCACTCAGAGGCAGGATGCCTGTGGCACCAGAGCTAGGGAATGGGATTGGGATTGGAGATGGGTATAGTTCTGCTGGAGAAAAAACCTACAATTTTCCCCATGGAGAAGCTGCTCCTGAACTGTAGCCAGTTTTGAATTTATGCCCACTAAGGCAAAGCAGAGGAAACATGTCAGTGCTTGTACAGTCATGGGAGCAGACAGAAGCCAGCCTCACTTGGAAGAAAAAGGCCTTTTGAGATACACAGCCAGCAGCCTCAGCTCCACCTAAAGATTTGCAGATAATGAGGTGGAAGGAGAAGTTTCACTTGTCATCAAAGTGAAAATTAATCTGCTCTCCAAAAGCTGTCTTGTTAAACTGCAATCATTTAGACATTTTTGGGGGGAGAAAAAAGCCTGCAACAGGCAAAGTTGTAAAGACTCCTGGTAATGGGAGAATGTTCTGGAAGAGAAATATTAGAAAATCCCTTTCCTTCAGGCACACAGAAAAAAAATCCTCACTGACTGAACATTATTTTAAATAAAACCCCAAAATGCAACCATAAACAATACAGAGACATTTTGATTTGCTTTTTTGTTAATGTCGAACGTCCATCTTTGTGACTTTGAAGCCAAACCAAAACCTATTTTTCTCCTCTCTAGGTTTTCAGTGAAAGGGCTCTTTTTTCTACCAACAATTTGCAAAGCATCTCCAGCTGTGTGACAACCTCAGTGGGGTAGGAGGGTCAGGTTTCTGACATTACTAAGAACTGGAAAAAAAAGAGAAATCCTCCCTCTTACGCACTATTTTGGTTTTGTCATGCTGCACTGTGACACCCCACACCTTCTGGGCTCCTTTCTCACAGGAAG
>JAYDZK010000001.1:105398976-105412472 GCA_034509185.1 Euphonia xanthogaster
CATTTTGATTTGCTTTTTTGTTAATGTCGAACATCCATCTTTGTGACTTTGAAGCCAAACCAAAACCTATTTTTCTCCTCTCTAGGTTTTCAGTGAAAGGGTTCTTTTTTCTACCAACAATTTGCAAAGCATCTCCAGCTGTGTGACAGCCTCAGTGGGGTAGGAGGGTCAGGTTTCTGACATTACTAAGAACTGAAAAAAAAAGAAAGAAATCCTCCCTCTTACGCACTACTTTGTTTTTGTCATGCTGCACTGTGACACCCCACACCTTCTGGGCTCCTTTCTCACAGGAAGTGACAGCAGAAAATCTCTATCTCCAGCACTCAGGCCCCTACACTGGGCAAAATTAAATATTTATAAATAACAAACTGATTATTTAGGGAGATACTTTCTAGGTATTTTACCATTAATAAACTAAAAAAATATTTTTAAACAAATTATAAAAAGTCAATAAGTTAGTAAAACTGAAAGCTTGCATGCAGTTGCTATGTGCAAAATTCAATGTATTAGGAGTTTTGCTGTCTTTAAACTGTGCCTGTTTCTGTTCTTAGTAACGTTCTGTTCATGACAAATTATTTGGTCATATTAAAAAAGCTATAAAAATATATTAATAGATAGTACAATTCCAGAATTAAATTCTGAGTAAAAGAAATTCTAAGTAAAATAAAACAAATAGCCACAGTCATTTATATTATCCTAAAAAGTACAGTGAAAATAATTTTTAGTAATGTTTTTGTTCCAAAGGTAATTTAATTGAAGTGTAATAAATATTTAAATAGCAATTTGATGTTTTACTGCATCATAGGAAAATAAGCAGAATATAGAACACTAATGGGTTATGATATAGAGCTAGATATAGATCAATGTAAATAATTCTGAGTATGTGTATTGCCTGATACTTCCTTATGTGTTCTGGAGATATCAAAAAAAAAAAAAAAAAAAAAGTCTTAACAATTAGCAATGCAAATGTGTTTTCTATGCCAGGTTTAAACATCATTTGGTTTCAAAAGCTTTTTCTTTAATGATACAAAATGGAAATGATGGGCCTTTGGTGTGTCCTTGCAAGATGCATTATAAAAAGGTTATTGGCACAAGAAAGGCTGGGATTTAAAAACAGGATATGTCCCAAGGGTAGTGTTGATCACACAGAGCTGCAACTCAAAATTAAGAACTATTAAATTTCCATGATAGTTCTGGTTATTTGCCACTCTGCAGCAAATAATTGGGCTCCCACATTAGGAAGCTGTTCTTTCTCATCACTTGTACTGTAGCACTCAGAAAGGCTGGCAACAGACATCAAACAGAGTAATTAGGTACTTAGGATGAATAAATATCAATCATGGTCTCTAACCAACAACAAATAATACCAACAATTTTTTTTTTCAGATTTATCACAAATTATACAATTTTAAGTCTACCAGGTTTTCTGAGAGTTTTCTTTCAAAAGAAAAAAATTCTGAGGCTGCTCAGAAAGTATTTTTCATGTTTAATTAATGAACTGAGTTAACATCTACCACACTGATTTTTAATGTGTGAACTTTAAAGAACTGATATAAGTTTTAGCACAGACACAATTTCAAAATTTTACAAACAGTCCATCTTTTGTTTGCCCTGAAATCAATGTTCTTACATGTGATAACTGATCCTCCTATACATATATCTCCAAATTAGTGCTCCTCAGGTGAACAGAGCACAGGTTTCTCCCTGGTGAAATTCAGCAGAACTCTAATAATCTAATGGCAACCTGGAGCTCAGCAAACTTTTATTTATCTTTTTTCTCCAACAGTCTTTTGTGCAGGCACTTAATTTTCTGTAAATGGCTAAAGCATCACAGACATCCAAACAAACTTCTCTGAACTTCTCTACAATGACACAAAGTTTAGTTCTGCAAATCCAGCACTGATGTCCCCTCTGGAACTCAATTCTAAACCTGAAATCCTAAGGCAGCAGCACACCTTACTGATGGCTGTTATTATCTAAAACAACTAGGGATCTTTTCTGGTCTCACAGACATGCATATGCATTACCTGTTCTGATTTCAGAAAATACAACATACCAGCAGACATCAGTGCAGCTTGAGCACACTGATCAGAATCTCAAAAGTATAGGATTTGATTCTAATTTTCCTACCAGTCATCCACTCATCTAAGCAGCTGTCTTCATTTGACATATAGGTTAGCTGTCAAGAAAGCAGTTTGGAGAGAGCTAATATTGAACATTTTAATCTGTGTTTTTGTGATTTGTTGCCAAACTCCATCCCTCCCTTCAGCTCCTCTACTTGGTTATTAATTCTTGTCCAGAAATATGGCTAAAGACAGATTATTCACGGGGGTAAAAACATTTCCATGGAAGCAGAATTTTAAAAAAGTTGACAAATGAGACTATTCTTGTCTTCTCCACAGAACTTCACCCAGTTACTCCCATCCCAGAGTCTGCAGACTGAAAACGCTTTTCTGTGAGTCACTTTTAAAATATATTTTAATTTGAAATCATTGTGAGTGATAGCATGGAAAACTGAGCAAGTGTGTCAGCAAATGCAGCACTGCAAATTTCTCTATTGGATGTCAGACTTATGGCAGTGCTGTCTCTCTGGACCTCAGCTATTTGACACACTTCCTCAAAAGACCAGCAAACCGTGCATGTGTGTCAGTCATCCCTGTTGGCTGATGTGCAGAAGGCACTTAATCTACAATAACAAGAGACCACTAAAGAGTCTGGAATAATGTGTATTTCAGCTTGTCCATGAGCTCAAGAAGGTGAAACGAACTGAGACCATCACCACACTTGCCATGATATCAGCCACATACAAACCCTGAATAAAGTTCTTTTAACTGTTGTGCAGTTTGTCTAAACCTGTAAGCAATGCCCTCATGTGTGTTCCCTTTATCTCTACATATAACACTTGATTGAAAAATTTAGATGCTCTTCTAAACAATTTCATTAGTAAAAGGTGCATTTAATTCTGCTGACTGTCATTTACTAGACACATATATTTTAAATGAAACTGTCAACCTTACTTTCTTTGGCACAGGTTGCATCATTACTGTGTTTCTTCACATGATTACACAAGAACAGAATCTAATTCCACAGTCCCCACACAAAGAACTGCATCATCATGTTTCCATCTGCCCATAAAAAAGGTGCCATTTTTCACAAGGTAAATTCTCCACAAAAAGAAGAACTATCAAATTATCTTTGTTTTCCATAAAGCTAAGTAATGTAACACTTGGTATCCTATTAATCTATTTTCATATTCTTCAATAACAAAAGGAAGAAAATCCAAGCATGAGGTAAAGTATAAAATTATAAAAAATTATCCACTTTTTTCCTTCCCAAACCTAATGTGCTTTATTTTCTGCCACTTGTTCCTACCCAGTTAGATATTAATCATTACAGTGTTTACCTGAAAAAATCCACTGTCATATATTATGTCTTCTTTGTGTAGTGGAACTTTCTATTCTTTTGCAGCAGAAAGGTGGAAAACCTACTTAAATATCTGAATTTGCAAGTGATTTTATCAATATCTGTTATTTGCTATCATAGATTAAAACACTGAATTCTCCTTCACAAACTATTATGAAACCCTCTTATAGGTTAAACTTTGACTTCAAGCTAACCATAAGGATATACCCTAAAATTCAAACTGCCAAAGTTTACCATTATCAGCTCATGTTCTCTTCTGTACTAACAACAGATACTTCTACTGCTGACATTAAAATTGACAGCAATTTGAGATACTCTATAATGAGGAACAAAAAAACTGTCCATATTTCTTTAGCCAAAGACATTTACTCTTTCCTTTTTAGGGTTGGCAGTTGGTTTTTTTATTTTTTACCTTTTTTTTTTTTCCCCCTGGAATATTCACATTTTACTTATAGAATTAGTTGGCATATACAAGTTCTTTCCTGTATGCAAGTAAAGAGTATTCCCATCTTCAGTAGCACTTTCTGTTTTGAAGCCTATTATGCAATGAATGAGACAAAATGAGAAACAACATAAAATCATTTATAATGGGGTACAGGCACTATTAGGGTAATTATTGTGTCTGTTCCCAAGTCTCAGCTGAGAGCTGTCACACTTGCAGGACTATGACAGATTTGTGTTCTCCCAAAACACCAAATTTATACCAAATTTTATACCAAATTTTAAAAGTTGGTATCTGAGAAAAAACTGTCATACCCAGGACCAGACATATCTCTAGTGGGAGCTCTAATTACAGTTCTATTATTAAAAACTAGGTTATAATACTTTCCTTTAATATCATTATGTACACCCTGCAGAACTTCATTATTTTATAAATAAACTTCATCTGAGGTCAAAAAAAAACTTCTTTCTGAATAAAATGATATTAACTTATTATGTTCCACATTAAAAAATTGCTTTAAGCTTTAACTTATTGCATTCCATAGGTTCACTCAAGAAAGTCACACCCCATGTCTATGATTGCAAAGGGGAAAAGAGAGGTCTCTGATTGCTGTCTCCCATTTCTCTTATACTTTAAATGTACTATTTTATGTCACAATCTCTGAAAGCCAACTTTTGGCTCCTCCTACTGAAACTTTGATTTTCTTATAGATAGGTCACATACTGTAATTTTCAAGACCCAGATTTTCTGCGTAATCCATTTTCTGGCTAGCAAAAGTAAGAATTGGAGAGAAACCTGCCCTTTTGAGCAACTGTAGGAGGGACCTGCAAAATTTATTTTACCCACTTTTTTGATTTAGAGCACCCTACTCAACTTGCTAAAAAAAGTCTGAAGAGAGACACAGCCCCACCCATAGCAATTGAAATATTGCTGACATTCCTGCTATCTTTTCCTAGATACCCTTCCTCAAACTTGGTAACACTCCAGAGGTTTTAGGTTCTGCACATCTCAGATAGAAAACTGTCAAGATTGTGTGGCTGAAAGTTTGTTATGGATTTTGTGTTAGGGATTTGACTCCACATCTAAGAGGTACCAGACTGCACTGCTAAACTTGAGGCATCTGAGTGAAGCAGCTCCACATGATCCATCTGAAATGTCACTGTGGGCATGGCCAGAGGAAGGACAACTCTCCTCCCCCACAGGTAAAAATTATATGTGGGTTCTCAACTTATGCTGATGGCACATAAATTAGAATATTATTTTTTCGCAATTCTTTACAGCTTCTCACATTTAAAATCATTATTTGTATTTACATCACAAGTTATGTGAAACATATTGCAAATCTGGGTGTTTTGAAAGCTCAGTCCAAGAATAAATGCACTGAGACACAGGTGCTCTGGATGCTGAATTTTTAGGAAAGTAATGCAGCTCTTTGGGGAGAAATGCAGTATATATCCCACAAAAATAAGATTTAGAATATTTAGAAGTGGGTTTTATTTTGACTGTATAAAAATGGGGTTTTTTCATATGGAAGGTAGTGGATGGGAGAGAATTACCTTCCTAATTTCATTTAACCCTAAATATTTTAGAGTTAATTAGTGACCTGTATTTCACTTTTCACAAATAAGAGAAATGAATGATGTCATACACTTCTCTGTCTTAATTCCAACCCTGTAGGCTAATCTACTCAAGACAGCACCCCTAGAACTGCATAGGATTGAATAAAAAGCAATTCTGCAATGAAAGTAATTCATTTAGCACTTTTACAAAGCTGACAATGATGAGAAATCACTAACAAGGAGTAGCCTGCTAACTGAAATCAATTCCACAGCTAGAAACAGAGATGGATTTGAACCACTGCAAACAAGTCAAGAGAAGAGGGATAAACTAGTTTTTACATGGAAATCCACCTTCATGCCTTGAAAACCACCTCTCTGAGCTGTTAGAAGAGGGAGAAATACTGTTCTGGGATTATACAGCAAGACCTCCTGTATTTCTGTCCTAAAAGCCCCAGAAAGAAGTAATTTCTTCAAGATCAATAGTTTTTTGCTAGCTGAAATAAGAAAACCCTGTCCAAAAAACCCAGGTCATTTGCTTCAGGCAAATAAAAACTTGAATCATAATGTTTAGGAGGTTTTTCTCAGAGGCCAAATGAAGTAGAGAAAGATTAATACTTTTACAAATATATGTTTACAAATGTATTTTCACATTCAACTAAAAATTATGTTATAAAACTCAAGTAAAGAGTACCTAAACACCATTAAACTACACTTAATAAAACTAGAATTGGAGGAAAGGCCTCTAGATCATTCAGATGAATGAGTCAAACCTAACATTAAAAGCATGTGCTAATAGGTATTTTCTAAACCTTTCATAATTCTTGTTATTCTTCTGCAGACTTGGTCCAAGTTTCCTCAGTAATTGCAGCTTTGCTATTCCATAAAACAATATTTTCTGAGAAAACAATGCTCCAGGACTATTACATTTTCTTTAGATATAGAAGCAAAACAGTTACTCTTCATTTCCCACAACTATTTCTGCAACCATAAAAAGACCTAACAGGTAATACATTTCAAATTAGGCTATATCAGCTATAGTTAGGTTATATGATGGTTGCTGTGGCTACTTATTCATCCATGGAAAAACAAGATTACGGATTATTCAAGCTAAAATCTCACTTTTGCCAAGAAAAAGAAAATAATTGCATCTTTCACCCTCTATGAAGAAATTCCATAATCACAAAGATATTAAAGTTGCCTTTTTTTCTGCAATAGTACCATGTCATGGATTCATTTTGTTTGTGATTCAACACAGGCCCCAGACCTTTCATTTGCTTCATTATAACCGGCCCAGCTATCCCCCCCTTCTCTATGCATATGCTTTACTGCTGTCCTAAACATAATACTTCAGAGTTGTCTTGGAATTCATCATTCTTCAAGACAGTATTTCATCCTGATCCAGTCCTTCTAATTGCTGGACATCTCTGCTATAAAGATGCTGAGCACAAATTTGTGCTGTCAAAATCACTTGAATCACTATTAAAAAATGCTCTAGACCACAGAAAAAGCCTATGGGACTCCCTGATGTATTTTCAACATTATGGTGGTTGTATTCAGATTATTTTACTCCCCTTTTTTAATGATTAGAATCAGATGGGACACAATCACAAACCAGAATAAAGAGAAGATACAGCTACTATTTCATTGCTGTCTACTGCCTGGTAAAATGACAAATGATAGGACTGATTTGTTTTATTATTACTGGCAAATAAATTTGGGTCATTATCCTCTAGGAATTAAAAAAAAAAAGTTTCAGCAAATTAATAGCTCAGGCAGAATTTTTCCTGAGTATTGAAGATAAAATCATTATACACTGCAAGAAGGGCATGCTTTAAATAAATTAGTTATTTGGTCTTATTTTTCCCCACTCCATTTATGATCTACCATTCTCAGAAATAACTATATCAGAACATATTATAATTTACTTTCATAATTTGTTAACTGGATGACACCTCTTATCTCTGACTTTGCTCTTCTCCAATTCATCCAGTTTTATTAAAGATGCAGTTGCAATTAGGAACAAGAACAGACAGGTCTAATAGAGGAAACCCCTTTGTACATTAGAAACATAACAAAGAAATCCAACCATGAGTAATAGAGGTGCATCACTAGTTTGAGAAAAGGTGAAGTAAATTGAGGCAGAGAACACCTTAAGAGAAGGATGACTTCTTACATTTCAATCACTGATGAAGTCAAAGAAAGCTTGAACACTTTTTCTAATAAATCTGTCAACTGTCTTCAGCAATATCTGAGACTTGGAACTGTTACCTTGAAAACTAAGCTTCACTGTAGAAATATCAGCTTTCTTTGTTGTTTTTTTTTTTTTTTTAATATACAAAAGGTATTTTCATCAATAAGTAAAAAAATATATTACCTTAGCAAACTGTGCATTTATCCATTTTGTGAAAGTTTTCTTTTGAACATCTTCCCGTTCATCTGCCAGAGAAAAGGAAAGTACTTCATTAAAATTATTCAACAAAATAATGCAATATTATTGATTAATGTTTCAGTTTTGGTTTATTGTAAATTACTAATAATACTTCAAACACAGGCAGGAAATTTGTTTGGATCTATTCTTTAAAAATTTCACCAACACATTTTGAAGGTCTACATGTCCCCTTCATAGCCAGGGTCTATATCCCCAGTTCAACTAACCTATCCTGTGGTTTCTTTTCTTCTGGAACAGAACATGTTGCAGTAGGACCTGAAACACCCCATTCTAATTTCTAAGTTCATATAGGTATAAAAAACCCCAAACATGTCATCTGATGGTTTTGACATCAGGAAACTCTTCTACAGTAGAAAAGTACTTGAAATAACATTATATGTGCACCCTCAAATTGCTTGAGGAAGTGAAACCTTCTGAACCCCAACAAAAGTTCTCCATCGGTAGCCCCTGATGTACCTTATGCCTTTTTTTGACTTGCAACTATTTACCTGTCACAAATTGTTATCTATTTTTCCTCCAGTGGAAAGAGAAAAAATAAAACAATCAAACAAACCCACATATGTATTTGTTCAAGCCACACATGAAATTATTTTCAATTCTTTGATATGAAATCTTTGTAGAGAGAGTCTTAGGCCTTGAGTTCTCTATCTAAGTTATAACTACAGTCTTGATACTAAATGGAACTGGACAAAGGTAAAATTCTGCTGTATTTTATATAGGTTGAAAGAGAAAAAATATTTCAGACTACAATTTGCAAGCATTTGCTCAAAAAGATCTATTAGACATCATCCCTGAAATATAAACGACAGATTTCTTTGCTCAGCAAAATAAGCTCAACCTTAACCAGAACTGAAGGGCAAATGTGGAAAAGGATACAGAATGCTTACACTAAAATAAATTTCATTCATTGCAGCCTTTTGGTTTGCAGTAAAATTCTCTACACTTCTTAAATAAAAAGGGATATTAAATTCCCTTCTGAAATATATAGCAATTCATAACTTTAATGGATTAATCTAAATTTGAATGGCAGGTATAGACAAGCTAGAAGAGAAATGCATGGCATTATTAATGTACTTTGCTTTCCCTCCCTCCACCTGTCCAAAGACCCAAGACAAGACAAATCTTTTTGATACAAATATATATTTTGTTCTTAAAACCTCAATATCACTTTTAACATACCTTTACCACCAGAATGTTTTCCTGTTTCAAAGATACAATATACTCATAAAAAATTACTAGTTTGCAAAGTTACTATTGCATTATAAAGAAGCACTGCATGCTTGAAGGAGCATATTCTGAGTTCATATGATCTTGAGCAAAAGAAAAAAAAAAAGACAACACAATAGTACAACTGGAAACTTGCCATAGAAGGCATGCATTATAAACACTCTGTCACTAATATATATGAGTATTTGCTACAATAAACTTTCTAGAATTCTATTGCTATCTATCCCAAATAATGCTGTCAGCTTCCTTTGGCTGAAAGTAATACTTGAATAGGTAAGAGACTCATCTAAAAGCAACAGCATGCAAAGGAGATGCATGCTTTTGGTAATACATGATGCTAAATCTGTTAAAAATTTTATTTTTCCCCACAAGCAACACTTCTCTCTGTGTTGACTGTAAGTTGTTTCTTATATGAGTTTTGTTTCATTCCAGCATGTGCAGTACACAGAAGATGAGAGAAGAAAGACACCTTTTTTGGGTAGAAGATAAATATTCAATCTGATGTTACATTACAAACTTCTTCAGCAACTTCATATAAAATATTACACATAAATAGCTGATTCTGTTTAATCATCTCTGCTAAAACTGCCAAATGCAAATGGGTTCAAAGAATAATGAGGTATTTAGCAAGGGAAATGAAAGAGACAAAATCACCTTTTTCAAACTGTTCAAACAATAATATATGATATTTTGCAGGGAAAAGGAAAGAGACAAAAATACCTCCTTAAACTGTTCAAAATTTCTGCATTTCCACCCCAGGCAGCTGTAATAGCATATTTAGTAGCAGAGTGGGTTGTTTGTTTTAGGGCTTTTTGTTTGTTTGCTTGTTTTCCCATAAAGACATATGCAAGTTTAAATGCTAATCACCAATTATTCATGTCCACTGTGCTGATAAAAAAACAGGGTCTTCTGAGAAAAATGAAAGTCCACCTCACAATCTGAACATTTGAAACTTCTTCAAAGTCCAGGCAATGCTCTGCTACTTTGTAAACACAAACCTATTCCACTGCTGTTATCTTTATACAGAGATCATTGCAAGCACTTTTATCTCTAGGTGCTTGCTCTGACAAGTTTATACCACAACAATTTGTTAGTGACAGCCTCCTAACCTAAAAATGAATCAATCTTTTGGTTATGCATGGCATCATTTCCCCATTGTAAACACGATTTTTACGAAGAGATGTTCTCTTAGCCCAGATTTATGGATTGAATGCTCCATGTGGAAGCTGAATGACATTTATCTAGGTGCTGCAGAAACGTGCCAAGAACACTCCTCTGCCACTTTCCTAATGCTGTGTTTATAAGAGATCCTTCAGCAGTGAGCCAGTGAATGTCCTTGGAGGTGCTTTTTCTGTGAGACAAGAATAATCAAATGGCCAGGCAGGTAATTCCTTCCCCTGTTCAATGAGTAATATGGTATGTTTATTTCTTTTCTTTCAAGCTGAAAGGATTGCAGAATAGTGTACTGTCTTCAGGTCAGATTTAAACACCGCATGGATCCTGAATTCCTGTATTGCAATAACAATGGGATCCCTTCCCAAGCAAAAATGCTTTTCTCAAATCGATGGACTTTGAGCAGAATAGGCTTAACCTCATTTTCTGTAGGTTATCAACTCAGAAAATAAATGCTCTGAGGTCTACAAAACCCTTCCAGAAAAAAAAAGATATTGAACGGTTAAATTCACCTGATTTTCATGCCCTAGAGCCTCTAGTAGCACTGAACAAACCTTGTTTTAACTACAATGCATTCAGAGATGTGTTCTGATGAGCACCCAGCTTTGAAACTGTGAATGTAAACCTCTCAGATTAGTTAACTGCACATTTGACTTTTGAATTATTAGTCCAGGTTAGGCCTCATAATAAATTATGACCCAGAGAGAAAGTGGAGTATTAATGAAGCTAATCATCTGACAAAGGACAGTTCTGACACTTAATCAGGCAGCAAGGCTAATAGAGACAAGTGGCACACTGAAGGATGCTTAGGAACAATCATGATTCAACAGAACAAAGATGCTATTAATAATGGCAATTGGGCACCATACAACTTTCCTAGATATACTTAACAGCTCATGTTTGCAACCTACCACTCCAATACAATGCCCATCTGTTTTCCACAAGAAAACTTCCATTATATTATCATCTCTTAGTAACTACACTTTTTACTACTCTTATTTTTCCACATCACCCTACCGCCTCAAATGCTACCAAACATATAAAAGAAAAAATAGTAACAGGAAAAAAAAAATTAAATACCAGTGTACTCTAGATGCTATTCTGAAAGCATAGAGAAGTGTTAACAAATCACTAAAAAATAATACTTTTAAAAAATTTGAGTTGACAAATACCAAGAAGATTGAAAAATGAACCATACACTACATCATTCTATTTATATAATAAAAGCCATCTTCCCACAGAAAACATGTAGTAGGGAGAAGGAAATTTGCCCTTTGTTGCATCCTTTCCTTTTTTTATAGAAGATCTTTAGCCTGTCAACCCTTGACATAGCTGAATAAATATTTCTCTCACTAACTCACAGAATGGCTGAGGCTGTAAGGCACCTCTGGGCACCATCTGGTCCAACTGCCCCAACCAAGCAAGGCCACCTAAAACAGATTTTACAGGGCCCTGTTGAGTGTGGGATTTTTTATTATCTCCAAGGATGGAGACTCCACAGTGTCTCAGAAGACTTCATCTTCAGCCTTCCACAGATCTGGGTTGTGTGTTCCAATGCAAGTGGCTCAGAAAATTCTTCTCTAGAATAAGTACACCCCAAATTCCACAATAAGAAGACATTCAACCAAATTGTACTGATATACAAGGAGTATGGGAAATGATCCCTCTCTTCAGATTCTAAACTTCAATTTTAAACAAACAAACAAAAAATCATTGTCATTATCTTGTCAATGAAGATGTGACATTTGTAGTGTGTTTGAATCACTCAGACACAGGCAGTGATAGGAGGCTCAGTTGTGTGATAGATTTTATGCAGCCTTCAACAAGAAATTCCATCAGAGGTGCAGGAACACAAATGGGGAAGAAGACATTTTATTCTGTTTTCCAGTGTTGCCCTGAGTTAGGTAAATAATAATTGAATAGTTATGTTTTGCCTAGAACCAGAACCTATAAGCAAGAAAGGAATAAAAGAAAAAAGAAAAAAGAAAAAAGAAAAAGGAAGAAACGAAAGAAAACAAATCCCATATATAGGTGAAAACTTTGAAACAATGGTGTTAAGGATGGTGTCAATTCCCTCATTCATGGCAACTGCAGGTTCATTGGAACACTGCACTTTAGAGAATAAAACCACCAAAATTGCTATTTGATTTTCCAGCAGCCAAACAATGCAGATGGAGAAAAGGTCAGGATTTTCTTCAGTGAGTGGGAGTGAGTACCAGCAATGGTGGGAGTACTAAGAACAAAAGAGGCCACAGATAGTCACATTATTGATACTCCGGCTCAATCGACTCACTATTCTTAGAGATTTTCAGTACATTGTGACAATACTCTGCCAGTAACTACAGCTGCTGAGAAATGTTCCCTTCCCATTCTTGCTTAACTGAGGGGGGAAGAAGAGATCAATGCAACACAATGGCAGAATGATATTTGAGTGGACTAGCTTTGATTTTTAGTCATTGAGGTCATCCAAGACATTCACAAGCTGACAGAAAATACAATAGGCTGCTTTGACAGACAGACAAAGAATTTGTCTATTGCTCATGTAAGGCAATACAGAACATGCAATTCTTTGTCCATCTTCTATAAATACACTGATGAGCAGTGTGTTGACTTAATCTGAATATTGTTAAAACTCCCTCTTCCCTGTGCTACCCTCTTGAGACTTCACTGTGGAACCAGAGTCAAATCACCATAATCAAACCATCTCAGGCTTTTCAAAACACTGATGAACTATTCAAATGCTCAGCAGAAATGGAACACTGAAAGCCCTTGTTAAAATAGATTTAAAGGAAAATTAAAAAAAAGTACAACTAAAATGAAAAATAGAATCCTAAAATTTTCTGAGAAAGGTTTGGTAAGAGTCAAGGTAAATTTAGGAAATGAACAGGTGTATTCCTAACAAAAAAGACTCTGCTTCCCCTGTTTCCTTCAAATAGAGGAACTCAGAGAGAGGGATGCTATTTACTGATCAGAGGACAAAAAAGAGGATATCTGTAAGACCCAACCTACAAGATTTCTACTGACAGATTGGTGTAGCAGATTGAACTACTGAACTACCTTGCCTAGACTGAATATCAGGCTGAGGAAACCTTTTATTTTTCTCATTTCATAATGTTAGTTGGAATTGTTCTCTCATTATCAATGTTTTAGGGAAACTGCTTCCTGACTTTTCCTATTTTTTTTTTTTTTTTTAATTCTTTCAAACCCTGCAAGTGTTTATCTT
>JAYDZK010000001.1:105412572-105434613 GCA_034509185.1 Euphonia xanthogaster
TCGTTGTCAGTGTTTGGGGGAAACTGCTTCCTGACTTTTCCTGTTTTTTTTTTTTTTTTTAATTCTTTAAGACACTGCAAGTGTTTATATTAGGTCTCACTCTTCAACTCTAACTAATTAGCTATTTAGAGAAAAACGACTGAGTGCTTTTGAGGACCAGTATGGATGTCATGTAAAAAAAGAGCAGGAGCAACACAAAGGATAAAGAACATGACAGACTGCCAGTGTGGAACAGAAGGAAAGATTAAAAAAAAAAGAAAGAAAAAAAAAAAACAACAAGGACAACAAAAAGAACAAGAAGGAAAAAAAAAAGAATGAGGAAGGGGTGAGGGAAAGACAGAAGGGGAAGTAAACACATTTACTCTGGCTTTCGGGGGGGGAAAAAGGGAAAAAGACAAATGGAAAAGAAGGAATGGGATGGGTAAAAGCAGAGATAAACACTTCCTTTCTGGAAAGAAAAAAAGGATATCTGGTAGCTAGAAGATCATATGCAGGGAAGCAGTAAATTTGAACAAAAGAACTACTGAAGCATGTGTAGCTTGGGCAAAAAGATTTGACTAGCATCCAGAAGTACCAGAATAATCCAAACAAGCTACATATGACTCCTAAAAAAATAATAGGCAGCTGTGAAATGTACACATAGATCTATGTTTGAAATAATTAACGTAATTTGTTTGTGTTTGTTAACCACCCCCTGCCCTTCTTCCCCTCCACCATTTCTCAAGCCTTTTCTATAAATAAAATGTAGCATATGGAACTCCCAACACAAAAGCAGGACCATAATTCCTATGAAATTTAAAAAGAAAAGAAACAGAATGTCAGCTCACATTTCCAGAACATTTTAAGTATACACAACATGGGGCATTCAGCTCCAGTTCATACACTTGTAATTGTATTCCCAGCTGTTCACCTAGTCCTCCTCTGGTCCACCACAGACAAATACACTTTGGGAACTGATCCTACTTCTCCATGTCCATGGATTTGACCTGAGGACCTGCAACAAAACACTTGAGTGTCAGGACATCCACCTCAAGTGCTGGTGACCAACCCCTGCCCTACCCTTTCAAGGATAAGAACTTGTAAGAGTTCTGAACCACACTCTACAAAAAATACCCTGTTCTAGTTATTAACAGCTTTGTAAACACAAGCTTAACTGGTTTTGTCTATTGGGGCTTTTTATTATGTTCTAACCAGAAATTACTTTGGATCTAGTAAATTTTTCCCAAAGGGAAATCACTAGTAAAATGCAACCTAAAAAGCCCCAGTGCTTCAATACATTAGATTTCTCTGCACAAGATAAATAACTGCCAAACTTAAACAACTAATCTATCTCTACCTGAGAAGCTGGTGCTTCAAAAGGAGTTCAGTTTATGCCTTACCTTCACATGGAAATATATAATTAATTATTTGGATATTCACTTGTGTATAAGTAGTGTCCCCTCATTTATCTATTTTTCAATGTCATATACATATATTGACAAATGAAAAAAAAATCCTTGTTAACATTTCAGAAGAACCCATGCTATTTTAGCATCATACTATTGTTATGACAGTATTTTCTGAATACTATAGAACATATATTATGTTTTTAGATGAGGCAATAGATTTGTCTTCACTTAAACCTCCATACTTGTTAGAAGGGCTGTATCAGCTGAAACCGCTGCAGCTTTCTGGAACTTGCAGAATATTGTTTGATTTAATTGCATAATCAACTTTTTTGCAGTCAGACACCAATGAAATCATGTTGCCACTACATCCAAGTACCTTGAAAAAATAACAATGATGATTTAAAAGCTTTCTGGTTTTGTGGTTTGTTTGTTTGTTTTGTTTGTCAGTTTTTGTTTGACTTTGGAGTTATTTGGGGTTTTTGTTTGGTTGGTTCATTTGGGTTTTTGGGTGGTGTTGTTGAATGCAACAAAATTCACTTGCAGCATAGGTCTTCTTAGTGCTACAAAGTGGACTAAATATCCTTTCCCCCATCCCCACTATATCCTTCCAGTGGGGAAGGATACTGGTAATACCAAAATGTGAAAGAAAAGTAGGAGTTAGTCAATACTAACTTCATCTTATCAAATGAGTATATATGGGAAATACTTAATATTTCTTGATGGATTCATTTGAACAGGACATTTTTTTCTTGTTTACAGATTAGGGAAGCACAAGTTAAATGCTGCTAATACATCACGTGATATTATATAAAAGTAACAGAAACAATTTTTGCCACATGGATTTACTACTAGTATTATTATTGCTATATATAAAATCTATTTCAACTCCACAGCCCAAACCTGCAATTTTTACCACAGCTGCTGAGAGATATGTTGTTCCTTTCATCTTACAAAAACAACCAATAACTTGTAAGGTTGATTAGCAGGAACCGCAATGTGCTTGGAGTAAGGAGGCAATGTTTGCTGCTCAGCCCCCTTGCTGGTGTTGGGCTGACTGAGACAAAAGAACCCGACTGACATTTTAGAAAAAAAGAAATCATATAACTTCGTTTAAAGAGTGACTGGACCTGGTAAACAGATTAAATACATCATGACTGTAGTAACTCTGGTTTTAGAGTTTCTTACTTATAACCCATTTTTATTCTTTCCTGGAGAAAATGGGAATTATTAACTGAAGCCAGAGAGACTCAGTATGAACCCTTTTTCTCCCCTCTGAGCTCATGGGTGTTCCAAGACTGTACAGGAAGGACAGTGGCATTAGGACAGATGGACAGGCCCAGCTGTGGCTGGCAGCAGCCATCCCGCTGCGAGCCCTATTGAACAGCCAGCAGCAGAAAATCCTCCTGTGTTAGACACTAATAAAACTGGTTTGTGTGCACTGCACCCTCAGTGACAACCTGTAATAACCATTGCTACTCCTGTGCACCAAGGATCTGAGAATTGCTGAAACTAACTCAAAGTGAAAGCGAGCACTCTCACCTCAGCTGCTGTTTAACCAGCCAGCTCAAAGAGAACCCGACGCTACAAATGTCCCTGTCACCACTGTGGGAAAAGTTACAGGCCAGAAGTGAGCAGCACTGGCAGCTCCTGTATTTCAGCAGTCATCAAAAACAAAAACAAGAAAAAACACCCCAAAAAAAAAAAATCCCCTATAATAAGAAACCTTTTCTGAAAAAAACTTTAAACACCTCTAGACTTTATGGTTTTCACCAGGAGAGTTCTGTGCACTGGGAGGACAAAAACTAAAATAAAGGAGCTGTGGCAAACATTGAAGTTGGCTCGTCAGGGCAGAGGGGTGTAGGTTTTTGGGGTTTTTGTTTGTGTTTTTTAAACCTTGGAAGAGAGGTCAGCATTTAGCTGATCAGCAGGCCGTCTCAGAGTAAGCTGTGACAGTGGCACTGCATGGGAAGTATTACTAGAACAGAGATTAATTACCAGAAGTAAAAAAGTCAAGGTTATGTAACTAGATAAAATTACCTACAATTTTCATATTTATAACCTTTATGAAACTACACAGGTATTTTTATTTTGTTCAGAAAAATATAGATAAAACCTTATGGTTAGGCTGTGTCCTTCCTTAGCTGGAGATTTTTACCATCTAGGTTACTATTTTTGTTCAGAATGAGCAATAGAGGACAGGAGACTAGGGACATTAATGTTAACTCATAAGCCAGCCAGAGCAGGACACATCAAAAATAGGAAATAGGACCCCACAAACTTTCTGAATTATAGATTTTCAGCTAAAAACAAATGAAGCTGAAAGAAGCATCAGGATTTCAAACAGGTAATCAGAGTCTAAAACGTGACTTTAGTGTTTCACACAACCTTCTGATGTGAAAATGAAATTGCTGTTCTGTTTTCAGCAAATGCCACCTAGTGATGCATAGTTGCAAAGCTTTGAACTGCTTTGATTTTTATGTGCATTGTCCCAGATTTTCTGATTTGCTCCTATGGAAAAAAAAAAAACCATCAGGCAAATGCTTTACATGGTCACAGACTCTCCAAATTCATGTCACTCACATGTAGAACACAGAGGAGGATGGGTTAATCACATGTGAGGAGCCAAGGTTTGTTACAGTTTGTATTAAAATATTCATTGCAAACAACCATGCTAAGTACACTGTGTTAGCTAGCACTATTCTGTAATATTTCAAGTTCTTTTTTTGTTCCTCTGTCAAAAGCAGTTAGAGAACAGGCTGTTCTAGTCTGCTTGACTGACTGCTGTCTACTTTGTTTCATCTGACCCAATTAGCGTCTGAGTTAATTAGGAGGAGCTGCCACTGGGACATCAGAGAATGTATCAGAGAAGTTCGCAATCAAGGAGACCAAGGTGTTAATATGCAATTGTTTACAATACACACACCCTGTTCTTAGGGTGAAGACACTGTCATTATAAAGCTGACAGCTTCAACTAGTCCACAGCTAGAATTCATTTTCGTATACAACATTTGAGAAACTTTGAAAGAAAAGAACAACACATGCCTGTAAGAATAGCAGTGCACATTAAAGGTCAGTGAACTGTGTTTTCTACTCCTGTTTCACCTCACCTGAGGTAGACAAAGTGACAACGAATGTATTTAACTATAGTTGTGATTTATTTAATTCAGAAAGAATTATTGCAGATTTCATGCTGTCAAGTCTCTTGGCATCCTTTCACCACTCCCAAGCATCCCCCACTTTCCAAGGGTAGAAAAGAAAGGATGGTCAAAGAGTAATGCCCTTGTTGATAGTGATAATTGTGAGGGGAAGCCAATAGAATAGGATTTAATTCCCCTATACCCTTTGCCCTTTCACAGCTACTTTGTTCTGTTTGTAGTGGTTCAATTGTGTAAGATTGAAGGATCTTAATTTTTGAGAAATACACACATTAGGATCTGAGTGTTTGGCACACTGAACATGACTGTCCAGTATTACCCCATATTTGGAAGAAGTCCAACTGTACAGGTGAAGGCTAATACAAGCTAAATATAAATACCAGCACTAAATACCAGCACTTCACAGAAAATCTGGATTACAAAGAATGCTAAATGTGTATTCCCTACACCCTGTAAGGGCAAACATTCCTGAAAAGAGAGTAATTGAATTTCTAGACAGCTGATAAGCAACACCTTTCAAGCAGCCACAATGTTTATTGCAGACTGTTCTTCCTTCAGTTTCTTTCTGAGGCTTCCACTTTTCATTTAACAGCTTTACTTGGAAAGTGACTGTTCAGTTCTCACACAAAGCAAAAAACATTCAAATTGGCAGAATGGGGGAGGCGTTTGTCTCTTTTGCCTCTGAGATGGTGAAAAATGAGAACACAATAGTAATGAGTTTTAGACTTCATTACAAAGATGGTGACAACTGTTACAAAGATTATGCATTTTTTAGATTTTTTAAGACAAAATGTATTAAAGTTTGAACTCGGCAATGTGCCCAAAGCCACCAATAGTTTAAATTGTGTTTTACCCAGCAATCAGTGGGGAAAAAAGCTGTCTTTATAGAGAACAGGCATATAAGCTGAAGAAATCACAGTGCTGAAGACAAGAGAAGCATTTAAGGTGAGCTACCACCCTTGTCTGTCAGATTTCACAGCAGCATCGGTTTCTGGTGCAGTCTGTCTCTCCAGCACCACACTGGGAGGGGGCAGCCCGTGACACGCAGAGGAAGCGCAGGATGTGCCTCTTAAGCACTCAGGCATTGGTCCTGCTCAGGAACATTTTATTATCTATGGTAACACTAAAACAACATATTTTGCTATGTGTTGTTAAACATAAGTTTACAACTTTGCATAAGGTTCTCAGATTCTTTTTAAACTGTCTACAGAACTAACTGAAATTAGGTAGAAATCGTGTCCAAAATTCATTTGCCTGACATTAGAGCACTGGCATTTGTTAAAACTGAATATTCAGTTTGCAGCCGAACAGATTTTTCATCCACACATGGGGACAAAGATCAACATCTTAAATTTATCTTGGGAGAGTGGAGTAGAAAGAATTGGTAAAAATAAAATGGACAGGGACACTAAGATAGCAAGGAAGAAAGAGGATATACATAATTACCTTATCCATATTTTGAGGTATTTTTTTCCACTCTGGGATAAGGAGGAAAGTAAAGGGAGGAGCAATTTTTAGAATAATAACATCATTACATTTTTTAACATGTCCCTGAAATTCTCATTCCACTTCAGAATATTTGATGCACTAGTGAAATATTTATTGAAATTAGATTTAATGAGTACTGTTCATCTTCTCATTAAGTGGGCATTGTCTGAGCAAGTTGGAAGAGTATTTGCAATAACAAATTGTGTTTAAATCCTGGCAGATTTCATGCCCTCCCAGCTGAAAGTAGGATTTTCTGGCTGTACCAGACATGAACATTTTAGATAACTAATGCATTAGCTGCCTGTATGTATTCTGTGCACTGACCAGTGTTTTTTTTTCACTGCCTACATCATTCAGACCTGCTTGCAATGAAGGATTTCATATCTATAACATTAAGTGAAGATTAAGAAATATTAGTATTGATGTTAGGACAGTTACCTATTATAAACATCGATTTTTATTTCAACTCAGTGCCAACTCATCAGCTCTACTGAGAGGAGCTGTGTTTCCCTAATATAGATTCAGTACAGAAAAAGAAGAAAAACATCTATTTGTCATTCTTTTTACAGCTGTTCTTTTCCAGTCTAGACAACTCAAGGCAAATGTGACATTTCACAAGATCATAAACTACACTGAAGAAACATACTGTCATTCTATACCGATGTTTTTGCAACAGTAAAGAAGAGTAATTTTCTTTGTAGCCTAATGCTTTTTAGAGGCACCCTAATCAATCTGCACAGATATTTTGATCACATTCATCCTAATAGAGAAACAGAGTGAATAGATATTGGAAGTTGAGTTTGGGCTTCTATCTTGGAGGATGTACAAAAGACCAATTGAAAATACTTCACACGTAGAAAACTCATCAGCCAGCAGAGGAAGGGAAAGAAGGAAAAATAAGTTAAATGAATGTTAAAATGTATGGATAACTTACTGGGAGAGGAAAGAGAAGAAATGAGGATTCAGCTAAAAACGCTGTTGATAAAATCTCACCCAACAAAGCTGAAACTATTACAGTGAGGCTTTGAGAGCTACTAAAAACCTGCACATGAACCAAGGGAATTTCACTGAAATAAGAGCATGATAGTTTAGAATGAATCAAAAAATGTTATACACATTAATTCTCAGCAAGTTCAGATAGCACTCTACAAAACAGTTCAATGTGAACACAATAGAGAACATACACCCTCTCTCCCTGCTTCAATCACGTATAATTCCCATTTTCTACCTATGTCCCCTTTAACTTATTAATAATACATCTTCTTTGCACACTCTTTAGCTTCTTTAATGTTTTCACACTCCATAATTTGAATCTGGCTACCTGCTCACTCCATGGTTCACAGTTACGCTGTAGAATTCCTGAGCATATAAAATCCTTGGGACTAATGTGTAGAAGGATAAAAGGGGATTTATAAAGATAAATGGTGGGAAGGCATTCAAATGGATCTGAGCACATGTATCCTGAGGCAGTGTTTAACTTCAGCAACAACTAATTATTGATATGCAGATGCTGAGATGAGCTCAGCTGGTCAGAGTGTGGTGCTAATAACACCCAACATTGTGGGTTCAGTCTCCCTGTGGAGCATTTCCTTAAGAGCTGGACTCGATGATCCTTGTGGGCCCCTTCCAACTCAGAATACTGTGTCAATCTCATGCTGGCATCTACCATCTACCATGCAATGGATCTTTAAGGTAATTCAGTGAGCATGAGGATCAAGAAAACCAGAATGACTACAGTATTCTGCATCTTTTACTCAGCTCACGAAACAAATATTCTTTGGCCAACACAAAGAACCAAATAGAAAGTTATTTCCCAGAATTCTGAGAAGTGAGGAATGAGTTGGCTACTCCTCTAGTGTTTGCAACCCCTCACAACTAACTTAGCAACCACATAAATAGTGTCTATGTTATTTTGGTATTTCTACATCACTAATTGTCAGGCATTCTTCATCAGCATCATCAGCTTGATGACAATGACACACAGAGGTTAAATAATTTGGATATCTGATTAGCTGTCAGAAACAATGATTCTATGACATTCAGGCTCCACCTAACATTACAGCAGGACCCAAAGGGTTTGCAACCAAATACCAGTTTTGGAAATTGAAAATACTGCCATTCTTATAATGAAAGAACTTGAAAATCATGCAGCAGGCAGCTACGTTAATAAAAGTAACATGCAAACGATTTACAATTAATCCAAAACAACTTGCAAAGGTCAAATTGGCATGACTGTGACATTTCAGCTATGTAAATGGAAGTCTTAAAATTTTCCATGCTTCTATTTTACAGTCCCAGTAATAAGGAAATTGAATGAATTTCAGGTCTTTGACATGTTTCTTTTATTGACAATTAGGTCTTGAATAGAAAATCACTTTGGTAATACACAATTCTCCATACTAAATTGTTTAACAGCTAAGGAGATCATTATGCATAAAAAATTCTTTTTAAATATTTTCTGTTCCAACTGAAGTCAAATGCGGTACTTAAGGACATGAAGAAAGCTTAAGATAGCTTCTAAACTCTGTTTGTTTATATAATCAGGCATGCAGATAGTATTTAATAGGATATAATGCAGACATTTTCCCCCTGCTAGGTTTTACACGTGGTAAGAAACTACCCAAAACACAGACTGATTGGACACTGGCTATTTAGACTAAGCAAAGTTAGCCTGACTACAAAGTCAATTTAATTAACATTTCCTATTTCACCCTGAAGCTAGGTGTGGTATGAGAAAACAAATATATTGAATGAACTGCTCAGTGAGATAGGGACAGAAGCATGATAAAGAAGCAATATGAAGACAAAATTTTAAAACTGACAATAATGTGGCTTAAGTTATCTTCAAGAAGAAGCAACTATTTACACAGTAAAAAGAATTAGGTTGGTAAATGGAGATAGGACATTATAGAAGGACATTATGAACTTCTTTCTATAGAACTGCATTCACACTGTAAGAGAGTTGTAACTATACTAGATGGATACTAGTCAGAGAAATTCATGCTCTTTGCTTCATTTATTGAGTGTTTTTCACTGTCATCTTTGGCTTGTACAACAAAAACCTCATTTTACACAAAATAAGTAACATTCAACCAACCAATAAGACAGGTGATCATCAGGACTTATATATTTAAAAAAATTGAAAAAGGTTGTAGTCTCAGAAACAGAAACAATTAAGTCATCTTCCTTCTGGTTGCTGATTTATTTAAATGCACTTCATCTAAGGTGAGCATTTAAGAGTCCGCTGGTTTTTGTTTAAAAATGGAACAGATGTACACTTACTTTTCAATGTACTGCACAGTCAAGATATTCCCAACACTCCTTGTAGTTCAGGACTCTGCTAGAACACAGAGGAACCTACTTTATATTTCAACTTTGAAAAATATTAATAAAATAATACTGTGCGTACAGGAAAAAAAAAAAAAAAGGGAAAAAAAAAAGAAGAAAAAGAAAGTACTTTCCTATTTCACAGACATTGGGCAGACAAGTCTCCATCCTGGCTGGAAGGAGGTGAAAAACAGTGTCATTGCTTGAAATGATGCATGTTACTGGATTATTCTCATTAGTGAGGATTACAGTCTTGGCAGTCTAAGCAATATAGATTGAAATAACTGCAACAAGTATAATGCCAACACTAAGAAATAAGTAAATTATGGAATTATAGTCCTTTATCAGTCTGTAAAGCTTAATAGCTTTCCCAAGCTATTATTTTAATTTATATTTTCCATAGAATTTCACATCCTTGAAAATGTTTCTATTCTAAGGAACACACAGTTACTATGACTGCAGTGAAAGTAGCAGATCAAAACCCTCAAAAATTGGCTTTGATTTTTCCTACAGGCCTTGTTAGAAACATAAGCATTCTACAAGTTTTAGAGCTGAGATTAGATATCACTTTTCATAATTAATTATTTTAATATTAAATGCTGCTTTAGAGAACTAATTAATATTGCAAAAAACATTTAAGGTATTAAAATCCTATGCACTTTCAATATACAGTTATAAAAAGATGAATTAATAGTTATTCTAGAACATTGAAATTCAGCTAGAAATCTGATCAGTAATCTTACTATGCACATTCAGAGGACTATTAAAAAAAAGACATCAATGGGGGGTGATTCAGAAGCAACTTGCAAACAATAAAAAAAGCATCATGAGGTATTTTTCAAATGCATTCATATTCTAATTTTGCAGTATTTGTATTGAAGTGAAATGTATCTTAAGCACATGTTACCCAAAGCACTAATTCAAGCACACAGGTGTACACACATACATGCAAGGGTACACATGGTTAAAGTACTGAAGTTTTTGCAATGGGTTCTGTCCTTCAGATAAATCAGAGGTCTGCAACTGCTTGGTTGTGATAGAAACAAAATATTCACGCAGGTAATGTTCACTTGTGCAAGTGTTCAAGCAGCCATATATCTACAGCACTGGTACATTAACACAGTTTTCCATATAATTCTGAAAAATGGCACATACATCCAGTGGTGTTTGATGATGTTTATTAAAGTGTTCAAGGAAGTGTTCACTTCACTTCTAAATATTCCTGGACATCATTTTCAGTTCTAATAGCACTAAAGTGAGCATTAGATCTGGTTCTTGTTCCTTAATTCATTATTTATTCCAGGAACATATACTTTAACCCAAATGTGTAAGCAGCTCTTCTTAACTTCTATAGCGTGTATTTGACTGCAGCTGGGTTTGGGTTTGGTTTTTGTTTTGTTTTTTTTTTTTTTTCAATTGCTATTACTAGCTGTCACCTTCACTTTACAAACTGCAATTAGGCCTGGTGATTAAAATGCATTAACTACATTTCTGAGAGCTGCTGTATGTAACAAAGACCATAGACTGTGTGTGTAGTTCCTATCCCTGACTATTTTTTGGCAAACTACCATCCCTGACCATTGACATTAAGTATTGCCTCGACATTTCTCTGCAAAATGTATACACAAGGTATAGGAGACCTGTAATGAAACAGTCACCTAGGAACAAACATTTAAAGTAACAAGTCCAACCAATCAGAACTTTTAGGTTTCTTTGCAAATGTAGTTACTGTAGAATTATTTTTTTTTTTAAACCTGACCATTTATCTGAACACTGAAAATGCCCGAATGTGTTAAGCATATATTGTGTTAAATATATACACAATTTATGCATTCACACTCCACCACCATTCAAGACAGAGCCTCTTGCTCTGTATTTTGCACCTTAGTAAAATTCCACTGCTCCTGCAAAAGCAGCTAAGCACTGCCACCTCTGCCACTTCTGTGTCTGCAAACACAGTGGTTCAAAAAGTCTCACCAGCCAAAAGTTGTTTCACATATATTCTGCACCACAGCTGATACTCAGGTACCCAAAACAAGTCCACTCAATTTTTTCCTCTACAAGGTGGGCTGGCATGCTGACCTCTCTGCTGCCCAACTCCCATAAACCTACACCTACCCAGAAAAGATGCCAATAGAATCCAGAGTGCTCCAAAATTGCACCAATGATGGCATGGAGATTTACAAGCAAGCCATTAAATGAAGATAATATGAACAGAAATATGCTAAGCACTCTTCAGAATTCATTTACATGCAAGCTGAGCTAACTGAAATGCTTGAGGAAGGCCTAGACTCTGGATTAGGTATGATGCCCCTCCTCCCAAATTAAAATTAGTAAGGTCTTCCCTCTTACTACTGCAGATGAAGCAGGAACAGCCTGGCTATCAGTCCCAGCGCTTCATCACAGCCATTTATTCCCAACTGAACAAGTGAAAAATGCTTTCACGTTGATGGGAGACGCACATAAATTTAGGGTTTTCTTTAATTTGCGGGTCCTTTTTGCTGTCGTTTTGGTTTTGATTTTTATAATTTAAAATAATAGGTAAGGAAAGGATATTTTATTCCTAATTTACATGAAGGGTTATTAACATAGTTGTTAACAAGACTGTGTAAGGCCTTGGTTGTTCAATAATTAAATAGATGGAAATACTCTGAGTCAAAGGGCAAATCTATCTATAGAATTGCTATCAAGGAGAAGAATTGCTGAAAATACAATTTGTTCTTCTATAACAAGTAAGAAAACCATATATTGATTCAAATGTTATCTCTCTACTGGATAGAGTACCATTGTTTCATTTAATTAATACAATGAAATTTCCCAGTCTGTTCTATTAGTTGCTTAATACAGTTAGAAGGAAGTCAAATAAGTGTTTAACTCCCTACAAAATATAAAATGAAAACTGAGCAGTAATGACATTTCATGACATCAAAAGGCATTTTTTCATTTATTTTTGATAGTTCCTTTTTCTTTAATATTTCTCTTCCTAACCAGCAGAGAAGCAACATACTTAATTCTGATATACCTCATATACTAATAGTTACCAACAACAACAATTATTATTTCTTGATCCCATTAAAACAGACACAACTAAACTTCCAGTATCACTGTCCTAGTCTCCCTACTAATAAACCCATAAAACAGGACAAAATTTTCTAATGAGAAATGAGCACTCTTGTTTTCTCTGCAAGAAATGCAAACTGGTAAGACTTAAGAGTTACTGCCCAACAGAACAAAAATAACTTCTGTATGTTAAGCATTTGTGCACAAGTATTACCTATTATTAAATGAAAAATTACATATTACTACCATAGAAGGCCTTTTTCTCAAATTCTACATGACAAAATGGTATCAAAACTTCACCTACTTAAAATGCACTGATTTATTCACTGATGAGATGTGCAAGAAAATTTTTTGGGTTTTTTTTGTATGTATATACATGTATGTATGTTTTAGGACAGAGAGAAAGCAGAGATCATGGTCTAATCCAGTTTGCCAAATCCATATCACCAACTAGACCCTCTCTAAGCTGTGTGTGCCAGACTTCACTTCAGTCCAGCTTAGTCAAGTTTATTCCTTCATGCATTACGTGTTCTGGTGAGACAAAACTCTGTTCAAGGGAGGATTTTTCTGCAGCACAGCCAAGATGTAAGCAAGGGGAGCAGGGGGACAAAAGCTGGAACTTAGCTCTTGCTTTGTTTTCCAAGGATTTTTTTTTCCCTTGAGGTGGCTGGAAGGAAGACACCATTCCCTAAGCATCCAGGAGTAACTTTGTCTTTGGTTCACAACAGTTTGTTTTGCTTGCAACATTAGTACCGAAGAAAAATAAGCCAGGACCATTCACAATCAATCAACAATCAGAAAACTGCCCAAGATCTGTTAGTGGCCTAATGCCACCCTGAAAAGCCTCTAGATAACCAATCAATCAAGAGTTGAATGCTAATTGCTAAGGTATCTGTCATAGGAAAACAAGTCCTGTCACTATTCATTCCATTTCAAAACTCCAGTTTGATGAAATATTTGAACTGTTAGTTTTTAGGCTCTCAAGCTTTACTGCTGCAAATGCTCCTGATGGAGAGTAAGGTAAACCCCTCTAGTTTTGTTTATCCTGTAAACAGCTCCAACTGAATTCTACAGCTTAAAATGTAGCCCTGAAAACATAATTGGAAATACATATTAATCCTGGATAATTCAAAATTTACTTTGAGAGGAGTTAGTACTCGCAATTTCAAAATATGAATTGAGAACTACAAATATTTGTAAATCCTCGATGTGCTAATAATTATTCACTGAAATTTCAATAATTGTGGATGATAACTGTGTTGAAAAATTTTGTAATCTGTTCATAAACAAAGGCCTCTAAGAGGTAAGAACAGCATTTTAAGCAGATGTATACAATTTAACAGTACCAAAAATAGTAACTTTTTAACTAATCACTTACTAAATAGCTACTTCTCCTAAACATAAAGCAATCCCATTACTTCAGCTTATATAAACCTCAATTTTGAAGTGGATGCAGACTTTATTGCAGTCTTATTTTGTCTAACTTTGTTTTCAACACATCTGAAACAATCTCAGTGAACCTAAGAGAAGAAATTTAGTTCATACCTAAACCAAAAGACAACAAAATTTGGCTTCCCATGTAAAAATGTGGCGTACAATACCTTCAAAAATTAAGAGCTATTATGGTGATTACTTTGCTACACTGATTTACAACAGCAAATATGCAGATATAATCCACCAGTATCACTTACACACTGCATCATCAATAAACAAAATGACATTAAAAAAAAATAGACTGAGAATTATGAAGTTACTCAGCCATCTGTGCTGTTAGGACTGCAGGCTTTCAGTAATATTTAAAACAGGCTAGTTAATACACATTCCTATATATAATGAGAAGTGGTGCTTGAGGGGTTTCTGTGACTAAAGCATGCTATTTTATTAAAGTTTTTGCATGAGAGGCAACTATACTACTAAATTACATACGCCAAATTAAACCATTTTACCAAAGTAATCTAAGTTTACATATAAGATAAACACTGAAAGGAAAAGGCTTAGAATAAAATATTGGTTGGAGCATCTCTGGAAAATTCTAATTTATTGAGCAGGTTTGTATTTCCCATCAGCATCTATTACACTTCTCAGAGTGATGTCTTTCAGCTTCAAGAATTTGAACCTAGTAAAATTTCTGTGTCTATTCTGTTTCTTTCCCTAACTGATAAATTATTATTAGCATAAAAAGGTAAGACTTAGGGTTAAACTTTCTTCCTATAGTTTCAATAAACACTTATGAGTCAGTTTATGTGATAGAATGTCAGGGTTTAGATAACTTTTCAAATAGAAATCTGCAGTTAAAATTGAATGAATAATTTAGAGTATTAAAAATATAAATAAATATAAAATAGAAAATAAATAAAATAGTTTTTAATGTCACTGACACCTCATTGAAAATTATACTTTTTTGGACATATATCCAGGAAGATTTAAATTCCTAAAAAAGTTTTTTTTCCCACTTAATGACTGTAATTCAGATAACTTGTTCAACTAAGTCTCTAGATGACATATATTTCTTGTCAGTGTTTTAAAATTACAGTAAAAATAGTTTATTGTATGGATTTTAGGGCACCTTAGAAAATACATAGGGGGAACTATTCTGAGAGATCTCAGCTGGTCTCAAGCTCCAGGTGCCTGCAGGAATCCAGACACAGAAAAAAAAAAAGGCTCAACAGCAAAAAAAGCCCAGATTTATTGTGACCTCACCTTGATGTTACTTGTACTCTACAAATGCATATGAGACACTCAGATCTGATGATCATTATAGGAGCCAGTGAGTGCTCTCTGTTCACTTCAAATCAACACTGCTCCTCTACAGAAGGAAACTGGAGGGCCCAAAGGGAAATCTGGAGCTCAGTCAGGACACAAGTGCCTCCAGATCAGCCCACCTTGACCAATGGCAGAGGCACCTCACTGCAGACGCAGAAGAAGACCCCAAGTCAGCTGATTCCACAAAGCAAAGCCAGTTTTTAAAGAGCTGCTCCCTAATAAAACAAGTGCTTGCTCATGTAGAACATGAGCCCATGCACACTGTCCATATTTCTGCAAGGATGTTTTTGTACATTCTCATAAATTCTTTCTTAAAGCCTTCTCCAGGGCAAAACCGTGATCTTTCAAAATCCATGGCTTGGGACTAACCAAGATTAGGGGGAGCTACATTTCCACACACAATTTAACACAATTCTATAAATGTCTAATTTACAATATCACAATTGCCCACTTTGTGTTATCCCCCAATAGAAAAAACACAAAGGGAACCTCTGAAAATGAAGAGCAACCAGGCAGGAAGACTTCACAGATGTCTTCTGTTGCTCATTATACAAAAACTTAGAATGCTCATATCTCATAGGTCAAGAAATGGAAAATATTTAAAAGGAGAGGAAAAAAGGCATTGAAAACCAGATTGCTTTTTCTGTCTATAACCCTTTTTTTCCAGCAATTCATGACTATACATGCTAAAATTATGCATGTTTAGCATGTGTATTGCCATAGCATCCTCTCTCTGGTTCTTAGCTTTCTTTTGCAGGGCTCTATCAGAATACGCTAAATAATTATCGTCTCTTTTTTAAACCATTCCCAAAGTGCTTCCTTTTCCAGGCCTAATTAGTTCTTATATTCAATGTAATTAGTTGAATTTAGAAATTTTCTATGAAAAAAGGTTGTTCTACAGCTTCTCATCAGCTTGTTTCAGGAAGAAAATTTGACTGATGGTTAAATATCAACAACATATTTGAATTTTTCCAAAGCTATATCTAAAAAATTAAAATACCATGAAATTAGACAACCAGGTGGAATACAATTTATACTGATTTATTTCTATCGGAAAGGGGAAAAATCCCCCGAAAAAGCTAGGTTAAAGGCCTGTAAAATCCAACTTTTCCAAGAGAGTAAAACATCAGATATGAGGTCAGAATAAAAGCATTAATTTGAGTAATCTATTCCTATATAGGTAAATAAATAGAAAAGCTGCACACATTAGATTTCAAGGATAACGCCAAATTACTTATAATGGAAAAAAAAAAAGTTGACAGGTTTTTCCTTTTTTTCAAATTACAGAAAAAAGAAAAAGACCTCTAGAGTTTTTGGCTCACCTTTATTTTTTAATGGTTAGGGCAAATTTAATTTATTTATGTGTAAATCAAGTTTCCAATGCCTTTACACAACTGAGGATTTTACACTGAAATATGAGCTCTGAAATTGAGAAAGTTAATTGGTTTCACTGATGAAAATAAGCCACAACCTCTGTGACCAGCCTGACCTGGTTTGGAGCTCTCCCTTGTGATAAAAGAGAACTTGTAGTGATAGAAATTAGCTTTGTTATCCACTCAAAGCCTCCAACCAAAACATGACATCCTAAAGGCCAATTATAGCTCCACACCTGCTGTTGGGAGGAGGACCTCGTTAATACTTAATTTGATGAACAGCCACTTTAATGTTTTCTGAGAAATGAGGAATAGCTGAGTAGCCACTTCACCAGGCTGGATAACCCACAGGAAGCCTGTTCCAGGGCTGGCCACAGAAGTCAGGGAAAGAGGAACGATCGTTTTGCCATCTATGGAAAGATGCCCGAAATCCAAATCCGTGTAGTTTTTACATAAAACCAAAAGTAGCAGTTCCAGGAGTTCTTTTCCCTCTGGTTATCCAGAATATGCCCAACCTCTCAAAATTCTTATTCTCTGCATGCTAATAGACACATTTAGAAAGAAACTTAGACAAAACCCAACATAAATAGAGTCTTTCTGTAGGCTCATGATTTAATCAACTTTTATTTCCAGTAAGTTTTACTCAGGATAAAATAACACTAACTACAAAACCAGGTTGAAAAAGGTTGGTTTCTTGGAAACAACAGGAAGGGATGCATAGCAAAGTCACACAACACTGGAAAGATGCAAGATGCCTTACCAACACCTTCCAGGTGTCTTAGTTGTATAAATAATGAAGTAGGTTCACCACATACAAGTAATTTTTGTCAAAGAGTGCATGAAATATAAAGAAAGATAAGACTGAAAGTGCTTGCAATATTTCAGATAAAACAGCTGTTTACAACTCATGTTTTAAGATCTATCAGCAAGCTTGACTACAAAGATACAAATGCTATCTACCCATCCCACTGCATGAGATATAAGAGATGTCTCCAGTTCAAATATCTTTTTGCACTCACTTTCTTTAATATCCTGCATGACAATGCACTTCTCATACTGGAAATTTTCTTGGCATGATAGCAAGTAATGCAAAAGTCTAAAAAGACCAAAAGTATGGATATAATTTGCACCCAGAGGAAGCCTAAAGGATGGCTTACAAAAATCCTCCAGCTGGTGTGAAACTAAGAATAAATGTAATAGAATATTATTATATTATAAAAACAGAAAAAAAGAGGTCATAATATCTGAATTCTTTCTGCCACAATAGAGTACAACTTAAGCCATTTAATTTCTGCATTTCAGTTGCTGTATCCAACCCAAAGCCAATGGTTTTAGTCTTGATTTATTAGTCATTATGAAGAATATTAAGATTCTCCTTTGTAAAGTCATAAAGGCATCTAAATTATGACTGATTTGAACAGGGTTGATTATATAAGACCTATTTAGAAGTCAGTGACACTGTCATGAGGGGTCCATTCTACCCTTTTATCAAACTCAGTCCAGTCAGGCTAAAATTTCTATAATTGTGTTTTTACATCTACTATTAAAAATTATAGGTAAGAATAGCTTTGAGAGGCTGGAGAAAAGATTTACTCCTATCAGAAATATTAATCGCTTTTCTTGGGAGGCATCTCAATGTGTCCTTGGAGTTGCAGGCAAATTCAGTATTCCTGGTTTGGAACATATCCATCCTAGTCCCTGTGAGAGGAGTGAGAGAAAGAAAATATCTGTAATGGGAGAAGCTACAGTCATTAGAGGCTGACAACTGTATTTCAGTGCTATGCATGTGGCAGAGCACCAGGGAGAGGTCAGAAAATAACTTTTCCCTTTTTCTTAACGTTTACTGACTTCTATTGTAGTGAGCACAAAAAGTGAAGCCCCTGTCCTTTTGCTGCGTTCCTCACCCAGCACTCATTCAGTAAGTATGGAAGAAGTAAGAATGATACTGGAAGGTGAGGTAAAAATAAAACTACCATGAAAACCAGTGGAGAACTGAAGAACAAATGGCACATGACAGAGCCCAGGCCTCTCCCCCCTGCAAAAAAAAAAATTAAAAACCAACAAAAAAAACCTCCCACAAAACCACACAAGTTTTCATTTTATATTTGATGAAAATCCATGGAAGAGAAACTAGATGTCCTAGAGGAAGAACCTGAAGAGCAAAACCCAGACTGGTGAGCTGCTGGACATGAAGGCAGACCACCAGGAGGGGCTTGAGGGTGGAATGGGGAAGCAAAGCAAAATCAGAGAGAGAAGCGAGGTCAGGCATAGATCACAGATCTCTTTAGGCCCCAAACTTCATTGTTCTTGCATTGTCAAGTGTCTGCAAAAAAAAATCACCCTCAGGGCTATCTTGAGCCCATTAGTCTACTGGGAGAATGCCAAATTTCTATGAATTTAACCCCAGTGGCAAAGATTACATGCACTAATGGTAACACACAAAGACACATACCCGCACCGCATCTACCACAAAATTATGCCCTAAAAACATTCAAAGTCACAGCAGTAATTGGTCTGAAAAACTGATTACAGCTGCCTTTCAGATGGATCTCAAATTTAACACGTAATTCTAACTTTGGTAGTTCTGTGCTGTGGCTTCTTATTTGTCAAATGGAGATGTTAGTGCCTTGTAGGCAGCATGAAAAACAGCCTGCCCTACGTTGGTGAAACTCTGAGATTACACAGGAATGAGAACCAGGATGTCACTGTGCACTTAAAAGCCACAGAGAAAGGCACAATAGCAATGGGAAAATGAACAGTTGCATGAGTATCATCAAATGTAGCATTTCCTAGTTGTTGACATCACAAGTTTGATATAATTTCATGCTCATTTCTACAAGAAACACCAGATGTCTCACAATACATAATAGACTTTACATTTGGAGTATCTTCCTAATTTAACCTCAACTATTCAAGTACAGATTTTCTTGAATTTTCACATTAAGGAGCGACTTTACAGAAGATAAAATTGCCACAGAGATGCATACACTCCTTTCCAATCATCTCAAATATAGTTAGACACAATTAATTATTCAGTTCACCACCGAACGTTTATACTTTTATATAAAATATTCCAGGGTGAGAGATATTTTTCAAGTCTGTGAAAAAAGAACTTCAAATAGTAGTAAATGGTCTGAGAAAAAAAAAAAAGTTAAAATCATGAACAGAAATAATTCTGTTCTATAATTAGGTAAAATATCAAGCAGTTAGGGCTCCTTTCCAGATAATTTGCCATTTCCTTATCACTCTCACAGATGCAAAAGGTTTTGGAAGAAAAGGAGTTGTTTGTCATTTACTTTGAATGTCTACAAGGAACAAAACCCTGTGGTGGTTCACATGTATGCTTATTGAAAGGTTATACTAAGAGATGATGTAAAAGTAAAGACTAATATTGGAACACTTTTTGATAGGAGTGAAAGCAACAAAATACTGATGAAGAGAATCTGGATCTGTCATGCAGAATGCAATCCTCTTGACTGGCAGCTGTGGCTTGGCAATACTGAGACCTTGTGCTATTTGATTAAAACAACATCAAGATGGAAAGATCTCTTCAAATTAGAGGTCAGAAACATCAGTCTGTTTTTTCTGCAGTTGTCAGAAGTGATACAGGGTAATTAAGTCTGGAATAATGTCAGACAGGTGGTACTTTTCTTTTGAAGCAATTCATTAGGGAAGTCTTGTCACTTATGACATTCCCACATAAATCCTGGTGCCTGATCTCTTCCCCAAATGAGTTTAAATTGTTGAATATGAAAATACTTTAAAAGCAACTGTATAGTCTCTTATCTTATATAGCAGCTTAAAATGTCATTTGGCAAACATATGACAAAAAAAAAACCAAACAAAACAAAACAAAAAACCAAACTACACCAAAGAAAAGCCATATCACAGTTTCAAACCTTATGTGTAAGCAACAATTTGCAAAGTGAGAAGACATACAGGAGATGTATAAGCTACTATCAGCAAGGAAATCAGAATAATTATTGCCAGGATCTGCCAGGAACAGCAGATTTGAGCAGTGAATTACTGCCATCTGAACACCTCCATTTTATCAACTCGTTTGTCTATTCTCACTATGGCTGTAATAACACAGCAAAAAAGTTCAACAGTGAGCAAAATTATGATCTTATTCTGTAATATGTGGCATAAATTTCTACTTTTATTGCTCCATCAGTGACTTCAAATCAGACCTCTAAAAATTTGAAGATCATGTATAAAAAAAAAAAAAAGCAATTTAAACAAGTATCATGCACTGAAAGACTCAAATGTGAAGAGCCACCAGCAAGCTGGAAAGAGAAAGGACAGTGTCAAAGTAACTACAGCTTTCATTTTTAACTGGGTATCTTCAGAGTAAAATAGTTTTTATTTTTTCAAAGTTTGGTTAATTTGTTTTAAACTAATGGGGAAGAACAAGGGCTAAAATCCAACCCAAAACCCCAAGAAAATGTATTTCTGCTAAGGTACATTTAATATAAATTTCAGAAACTTGCTTATAGTCAATAAAGTCTTTTAAGGCTACAGGAGTCCACCTGAGGAAACTCATTAAAAGCATAAGCAGTACTAAGGTGTCCTAAATAATTGATTATCTACAGTGCCTATAGTGACCTGCCTTGCAATTAGGCATATTGAAGGTCCCATAGAGTTATGGACTTGTTACTTGGAAAGGCCAAATTTTAAAAGCTTTTACATGATGAATAAGCATTTTTAAACACTCAGTTTTATCTCACAGGGTCAGGTATGGACCAAGACACTCTACTAGACTTCCCAGTAGTATGCTTCTGCAAAAATTTACTCAAGCTGCTGCAAATATGTGTGGGAAATTAAATCATGATATTAAAAACTCCATCTGGAGTTTTCAACAATATTCATTATATCTTGGAAATACAATTTCCTTTGATTTTCAATATTCATATTAATTTTGGGAGAGAAAGTATTTGATTTACAAGCAGAAGTCTTGCCTTACCTGAACGTGTGTCAATTGATTAGTGTTGATTTATCTGAGGAATTTCAAGGAAGAACAATGACAAAAATTTTGAAGCCCTTATTTAGTAGATGTTCTGGTTTTATTAATTTAAAAAATAAAAATCACTGACCATGATTTTCCACATATTTTCCCTCCAAATAAATCTGTTTGGTAATAAATTACTACCATGTTATTCAGGAAAGTCAAAGCTTTTAATTGCTCTGTGTAAATGCATTTTTGCTAAAAGAAGTCACTTCTGTTGTGTAGTAGCCTTCCCTTCTCAAACTGACATTCATTCTAGCCATTATTCCCTTTAGGAGAAACTTCTTTCTGCATGTAACAACACCATTTTGATTTAAAATGTTTACCTTTAAGAATATCAGTTGTATTCTAGTTACATGGGGGTGGATTTAATGCTAATTAACACTGTAAACTGCGAAGACACTGGCAAAAAGCACTGCAGAAAAGCAGCCTAATTCATTTTGTAACCAAAAAAAAAAAAAAAAAAAAAAAAAGGACTTCTT